>CM060682.1:105029668-105629668 GCA_030686995.1 Artemisia argyi | reverse complement strand
GTTGGTTAGTTGAGAACATCCATTGCATTTAAATGCACATGATGAGGATGTCATCGAGAAGTATAAGAATTCATCAATAGTTTGTTTTAATCAACAAACAATGACTTTCTTGAGTAGAGTAATAAATAATGAGTGTAAATAATATTAGTTCTAAATTTCTCCACTAGGTTTAACAAAATTTATTTGTTTTGATACATTTGTTGAAGGATCATTTGTGGTAAATCCTAAACCGGTTTTATCATAAAATGACTTTTGAATGTTAAGTAAATATTTTAAAGATCTAGAGCTATTTTCAAATTTTGCTAATATTTTTGCTTTTTCATTTTCCATTTTAATTTCATATTTATAGTCTTGACAATATTTATATTTAAGATCAATTTCAATATTGCTTTCAAGTTTAGACATTTTATCTTCTAAAATTATTTCCTTTTCAAAACTGTTTTCAATGAATGTTGAAGATTTATTTTTAGGAATCATTTTTGAGTCAATGTTGCAAAAATGTTTGAAGTTGTTTTCCAATTTTGAAAATTCTAATATAAATTGATCATAGCAAAAATGTTCGGTTTCGGATTGTACTTTATTAGTAGTTGTATAATCTTCACATGCTATATGTTGATCAATTCCATCTTCCGTGTCGCTCCATGTTTTATTTGTAGTTTCACTTAGATCTAGAAGCATATAGTCCTTGCCATCAATACTTGTATTCACATTTGTTTGAATATTCTCACAAGCCGTATTATCATCGTCTTCTTCGTACTTGTTGCACCATGATTTATTAATATTCTTTCTTCGGATTTGGCTCATGTATTCTTCGTTATTGATACCTTCAATGATCATATTTGAACTAGTAGTACATGTGTTTATTTCAACTAAATATTTATCTATTAGATTTTCTAGAGTAACTATTTCTTGCGCAATATCAAGGTTATCATCTTTGGTTTTACATTTCTCTTGGTGAAACTTTAAAAGACATTTCAAAATATCATTTGCCGTTTTACAAAGAAATAATCTTTCATATTCAACTCTTGGTAGAGTTTTGAAAATAAGTAATTAAGCTTTAGTATTTTTACCAATTTTGGTTTGAAGATTATTATATTGATTTTCAAAATCCATTTTGGTTGGTTTAAGATCACCAATTGAAATGATATGCCAAAGATCAAGATCTATTGATTTCACATAATTTTCAAATTTATTTTTCCATTCAAGAAAATGATCATTTTCAAATAATGGTGGTTTTTGCGTAAATTCCCCTTCTAGATATTTTTCGAATTCCATAGATCGTTACAAGTTTTAAAATACAATATATTTTAAAAGTCTTGCTAGACGTGGCTCTTGATACCAATTGTGGAAAACTAGAAGGGGGGGGGGGGGTTGAATAGTTTTATGTCTTTTTCGTTTTATTTGTTTTATAAAAGTTAGCTTCTAAAGAGTAGACGTAAGTTTTCGAAAGTCTTTAATGCAAAGGTATAAATATTAGTTTATTTGCGATTTTGTATAAACATTACTTATGTATAATGTACAACTTCAAAACTCTTTAATGCAAAGGTATAGATACTCGTTTATTTACGATTTTGTATAAACACTACTTATGTATAATGTACAACTTCAAAACTCTTTAATGCAAAGGTATAGATACTCGTTTATTTACGATTTTGTATAAACGCTACTTGTGTATAATGTTGGGAAAGAATTTACAATTTCATTTATCATATATATATATATATATATATATATATATATATATATATATATATATATATATATATATATATATATATATATATATATATATATATATATATATATATATATATATATATAAGTGTTTTAATATAAGTTTATGTACTTGGTTTGTTTTAATAAGATTAATGTTATGAATGAATTATAGTTTGTTCTTTACGTGAAATCAATATATGCACAACACAAGCAATAATAATTATGTATGAAATGCTAGTAAGTAAGTAATCAAAAAGTGAGAGATGGAAAGATCAAACCGAGAGACAAAGGATTTATAGTGGTTCGGATACAAGGACACCTTCCTTGCCCTACTCCACTCCCCGATTCACCTACTCGAGAGTTTTCTTCACTAGATCAAAAGCCTCCCTTATGGCGGAGAAAACCTTACACACGAAATTACACACCACAACTTTGTCACAACACAATCACAACTTCTACACACCTTCTTCACAACAATCTACGTCACACCAATTCTTTCTCACACCTTTGTACTTCACTCCTAGCTTCTTCACAATTTTCTACTTCGCTCCTAGCTTCTTCACAACTTACTACTTCGCTAACTCTTTATCTTCACGCCACTTGCTTCTTCACACCTTCACTACTAAGTCCTAACCACTACTCCAAGATATATATTACTTCACAACTTCAAGGCTTCAAGGTCTTCTCAACTTCAAAGCTTCAACTTCTTTGTCTTCACAACTATCTCCACTTCAATATACTACTACTACTTATTTCTTCTATCACTAATCTTATCCGCCTCTACTTCTTCACATCTAGTACTACTTCACACCTTCAATAAATCTAGATCCTATGTCTAAATCTATCTAACCAATGTATACACAATATTCACCAAAGAATGAATGATATACAAGATGAAATGATCAAGCAACTTAGATAGCAAGATGATACTAAGTTGTAATACTTCTAGTTTTGATGAATAGAAGTATTCTTCTCTTTGCACTTGAATGAATGAGGCTTTGAATCACTTGCAAACAAAGGCTTATGAATTATATGATCAAAGGATTTTTAAGATTGAAATGGAGATTTGAATCAGAAAGTTTCTAGTGCAAAAAAGGTGAGAAAAATTCCAGATTTAAGGTGGTATTTATAGGCAACAGATTCTGACAGAGGAGCGTGGCCGGTCCTCTTAAATCAAGGCCGGCCCCCTTAAAATTAAAGGGACCACCCTTTATATTAAGGGGGCCGCCCAGCTGTAACGGCCAGAATTTTTGTCTTTTAGTGGGGAAAGTTTATTTGGTGAAAAACTAACTAATTTTGGTTAAAATTTTGAAATCATATATTTAGTATGATTAAAACATTTTTCTTTATTGCCAAAAGTGTTTTTCAAAAATATTTAATAAGTTTATATATTAAAATAAACTTTGTAATAATATCCCTTTGATCTTATAATGCATTAAACACTATGTTTATTCATACCTTAAGTGATTAGATGGTGAACGTGATTATTTACTACTAAATACTTGTTTACGTCATGATCTTTGGTTTGATGTGTTTTCGTTTTGTGATTATCAAAACATAGAGATATCGAAGAATATGAATAACGTTTTTAGTCATTTATTTATATCAACAAAAACGTCGAGTTTAAATACTAACACTTAACGTACAATATTTCACGACTAGTTTCGCAAGACCAAATTGGAGATATTGTTGGATCGATATACTCTGACCAAACTACTTTGTAGCTTGTAAGGTTTTAACAATCTTGAATAACTCAAAACAGTTAATATTGAAACAATGATATTACTTTGTAAAGTATGCAGAATCTACTAACACAAAGCTAAGAAGAACTTTGTTAATATTAAAACAACTCTTAAACCTGCCTCTCTAATTACAGGTTCACTAACAATCCCTAACTTTCTCTAAAATCGTTTTGTGAGAACTTTGTATGACTTCGTCTAAAACTTTTATGTCTAATACCATCATAAGGCTCCTTATATAGATAACCTTAAGTCGGTTTACATCATCTACTTGAACGACAAGTAATTATCCCTAACTAATTCTAGAATATTCATACAATATTACATAATAATCCTTTAATCAATATTGCAGTTAAGTCCTTGTTTTTCGAAGTACTTTGAATAATCTTCAATATGTAGCAATACTTTGACCTTGATCAACATGTTGACTATTTGAGCAGTACTTTGACTTCATATCCCAACAATCCTCCCCTAACTTGAACTCCACTTGCTTGATTTCAAGTTTCTTTTCTTTCTTTGATCTTTAATATCTTTATCACATAGAAAGATTGTTTATTTATCTCTTTTCAATCCTGTTTGTTAAAGTGCTCTTGATCATTATCTTCTCAGCAACTCAGCAACTTTTTGACATAGTGTACACCAAAACTTTTAAAGTTTCATACTATTCTCATCACTTCCAGATGTGTAACCTTCTGTGAGAGGTGAATCATTGAACTTTTAATGGATTTTGATGTCTCTTTACAAAAGCCATTAACTCTGGAGTAGCCAATATTTAGGTTAGAACAACCATGGTACATTGATAACCATATGATTTTTAGCAAATCATCAGCTATTAACAGATTTGAGTAGTCTTTACTAATAACCGTTTGCTTTTGGACTAGTTAGTTCTTTGATCTTAACCATGGTGAACTAATTACCATAAATGGTTTTCCACAGCCTTTACTACAAGCCATTTTCTTGTGGGCCAGTCAACTCTTCAGTTTTACAGATATGGTGAGTTGAATACCATACAATTTTTAGTAAATTGTCAACTTAAAACAGATTTGATTATCACATCAGAGCTATACCCTCATGATGAGTCAAACTCTTTCTTATCTGTTAAACATGGCGAGTTAATTACCATTTGTTGTGTAGTACAAGTACTAACACCATGTTTTTATCTTCAAATCCTTTTATTTACTTCATCTTAAACATCAAAACTTTTATTTTATTTTACAAAGGACTTATACTGGTTTTATGCAGCAAGCAGTACTTTGGTAAAGTACTGTTTGTCTTGCAGTACTTTAAGAAAAATACTTATTGTTCAAAACAAATCATACCAGTATTTTGCAATATTATTCTTCTAATTTAGTCCACCTGATAAATAGCTTAATCACCATCAAAGCTACTTCAGTCTCATCTTCAAGCTCCATTCCATGATACAACATCCTGATCATAAGTTCTCTTATCAAAGGATATCTTCTTTCAGCTAGCATGTGAATCATGGTACCATCTTCCATCTCAAGTGAATGAACTCCTGATGACTCAAAGATTCTCCATCTTGTTATTTCCCAATTTTCTTGATCATTCCATAGAGTATCATTACTTGTTTCTTCTGTTTCCCAGATGGTTATTAAATCTCCAAGTAAGATTAATCCCACTCCAGCTGCTTCAATATTCTCATAGTATGTCTGCACTTGCAAGTAAAAATTGTATAGATCTTCTCTGCCAATTAAGTGCAAAACATCCCATAGCATATTAAACACTGTGAAGCTTTCATCTTCTCTGTTGAACATGAGATAATTCCCTTCTTTTGATTCAACCACAAAGAATGAGATAACCTTTGATTTCTTTCCAGAGTCTTCTGTTTTCTTTTTCTCAAAATAAACCACTCTGAAATAATTCTTTAGTTCATCAATTGTATCTTCATGTATCATTTTAAGCTTCTTTGATAATTGATCATCTTGAACTGCTTTCTTTCTTTTTAGTTTTCTTTTGTCAGCTTGTTCCTTCCTTATATCTTCTAACTTCTTTGACTTATCAACATCCATTGGCACAAAGCTTTCCAAATCTCTCTTAATAGACTCTTGTACCTCATCCCATAGAGCTTTTACTTCTGGATATCTTAACTTTTGTAGATTCTTGAATCCTCTTCTTTTCAAGAAACTAATCATCTAGTTTCTTTCTTGAGCAATAGTCATAGGCCTTCTTGTAACAGCAACTGACTTCTTAATTTCTTCCAAGTACTCTGCATCATACACAGCTTGTTGTTTTCTAGCAATCTCTTCATTCTTTGCTACCTCTATTTCTCTCAGCTGTGCAAGAGTAAACTGTTTCTTTTTCTTCTAAATCTGCATCTGCTTCATGATCCCTTTTCCTTTGTCTTTAAGATATAATTCTTTAGATTCAGAAGAAGACTTAGAAACTTGTTGTGCAGGCTCAGAAATATGTATACCTCCTAAAGGTTTATCAAAATTGAGCATTATCTGAGCTATAGATTCATCATCACTTGTTGTATGCTCCTTGACTTCTTCTTGTTGTATAGGATTGGAAGGACCAGCTTCATCTTCAAAAGTCTTTATAGAAGGTCCAGCTGTAGAAGTTCCAATTCCATCAATATCCATAGCAGCAGTACCTTGCACATCAGTACTTTCAGCAACAGTACTTTTAACATCAGTTCCTTCTATATCAATTTCTTTTGTATCTCCATTTTTAACAACATCATCCTCAACTTCAAGATTAACTTGTTCAGTCTCATCACTTTTCCTCTCAGTGATATCTTCATAATTAGTTTCTTGTTGAGCAATGTTCTCTACCTCATCATCATGCCATAAATGAGTATCTTCTGAATATTGAATTCCAGCATCATCTTCATTCAAATTATCTTCTTGATTCCTCCCCAATTTGAAAGTTGATGACTTCTTGTGATGCCTTTTAGACTTAGAAGCTTTCTTGGCTGATTTAGACTTTTTCTTTTGAGATTGTTTCTTTTCTTTCACATAAAGTCTAAAATTCTTCACAAGTGGCCACACAAACCTTTTTAACCTTCTGAACTTGTTTCTCAACCTTTTAATCTCTATAGCCTGATTATCCATGACTCTCTTCATTCTCCATAACTCCCTAGTCAAGGCATAATTATCCAAAGGACCCTCAATTCCCTCATCTCAACCAAGTGTTTGAAACCCACCTGTGGAAGTATAATCATTAGGAGAAGGTACTGGAATAGACTTTGAAGCAGTACCTTGCAGAGAAGTACTTTTTGGAGAAGTACCTTCAACAGAAATAGGTTTTTCCCTAGAAACAGATACTGAGGGAGTTCTTTCACTTAATTCATGAGGCTGAGGTGAAGCAATAGGTGGTGTAGGTGTATGTACTGATGCAGAATGCTCAGAATGATCAGATTGGTCAGCATTATCAGAATTTGTAGAATCACTAGCTTCAGTAACATCATCCCTAACAACCTGTGCTACCTCTAACATATAAGCATTAAGAGGTGTATTGTTACCAGAAAAGTTAACTCCCTTGTGAGACATAAAGGTAAACACCTTAGGTGGCATCCTAACTGTAGGTATATAATCCTGAGGTTTTTGTATCCCATCAAGTGGATTCTCTAAGATAAGTTGAACAAATCTAGGATACATCAGGAAAGGTGATCCAGCCTTAGTATGTGCAATCATACCATCAAGGATCATGTAGGAAAAGTTGAATGGCTGATTGGTTACTAGGCCAACTAAAGCAGAAGCTATGGCATGTCCAAATTGATCCCAATCAGTACTTTTGGGACTTAAGCAATGAAGCAAAACATGAATAAGATATTTCCAATGAGGACTTACCATTGCTTTCTGAAAAGTAATCCTGTTCAAAGGACCTTCATACCCAATATCTCTCAGCGCATCCCAAACTTCTTGTTTAGCAAACAAAACAGAACCTCCCTCATCATCAAATAGCAAAACCTCCCTGATTGTTGCCTCAGTAACACGGATAGCTCTCCCAGCAACTATAGCATGAATAACATCGTCTCCATCTTCTATCTCAGCCCTAGCCGTGCCCCAAAACGCTTGTATCCAAGGTCCAATAATTTTTGGGTTTACTAAGAGTGAGTAATTGATGGTGGTTCCGGTGAGAAAATCAATGATTCCATGAAAGTCAATGTTCCTTTATGTTTTCTCAAGGTTTGCAATCATGTTGTGTTTGTTGATGGTTGGTCGGTGTGCCATTGTGATAATGGTTTGAGAGAAGAATGGTAATCGTTGATGAATTTGGTGGATTTGATGAATTATAATCGTGAATAAATACGGGTGTACAAATATGAAAAGGATATGAGTAAAAAGGGATAATATACAAAGAATCACAGTGAATTGATTATTTTACCGTTATTTTTGGAAGTTATCTTCCCCATATCTTTCGAAAGTTTGTTACCCGCATTTGTGACCATTGGAACAGTATCCTGACACGTCAGCGTACCTTTCAGAACACCAAGCAGTACGTTCCATATAACTTGGAGCAGTACTTTCAGTTGTAAAACAAAGCAATACGTTGGGCAAAGTACTTTCCTATCAAAATATCTTTAGCGTTGACTGTTTGACTAAAATATCTTTGAAAGTCAACCCGAGATAATTAATACCTTTCCAAATTAATTCCCAAAGCTACCAAGGCAAGTAGAATTCAATGAGCTTCATTAATTTCCCTTATAACTTTTCTTGCCAATAAAAGTAACTTGCCACCAACACATCTATTTCATCAACACTTTTAATACTCTCACAAAAACCCTAGTGAACAACATGCGTCACTTCCCTTTGGTATACATCTCTTCTGATTCAGATGGCTCCACAGATTCAGAGATCATCTACTATTCTGACTCTGACTTTGATGATGATGCTGGATGGAGTGGCTACTTTCCTCCAGATGTATCAACCTCTACCATCACTGATGCAGCAAGTACTACCAATCAAAAAGCCAAGAAAAAGGTGTCTGTCCCTGCTTTTGGTTCTTCTTTGGCAAATGAACTTTCACATGCCTTAACCCAAGCCCTGGAATCAGCCATAAAGAACATGAAGTGGCCTGCTCCAAGAAAAGAGAGACCTCCCAAACAAGTACATGGCCTGGCTTGCCCAAGGAAGCAAGCTTCTTTTGATGACAAAAGAAAGACTGCTCAAAATGGAAAGCAAAGCTATCAGGGAAAAGGAAAAAGGCCAATGGAGTAGGGTGTGTTGGTTTGGTAGGGTAGGTAGATGTGGTATAGGGTGTTTGTGGCAGTACACTGTGTGTCTTTGTCATGGTTGTCTGTATCTCTTGGAAGAATGAATGTAACCCCTTGATAATAATGAATAAAAATCTTGTCGTTTGAATGATACATGTAGCCTCCCATCAATTAATGACTAACTACTAATGCCTCCCCTAAAAAATAGCTTAATTATTAATTATACCAATACTCACAACTAAAATGGTAAATCTTGAAACATCAAAGCCCTTTGTGAGTAGATCTGCTACATTATCATCTGTATGGACTTTAACCACATTGATAAGCCTATGCTCATAGCAATCTCTGATAAAATGATGTCTGATTTGAATGTGCTTTGTTTTGGAATGATAGACTGGATTCTTCACAATACAAATGGTACTCTCATTATCAATGTTGATAGGAGTATTCTTGAAGTTGAATCCATAATCCAAAAGCTGATTTTGCAACCAAAGTACTTGGGCACAACAACTTGCAGCAGCTACATACTCTGCTTCTGTGGAAGATGTTGCTGCAATTGTTTGCTTTTTGCATTGCCATGAGACTAATCTACTTCCAAGATACTGACACCCTCCAGTTGTTGATCTTCTGTCATAGTTGTCACCAGCATAATCACTGTCTGAAAAAGCTTGTAGGTGAAAAGGTGACTCCCTAGGATACCACAATCCTAGCTTAGGTTGTTGCCTAAGGTACCTAAAGATCCTTTTGACAGAATTCAAATGTGATACCTTGGGATGAACTTGATGTCTTGCACATAAACAAACAGCAAAAGTAATGTCAGGCCTAGATGCAGTTAAGTACATGAGACATCCAATCATAGACCTGTATAATGTGACATCAATATCTTCTCCATCTTCATCTTTTCCCAAAGGCTTGTTAGGATCAACAGGTGTGGATGCTGGCTTGACAGTTGTGAAGTTGAATCTCTTAAGAATGTCTACAACATACTTATCTTGACTTATAAAGATTCCACTGTTTGATTGTTGCACTTGAAGTCCCAAGAAGAATGTTAATTCTCCCATTGAACTCATCTGAAATTCTTTTTGCATAAGATCTTCAAATTCCTTCACCATAGATTGCTTAGCAGCACCAAAAATAATATCATCTACATAAACTTGGACAAGCATGATATCATTCTTATCTCTTTTGATAAACAAAGTCTTGTCAATAGCACCTCTCTTGTAACCATGTTGCAATAGAAAATTGGGGAGTCTTTCATACCATACTATAGGGGCTTGATGAAGGCCATACAGAGCCTTAATAACCTTGTAGACTTTGTTTGGATGTGCAGGATCTTTAAAACCAGGAGGCTGTTTAACATAAACTTCCTCTGTGATAGTGCCATATAGAAAAGCACTTTTTACATCCATTTGATATACAGGAAATCCCATATAGGATGCAAAAGCCAAAAATAGCCTTATGGCTTCAATCCTTGCAACAGGAGCAAATACCTCATTATAGTCTACTCCTTCTTCTTGTCTATATCCTTGAGCTACTAACCTTGCTTTATTCTTAATTACATTCCCTCTTTCATCTCTTTTAACTCTGAAGACCCATTTTGTTCCAATCAGTCTCTTACCATCAGGTAAATCACATAATACCCATACTTCTTGAAGTTTAAACTGTAAGATTTCTTCTTGCATAGCTTCAACCCAACTCTCCTTGGCTAATGCTTGTTTTACTGTCTTAGGTTCTTCTTGAGACAGAAAGCAAGAAAATAAACACAATTGCTGATCCTTGTGATTCACCCTGTTCTGCTTGTAAATAAAGCTAAGTAAAGAAGTATGTTGTTGAGACATATTCTTAGCTTTAATTCTTGTAAGCACTCCTGAATTAGAAGGTCCAATTATCTTACTGACAGGATGATCTTTGTGAATTCTTAGGGTAGGAGTTGGTGGTACTTCAAGATTATCTTCCAAATTTGTAAGGTCAGGGTCATCATTAGAATCTAAGAAAATGCCTTCTTGTTCCAATTCATCATCATTATCTTCTAAGGCATGCATGGTTGGATCATGTAAATCATCAGCATTCTTCCAATTTGAAGTATCTAAGACTTGAGAAGTACTTTCAAATGGATTAGCAGTACTTTGGGACAAAGTACTGTCAGTGCCTTTAGCCTTCTTCTTTTCTGCTTCATAAGCTCTTCTTTGATCATCTTCATAGGATTTGGAAATTTTTTCTTGAAGAAGCATCCTATTTAGTTCATCTTGGATAGCTTGGTCTTCATCAGATAATATGGTCTTTGATGGAACAGTACTTTGAGGAGCAACAGTACCTTGAGGTGCAACAGTACTTTTCTTCTCATCATTGGGTGCTTCATCAGAATCATCTTCAGATCTTATGTTAACTCCATGAACAATGTATTGTAACTCTTCTTCATTAAGAACAACTTGATTTTCTTCTCTCACAGGTACATAGTTCATGGATGAGGACATTAAATCAAGATCAAACATCCAATCAGGACCTTTACCCTTTTGATTTTCTTGTTCTTCTAGAAATTCAACATGAAGACACTCTTGAACCTTCTTTGTAGCCCTGTTGTACACTCTGAATCCTTTGCTATTGGTACAATAACCCAATAAGTATCCTTCTTCTGATTTACCATCAAATTTTCCCAAATTATCAGCAATGTTCAAGATAGTCAGGGGACATCCAAAAGGTTTCATAAACTTAATGTTTGGCTTCTTTCCCATGAGTAACTCCTAAGGTGTCTTCATCTGAGGTTTTGTCACTGATACTCTATTTAGCACGTAACAAGCAGCACTTATAGCTTCAGCCCAAAATGGAACAGGTAATTGGGAGTCTGCAAGCATTGTCCTTGCTGCTTCTATCAAAGTTCTGTTCTTCCTTTCTGCAACTCCATTTTGCTGAGGAGTTCTAGCAATACTGAATTCTCTCTTAATTCCTTTCTTAGCACAAAATTCATCCATAAGCTGATTCTTGAATTCAGTCCCATTATCACATCTAATTCCTCTAACTTTGAGTCTTAACTGATTTTCAAGTGCTATTATAAGATCATGAATAGCATCAAAAGTTTCATCTTTGAATCCTAAGAAAAAGACCCAGCTAAATCTGCTACAATCATCTGTTATAACCAAACAGTACTTCTTCTTGTTTAAGCTAACAACTGAAACAGGTCCAAACAGATCCATATGCAGCAACTCCAAAGGCTCCCTAATTGTTCTTTCTTCAATCCTCTTACATGAAGCCTTGTGTTGTTTACCCTTCTTGCAAGCCAGACATGAATGATCAAGTTTGAATGTTTTAGAAGGTAAACCTCTAACTAAATTTCCTTTGATCAGCTTACTGATGTTTTTGAAATTTACATGCCCTAGTCTTCTGTGCCACTGATGTGCTTCCTCCATTGTTGCCCTTGCAATCAAGCATGTTGCCCTTTCAGCAGAATTGAGGTTCTTTAAGTCTATGCTATACAAATCATTGGTTCTTGGTGCTCTCAGCATCACCAAGTTTTCATCTTCTAATCTAAACTCAGGGGAGAGAATGAGACATTCTGTGTCAAGAAACAACACAGGGTACTTCTTGTCACATATCTGAGAGACTGACAAAAGGTTGAATTTAAGCTCCTTCACATATCTGACATTCTCAAAATCAATAGATCCTGCCTTAATGGTTCCTTTGCCAGTGATTCTCCCTCCATCAGGATCATTCCCAAATGCAACTCTTCCTCCAAAATAAGCCTTAAAATCTGACAAGAGCTCATTTTCTCCTGTCATACTTCCAGAGCAACCAATATCCACAATAAGATGATCTTTAAGCTCCTCTGCTGGGTTGCCCTGCATAAAAATGAAAATGATTACTTTCTTTTAGGAACCCAAGCCATTACTAACTTGTGTTCCCCTTGTGGAGTAATATACTCAAAATTTTTGAGTATATAATTACCACTGTTTTTGAAAATACTATCAAGAACTACTGTATTTGATTCCAAAACCTGTGTTGAATTGTTATCAACACTCCCTTTTTCACCCTTATTTTCTAAAAGTACTTTGTCACTCTCAGCAGTACTTTCTTTCTTAACCCACTTAGTTGTAACTTTTGGTGTCGTGTTCTGTGTTCTAGCAGTTTTCCTTTGGTTGTAAGACCTTCTAGGTTTGTAAGAATTGAATCTCCTAGGTCTTACACTTGAGTTTGTGCTAGCAGTACCTTGGTTGGGAAACTTCCTAACAGTACTTTGAGGAAGTACTGCTTGACCAGTGCTTTGTGAAGGTACTGTGGATTTGGAGAATGGTCTTTTCTGATGAGGGTACCTATAGTCTTTTGAGAAATTACTATGGTTAACCCTATTTGTGTAATTCCAAACTGGTTTATTCTCCCTTGGTTTATTCTCTCTGTGCTTATGGTTTGCAGATGTGGTCTTTGGATATTTGTTCAAGTATTCTGAATGATAATCACAGTCCTTGATCAAATGATGAGGACTGTAACATACAAAACATAACTTTAGACCCATCATCCCAAATCCATTCCAAAATGGTTTTCTGTGATAAGCAGTATTTTGAAAAGAGTTTCTTGTAGGTACTGCCGAATGATCAGCAGTACTTTTAGAAGTTTTTGGAAGAACTGCTTGTTTTGAAAAATCTTTTTCACATTAAGAAACCTTATTTTCATCCCTAGGTGTCTCAACAGATTTTCTTAAAGTCTCAGGACTAAATTGACTTGAATTAGTTTGACCTTTAAGCTTTTTCCTGAATTCTAGGTTGTCTACTCCAAAACAAGAAACATATGTCCTAGGTGGTTGAAAACTACCTGGGGGTGGAGGAACTTCATTGTAACCTTTGTTTTTCTTAAACTCAGGAGGTGTGGAACAAGGTGATTCCTCATCACTAGATGTGTTTCCTTCTAAACTTATGAATTCTTCATCACTAGTTGAGGTTTCCTGAGAAAGATTTAATTCTTGGTTCCTAGATGAAAGTACTTCTGTATCATAACCTAGGCCAATTTTAATGTTTGCTGTTCTCTGTTTTTCAACAAAACTAACATGTGACAGACCTGATTCTTTCCAAACAGCAAGTTTTTCTAGCAACTTATCTCTTTCTTTGGTGACTTTTTCTAATTCAGAAACTTTACATCCTAACTTCCACTCACTTAGCTTTAATTGATAATCTTGTTGCTCATATTTTTCAGCCCAAGCTACTTCATTATTCTCATGAGTGATTATCTTAGCTTCCATGGATTCTAATGTCAATTGATAACCAGCTATCTCAGACCTAGCCCTTCTATAGTTATCTTTTTTAGTTTCATATTCTTTAAGCATCTTTTGATAAGAGTTACTACATTTGGAACATACCTCAGAGATAGTGGATGAACTTGGTGAAGTAGCCATCATAGCAAGCTGAACAGGTTCTTATTTACTTTCCATGCTCCAATCAAAGCTTCCTAGACCGTCTCTTGACTCCAAAGCTTCATGTCCTGGTTCCTCATTAAAAGTTGTGCTCCAGTCAACCTCTTCCAATGCAACCATAGAATAGGTTACTGGTTCATCATCAAATTCTTTACTCCAATCAACTTCTGACAGGTCTTCATGAGCAACCAAATCCTGTGATTTTGGCTCAGTAATAGGGACTTCTTTTCTTTCAACCTTGGGTTTAGGTTGTTCAATCATCTTATTTGCTTGATACTTTTCAAACTTGCATTCCCTTGCAAAGTGACCAGTCCTTTGACAGTTAAAGCATTCAATCTTGGACTTTTCAAATGCTATACCTTGCTTAGCCTTGAAATCATTACCTCTCCCTGTCTTGTTCATAAACTTCTTGATCCTTGCAGCAATCATAGCAACCTGCCATCTTATGTCAATTTCTTCCATAGCATCATCATCAATTTGCAAAAGATCTTCTTGATAGGTAACAGGTAGAGTAGCCTGTTGGGCAAAGAATGAACACAAAACATCATCTGAATTAGGGGTATGTGATGAAGTGGTAGTGATCAAAGTTGTACATGGATTATGTGTTTCTACAACAGTACTTTGGATAGGATGAGCAGTACTTTTAGTGGAAGTACTGCTTCTGTTTTCAGAAGAGACAAAAGCAATGTTGTGAGAACTTGAACCTTTATTACCCTTCATCTCATGCTCATACACCTTTAGATTATTGTAAAGATCATATAAGTACAAAGTGTCCAAACCAGGTTGTCCTCTAATCATTGTAGCAACCACATGCCATGCAGAAGACAAACTCCTCAAGAACTTCAAATTAGCATCTTCAACTGTTGCTTTAGCTCCATATAACTCTAGCATGCTGAGTAGATTTTGATATCTATCATAAGCAGAGTCAAGACTTTCTCTTTCACCAACAGTGAAGGTTTCAAACTGTTGCTTTAACAGGTTCCTATGCATCTTCTTGGAAGCACCATTACCTCCAAATCTTGTTTTAATAGCATCCCATAGTTGTTTTGCATCCTTGGCATCATGAAACTTCAATAAGTAACCATCAGGAATAGCAGAGAGCAGTATGTTGAGAGCCTTGTCTTGATTTCTTTTGGTAGCAGCTGGCAAGGTTGGCTTTGGTGGTGTTGGTTGTCCTGGGAGCTCTACTGGTTCATCAATTACCATATTGCCATTGACAATCACATCCCATAGTGCATGGTCTGTGATGGCAATGTACTGCCTCATCTTCATGGCCCATAAATCATATTCTCCCTTCTTTACAATAGGAATTCTGACAGCAGTGATGGATGGAGCAGGTGCAGCATCTGTCGACATCTTTAAGGGTTTGTAGTAGAATCGGTTTAATAGGTTTTCTTCTTAATCAGAGTTTCCAACACAAGCTCTGATACCACTTGTTGGATCGATATACTCTGACCAAACTACTTTGTAGCTTGTAAGGTTTTAACAATCTTGAATAACTCAAGACAGTTAATATTGAAATAATGATATTACTTTGTAAAGTATGCGGAATCTACTAACACAAATCTAATAAGAACTTTGTTAATATTAAAACAACTCTTAAACCTGCCCCTTTAATTACAGGTACACTATCAATCCCTAACTTTCTCTAAAATTGTTTTGTGAAAACTTTGTATGACTTCGTCTAAAACTTGTATGTCTAATACCATCATAAGGCTCCTTATATAGATAACCTTAAGTCGGTTTACATCATCTACTTGAACGACAAGTAATTATCACTAACTAATTCTAGAATATTCATACAATATTACATAATAATCCTTTAATCAATACTGCACTTAAGTCCTTGTTCTTCGAACTACTTTGAATAATCTTCAATAAGTAGCAGTACTTTGACCTTGATCAGCATGTTGACTATTTGAGCAGTACCTTGACATAGTAGTACTTTGATTTCATATCCCAACACATATTTTTCCAAGTTAAGAAAAATATTAAACTACGACAAAACACTATATTTACCGATAGAACGCCAAATGAGGATCGTGGAGTACCGTTTCAACATACTTACATGAAAAATAGTTATACTTAACGAGACGTCAAAAATGTATTTTTCGACGATAAACATTATTTTCAAAGTTAACGAGTGGTATCGATAACATAAGTATTTGCATGTATAGCATTGTATCATTACTTATCATAGATCATATCATTCATAATAGGTCGCGGTTAGAGACCGAGCCTCATTTCATCGTATTCACTATTATCCTTGATTGCTATCATATCAGGTGAGTTTGCATAGCCTCGTTTTAAATTACTTATTTCATTTTAAAACTCTCGCGGGAGAATACATTGCACTATTTATTTTTGTACATGCCAAAGTATCAAATTCCATACATTGCTTAAGTTACCTTATTACCATATCAAGTCCCCTTATTATCATGAACCGTTAATTATGCGTAAGCGAGAGTGAGTGGATAGATCTATTGGGGGTGACTCCCCCGTCCGAGTTGGTAACACCAACGAGTCATACGGACGCATTTCATTTGAATCATATTTGAGTGCCTGGTAAACACTCGGTTGGGGCCATTTCATATTATGTCTAGCTTCGGGGTCATGAGCTTAAGAGCCAATGTAGCATTATTTAGACATCTTGTCACTTCACTTTATACTTGTGGCTAGTGTACATATGATTTAATTCATAAACCTATGATTTCTCGCCAACATTATTGTTGACCGTTTTAGCAATGTATTTTTAGGTAACTAAAACATATCCTTCATGGCATGCATGGAGTCATTTCATTGAGTAGCGAGGATGACGCGTCTCATTTTAGATTTTCATGCACTTATATAATATCATTTGATTGTACTAAACTTATTTACGCAAACTTATCTAGCTTTTGGGACCTACGTTTTGTAACTCTGAATGTTTTAAAAAAATCAAACAATGTATTTTCAAAACGATACTTTAGGTCGTTCAATATAACCTTGTATGTGATGCTATGGATGTTACACCCAGGTATTCTATTCCGTTGCCATTCAGGTAAATTCAGGGTGTGATAGATTGGCATCAGAGCTAAGGTGATAGCGAACTAGGATGTATCTTGGACCCTAGACTATAACCACATCATCATAGCATCTCATCATTTCATCATAAGTGCATAGTTATTATTATTTAGGTGATTTCATTACACGGGTTATTTATTTCATTTCACATTGATTGTCACAGAGACATGTCTTCAGACTCGAACTTTATCATACTTTCCTCAGACACTGATATTGAGGACGCTATGTCTTACACTGCTATTATACCACCCATTCATCCAGCACCCCTGTTGCCACTTTTGGCATCGGGTGAGGACACTGAGCCCTTCGAGGAGGACGAGGTTGCTCCTACTCCCCAGATTTCTCCTATTGCACCACCAGAAGTTACACTTGCACCTTCAGATCCATCATCTCC
This sequence comes from Artemisia argyi, assembly GCA_030686995.1. Taxonomy (NCBI): domain Eukaryota; kingdom Viridiplantae; phylum Streptophyta; class Magnoliopsida; order Asterales; family Asteraceae; genus Artemisia; species Artemisia argyi. The sequence goes on along the minus strand of CM060682.1, from coordinate 105,612,182 downwards.
TACTACTTCTGTTCACCCAGAACCGACTCTCATGTTCCGCCGTCGCAAGACGATCATAGGCCCTAGGATGAAAGTACGCCTTGTTACCCCTACTCCTAGGATTCCTGTTGTTCATACATCACTTCCACCATCAGCTACACCTACCACTACTCCTACACCTACTCTACTTTTGCCGCTCAAGAAGCGTGCGAGGTTTACTACTTCAGCATCACCCATTACTGAGACTTCAGACCTTTCACCACCCCCACTATATCATATAGGTGAGAGCTCTCGAGCAGCTGCCGAGAGAGGGCCTACTACTCTTACTTTGGATGCCCAGTTAGGAGACCAGTAGGGGCAGATCGATAGGTTGAGATATCAGGTTGATGAGATCCTTTCTAGTCAACTCGAGGTGGTCGAGGAGGATGTTGAGGGTTTAGTCTTAGGTAGGGTTGGTAATGATGTGTCTTATCATGGGTTAGAGACACGACAGATGGAGAATCAGGAGCAGATTGACCAGTTGAGGGATGAGTTGCCAGAGATACGTGATAGAGCACAGATGACCCAGGAGGCGCAGGGACGTCAGGCACACGAGTTAGCTTTAGCTCAGGATAGGTTGACAGTTGTAGAGAACAGGGAGGCTGCTCTTCAGCTCGGAGTTGAGCATCTGGAGGAGATTATTGTCATGATGGACAGGGAGATCCGCTGTCTTAGAGGTGGACCTGGTGGAGCACCCGGAGGTGCCTAGACATTTACTTATATTATGTTAGCTTTTACTATTATCCTAGTCCCGAGATGTGGGACATAGTTCAAAGAACTTGTTGTCTTTTGGTTGTTGTAACAAACAAATGTATCAAGTATGACTCTACTATGTTGGAATGGTTGTGCTATCTATAATATCGGTCCATGTAGGCCGAAATAATAATGTATTATATTCATGTGTTGCGAGTATATTTATGATGTTTCGTGGTTGTTCCTTATTGTTATTGTATGTATACATGTTGTGGTTGTATTTATACATGTCGTGGTTGTATTTAAACTTGTTGTGGTTGTATATATACATGTCCTGGGTGTGTACATTTTGAACGATGACTATTTCTATTATGATTTTCCTCATGGTTATTTTCCCGTTGTGATTTATCAGAAATATGGCGCCAAGGAAGGGTAAGGCTGTACCGGAAACATCAACTATGACGCAAGCCGCTATCCGTAAGCTTGTCAAGGATAGTATAGCAGAAGCTTTAGAGATTGAGAGAGCTGAGGTAGCTGTAAGGGCTGCTGAAACCGCTTCACAGATAGGGACGAATGAACAATCCAATAATAGGCGTGAATGCACTTGGAAGGATTTTAAGATTAGTGATCCCATCAAGTTTAAGGACACTGAAGGAGCGGTTGCTTTGATTCGCTGGTTCGAAAAGACTGAAAATGTGTTCCTCATGTGCAACTGTCCTGATGTCAGCAAGGTAAAATTCACTACTGGTATGCTTTTCGATGAAGCTATGTCATGGTGGAATTCTTATGCTCAGCCAATTGGTATGGAAAATGCCTACAAGCTCACTTGGGATCAATTCAAGAAATTGATGACTAAAAAGTTCTGCCCTCGTACTGAGGTGAAGATGTTGGAAACAGAGTTCTATGAGCTGGTAACTAGAGGTGATGACATCGAGACCTACATTAGGAGGTTTCACGAGTTGGCTGCACTATGCCCAACTATGGTTCCCGATGATGAGAAAAAGTTGGAAAACTTCATTGGTGGACTGCCTGAAAGCATCCGAGGGGATGTGATTTCTTTTGATCCCCAATCAATGGAAGAGGCTATCCGAATAACTCAAAAACTCATGGCTCAAGTGGTAAAGGGTAAGTCCATTGTCAACAACAACAATAACCGTTCTCACAACACCAAGTACAACAACAATCGAAACAACAACAACAACTACCCCAATAACTGAAACAACCACCCAAACAATAACAACAACAACAACAAGAGGAGGTTGAACTACAATCAAGGTGGGAATGCTACTCAACCACCACCTAAGAGACAAGAAGTGGCAAAGGCCTATGCTGCAGGGCCAACTGAAAGAAAGGGTTACACGGGTAATCTACCTAAATGTGAAAGGTGTCAAAAACATCATAACCTAGGCCGTTGCCCAGATCCATGTGGCAACTGCAAGAAGATTGGTCACCACACCAAAGATTACAGGCTTCCAATCGTGGGTGACAATCAGAAACCACCGGTGACATTTTTTGTTTGTGGAGAAATTGGACACTTCAAAAGTGATTGCCCAAAGAGGAAGAACCAAAGGAACGAGAACCAAGGTGGAATGGCTCGGGTACGTTTCTCGTTAATAATCGTTATGCATCCATTTTATTTGATTCAGGAGTAGATAGAAGTTTTGTTTCTCTTGCATTTGCACCTTTACTCAACATTGAACCAACCACATTAGACATTTCCTATAACATCAAACTAGCTAATGGGTCTTTAGTTAACACCAACACCATTGTTCGTGGTTGCACTATCAATTTCCTGAACCACCCATTCAATATAGACCTCATGCCAGTAGAACTAGGAAGTTTCGACGTTGTTATCGGTATGGATTGGTTGTCCCAACATCGTGCAGGAATCATTTGTAATGAAAAATTTGTTCACCTTCCTTATGACGGTGAAACTTTGGTTGTTCGTGGAGAGCGAAGTGGAACTAGACTCAGCATCATATCATGCATCAAAACCGAGAAATACATAAAGAAGGGTTGTTATGCATTCTTGGCTCACATCACGGAGAAGAAATCGGATGAGAAACGACTTGAAGATGTGCCAATTCTTAAGGAATTTCCAGAAGTTTTTCCAGAAGAATTGCTAGGACTTCCACCCACACGCCAAGTTGAGTTTCAAATTGACTTAGTGCCAGGAGCCGCACCAGTTGTGCAAGCACCGTATCGACTAGCACCTTCTGAGATGCAAGAATTGTCGAACCAATTACAAGAACTTTTGGACAAAGGATTCATTAGACCGAGTTCCTCGCCTTGGGGAGCACCGGTTTTGTTTGTGAAGAAGAAGGATGGATCTTTCAGAATGTGCATCGACTATCGTGAGCTGAACAAGTTAACGATGAAGAATCGTTATCCACTCCCTAGGATTGACGACTTGTTCGATCAGTTACAAGGTTCCAGTTTTTATTCCAATATAGATTTAAGATCCGGTTACCATCAACTTAGAGTTCGGGAAGAGGATATCCCGAAGACGGCATTTAGAACACGTTATGGTCATTATGAGTTTCAAGTAATGCCTTTCGGATTAACCAATGCACATGCGATATTCATGGACCTCATGAACAGAGTGTGCAAACCGTATCTTGATAAGTATGTGATTGTATTCATCGACGACATCTTGATTTATTCCAAGAGTAGGGAAGAACACGAAGAACACCTTAGAACAATCCTAGAACTACTCAAGAAGGAGCAATTGTATGCCAAATTTTCAAAGTGCGATTTTTGGATACGAAGAGTTCAATTTCTTGGCCATGTCATTGATAGCCAAGGATTACAAGTCGACCCAACAAAGATTGAGGCAGTCAAGGATTGGGCCACGCCCAAGTCTCCTACGGAGATTCGTCAATTCTTAGGACTTGCCGGATATTACAGAAGGTTCATTGAAGGGTTTTCTAAGATAGCGAAGTCGCTGACTAAGCTGACACAAAAGAATCAAAAGTACGAATGGGGAGAGAAGCAAGAGTCTGCATTTCAGTTATTGAAGCAGAAGCTTTGTAGCGCACCGATTTTGGCACTACCCGAAGGGATTGAGAACTTTGTGGTGTATTGCGACGCATCACATAAAGGACTTGGAGCTGTGTTAATGCAAAATGATAAGGTGATAGCTTATGCATCTCGACAGCTTAAGACACACGAGAAGAATTACACTACACACGACTTGGAGTTGGGTGCAGTAGTTTTTGCACTCAAGATTTGGAGACACCGCCTTTATGGTACCAAGTGCGTAGTGTTTACCGACCACAAGAGCTTACAGTAAATACTTGATCAAAAGGAACTCAATATGAGGCAACGTCGTTGGCTAGAATTGCTTAGTGATTACGATTGTGAAATCCGATATCACCCGGGAAAGGCAAATGTTGTAGCAGATGCACTTAGCCGAAAGGAACGACTCAAACCTTTGAGATTAGGTCATTGGGAATTACTATCATTTCACCGTTACCATCAAAAAGTTTAGAAGCTCAGATTGAGGCTCTCAAAGAAGAAAATCGACCACATGAGAAACTCTATGGTATGCCAGAGAACAAAAATGGCTTTGTAAAGAGATCAGATGGAGTGTTATGCTTCAAGGACCGAAGCTGGATACCTCTCTATGGTGGAATACAGGAATTGATTATGCATGAATCACACAAGTCAAAGGACTCCATTCATCCAGGTTCTGATAAGATGTATCAGGATCTCAAAAAGCATTATTGGTGGTCGAATATGAAAGCAGAGATAGCTACGTATGTCAGCAAATGCCTTACTTGTGCTAAAGTGAAAGCCGAGTACCAGAAACCAGCAAGATTACTTCAACAACTGGAGATTCCACAATGGAAGTGGGAGCGTATTACAATGGACTTTGTCACTAAACTTCCCAAGACGTCAGGTGGTTACGACGCTATTTGGGTAATTGTTGATCGTCTCACCAAATCAGCCCACTTCATACCAATTAGGGAGACTTATTCCATGGATCAGCTTGCCAGACTTTATGTCAAGGAAATAGCCTCAAGACACGGTACACCAGTTTCCATCATTTCCGACAGAGATGGTCGCTTTACTTCAAACTTTTGGCAGTCATTACAAGATTCTTTTGGATCCAAGTTAGATATGAGCACCGCTTACCATCCTCAGACCGATGGTCAGAGCGAGAGGACGATTCAGACATTAGAAGACATGCTTAGGGCATATGTGATTGACTTTGGAAATGGTTGGGCTAACCATTTGCCGTTGATCGAGTTTTCTTATAACAACAGCTACCATTCAAGAATAAAAGCCGCACCATTCGAGGCACTTTCTGGTCGTAAGTGTCGTTCTCCAGTTTGTTGGGCCGAAGTTGGTGATGTACAATGTACTGGCCCGGAGATGGTTCAAGAAACAACAGAAAAGATAATTCATATTCGAGAAAGACTCGAAAGAGCTAGAAGTCGACCGAAAAGCTACGCAGATGTTCGACGCAAACCATTGGAATTCCAGGTTGGAGACAAAGTCATGTTGAAAGTCTCGCCTTGGAAGGGCGTGATACGATTCGAGAAACACGGGAATTTGGACTCGAGATACATTGGGCCATTTAAGATTCTGGAAAGGATTGGTCCGGTAGCATACAAACTTGAACTTCCGTCAGAACTCAGCAACGTACATAACACGTTTCATGTCTCAAACCTCAAGAAATGTATTTCGGATGAGTCTTGCGTAATACCACTAGAAGAAATTCAACTCGATGACAAGCTTAACTTTGTAGAAGAACTAGTTGAAATCATGGACCGTGAGGTCAAACGGTTGAAGCAGAGTCGAATTCCGATCGTGAAAGTTCACTGCAATTCTCGAAGAGGACTCGAGTTTACTTGGGAACGGGAAGACCAAATGCGACTCAAGTATCCACATCTTTTCACCAAGTCTACTTCCGAGACCAACACCAACTGAATTCAGGGACTGAATTCCTTTTTGGGTGGGCGACTATCATAACTCACAATTTCAGGTCATTTTTCCAAACCTCGACAATTTACTATTCACAAGTTACTATTCATCATTTACTATTCATCAATCACTATTCATCATTTCACTATTCATCATTTTCGGAGTCAGTTTGAGATTCTGAGAAGTGTTTCAAAATTTTACTATTCATATGACACTATTCATTCCCAGAAAGAAAACACTATTCATGTTCATCATGCATCTTCTTGTAAACCTAGTTTACGGATATTCAAATTCGCGTAACCGGTTAGGTTTAGCTGCAAAATCATGCATCATCAGTAAGGACACATCATATGGACTAGAGTAGTCTACATATCATCAATAACATCACCAGTGTATTAGGTCAGGCATGGGTTTGTGTATTTTTCATTAACGTATGTTTAATTATTTAATTAACGTTACCACTCAGTTTTTACTACTAACAATATACCCGATACTCCCGTCTACGATCCTAGTATATTTTCATACTCATTATAATGATATAAAAATTATATTACTAATTTACCCGGCATTTTAAGACTTGCTGCTATACATTACGGTATACGCTAAAAATTTCGTCGAATTACGATATCTCAACACGACCATTATTTTAACACCCGATTCTCATCAGGAATGTAATTTTAAAATTTTTACAACGTCGTCACATTTTATTTGGAACAATTAAATTTTATTTCTAGCATACTCGGTACCCAGTATCCCCTAAAACTACTGATATCTAACATAATCTACTAAAGTCTTACAAAATCAATCACAAATCCTTCCACCCCATCTCTTTTGCCGCCACCCCCCGCCCCCCATTACGAATCACTTACACCCTTGAAATTTCAATACTAACTCCAATTAATTCATGTACTTGTTGTCTAAAATATAATATACATCAATTATACTAGATATTTCACTTCATTATACACATGTACTAAATAAACAACTAGAAAAATATTTCTTCCTTTCTCTCTTGCTCTATAATCGGCCAACATCAAGAACACAAGGAGGATCCATAAACTTTTGAAGTTCAAGTGATTTTACAACCCTAGTATACTTCTATTTTGGGTTTTGAAATAAAAACCAAGAAGTAATTAAGTACCTAGTTACCTTAAACCTCTTCATATCACTAGTAAGTATCCTAAACATTTTTCTTAATCTTACATATTTTTACTTGATCTATTTTTATGTGCTAGTAGCAAAACATGCAAGTATACTTATGTTGTCATACCACTTTTCAAGTATTTTTACTCATTATGAGTTTATAATTATCTTATGATCATTCTTTTTAGTCCTACTAATTTTGGCGAAGACTAGGACCCCATGACACCCTAAGAAGGTTTATGGTAGGAATAGATTAGCTTTGTGGTGATTGAAAGTGATTTGGTTAAGTTTGAAACAAGTTTGGAGCCCTAAAAATGCGTTTAAACCATATACTAAAACCTACTGTCCGTATTTGCAAAATCCAGAAAACTCAGGGGCTTAGGGGTAATATTTGACCAAAGATTCAGAAACTACTTTCAAAAACGAAACTGTGGCCTTTTGAACGGGTAAAAACCGACTTACGACGAGAAAGTTATAATTTTTTCCAAGTTTAACGACGAAAAACTATTTTCTGAAAATTGTACGTGCTGTATGCCGAGATTCGACGGACAAAACGAGGCGTTAGACGTGACCTAAAGGAGCTGACCTACTGAAAAGGTGTTAGTACATGTAAATACGAAACCGTAGATATAAAGAACGTAGAAAACGAGCTTATAACGACCAAGATATATGCGTTTGAAACCCGACGAAACTTATATATTTTGACAGCCACTATATGAAATATATTCTAAGTGTTAAAAACTATATTTTTCAAGTAACAACAATGAAGAGCCATATTTCGTACCCATCGAGGCGCGTATAATCAAAAGTTAACTAACACAACAATTAGATATTGTTGCAAGGTTTTCAAAAACGTCGAGTTCAAATACTAACACTTAAAGCACAATATTTCACGACTAGTTTCGCAAGATCAAATTGGACGTATTTTTCCAAGTTAAGAAAAATATTAAACTATGACGAAAACACTATATTTACTGATAGAACGCCAAACGAGGATCGTGGAGTACCGTTTCAACATATTTACATGAAAAGTAGTTATACTTAACGAGACGTCAAAAATGTATTTTTCGACGATAAACATTATTTTCAAAGTTAACAAGTGGTATCGATAACGTAAGTATTTGCATGTATAGCATTGTATCATTACTTATCATAGATCATATCATTCATAATAGGTCGCGGTTAGAGACCGAGCCTCATTTCATCGTATTCACTATTATCCTTGATTGCTATCATATCAGGTGAGTTTTCATGTTTTAAATTACTTATTTCATTTTAAAACTCTCGGGGGAGAATACATTGCAGTATTTATTTTTGTACATGCCAAAGTATCAAATTCCATACATTGCTTAAGTTACCTTATTACCAAATCAAGTCCCCTTATTATCATGAACCGTTAATTATGCGTAAGCGAGAATGAGTGGATAGATTTATTGGGGGTGACTCCCCTGTCCGAGTTGGTAGCACCAACGAGTCATACGGACGCATTTCATTTGAATCATATTTTGAGTGTCTGGTAAACACTCGGTTGGGGCCATTTCATATTATCTCTAGCTTCGGGGTCATGAGCTTAAGAGCCAATGTAGCATTATTTTGACATCTTGTCACTTCACTTTATACTTGTGGCTAGTGTACATACGATTTAATTCATAAACCTATAATTTCTCACCAACATTATTGTTTACCGTTTTAGCAATGTATTTTTAGGTAACTAAAACATATCCTTCATGGCATGCATGGAGTCATTTCATTGAGTAGCGAGGATGACGCGTCTCATTTTGGATTTTCATGCACTTATATAATATCGTTTGATTGTACTAAACGTAGCTGGCTATGGACGTTACACCCAGGTATTCTATTCCGCTGCCATTCAGGTAAATTTAGGGTGTGACAATCACCAACATGTGCCAGCTCCCGATCTCCGAACGATGGAGGAGCTGTGCCAACCGACAATGCACGGAAGAGGTGGCCCGATTGCCCTACTTAATATCGAGGCTTCGGATTTTGGACTCAAGCATAATATGATCCAACAAGTCCAAAATTCGTGCCAATTTCACGGTTTACCGGGTGACGTTGCTAATAAGCATCTTGACAAATTCTTAACCGTCACCCAAAGAATGAAACAAAATGGGGTCTCCGATGACGCCCTTCGTCTTTCTCTCTTCCCTTATTCTCTGACGCATCATGCTACCGCTTGGTTTGATTGTCTTCATAAGAACTCAATTCATACTTTTGATGAGTTGGTCTCGAAGTTCTTGGCGAAATATTATCCACCATCGATGGTGACGAAACTCCGAAAGGATATTAGCAATTTCCGTCAACTTCCCGATGAATCTTTATTCGAAGCTTGGGAACGTTATAAGCTTGCTATTGATCGGTTTCCAAATCATAATATGCTTCTTATTACGATAATTGATACGTTTTACAATGGTTTGACTCTTCGACATCGTGACACGATCAATGCAGCAGCTGGTGGTACTTTTATGAAACGACGTCCTGAAGGTTGCTAAGAACTTATTGAGAATATGACTGCTCATTACAATTACTGGGATTCCTCTGCCGAGAGGAATGAGTCAACAAGATCAACCGATGCTCGTAATTCTTCTTCGTCTAATTCTAAGATAGCCGCCATTATTAAGAAACTCGATGATTTGCCTACGGCTGTTTTACGAATGCATCAAACAAATCAGAAACAGAATCAAGTAAAAAACCATCAAGTCAATATGGTTAACCACTGTTGTGAGACTTGTGGTGGTCCTCATTCGTATTTTGAGTGCCCAGCCTCCGGTGGCTACACTCACGAGAATGTGTATGCTACTTCGGGAACCTACAACATGGGAGGTAATGGTTACCAACCATAGGGAGACCGTAATCTTCTTAGCTACCATTCTAACAATTATCTTGGACCACCTGGTTTCAATCAACCGAGTCAAGTCAATCAAGTGAATCATAATCAAAATGTGCAAAACCGAAATAATCAATTTAATCAAAATCAAAACCGGATGAACAATGGTTTTCAAAATCAACATCAAGGTTTTAATCAAAATCAAAATCGGGGGAATTACAATCAAGGCCCGAATCAAGGGAATTTTCAAAACCAGGGAAAGTATGGAAATCATGGAAATTTTCAAAATGTTAGCATAGAAATCAAAATTATGGAAAATTTCAAAATCAGGGTTTCAAAAACAATAACCAAGGACAAAATTTTCAAAATCAAAATCAAGTTGTGAATCAAAATCAGTCGTCCTCGGATGAGTTAATCAAGCAATTTATGAAAAATCAAGAGAAAATGAATAAAATCCTGATTAATCAAATGACCAAATTGCCTTATCCGTCAAGATTAAATGATCAAAAGCTCCGTGACAAAACTAACCATCAAATGGAGAAGTTCTTCCAAATCTTTCAAGATTTGCACTTCGACATTAGCTTCGCGAATGCTATTCTCTTAATGCCGAAATTTGTGTCTATGATTAAAAATCTTTTGAATAATAAGGAAAAATTGTTTGAAATGGCGAAAACCCCGTTGAAGGAGAATTGCTCGGCGTTTATCCTCAAAAAGCTTCCAAAAAGCTTGAAGACCCCGACATATTTCTTATTCCTTGTAATTTTCCGAGGATGGGTGAGTGCTTTGCCTTGGCCGATCTTGGTGCTAGCATTAACCTAATGCCATTATCCATTTGGAAAAAGTTATCTCTTCCTGATTTGACTCCGACTTGCATGACCCTCGAGCTTGCCGACCGAACTACTTCCCGCCCGATGGGAATAGCCGAGGATGTCTTCATTAATGTGGGAAAGTTTCATTTTCCCGCCGATTTTGTCATTGTTGATTTTGATGCCGATCCATGGGTTCCTCTCATTCTCGGGAGAGGTTTCCTAAGGACTGGACGGGTGTTAATCGATGTTTATGATGAAGAAATTTCCCTACGATTTGGTACTGAAGCCGTTACGATTAATTTGGATCAAACCGAGAGATACTCCTCCAATTATAAGCATTTCTCTGTGAACCGTATTGATGTCATTGATATTGCTACGGAGGAGTATTATCAAGAACTTCTCGGTTTTTCTGAAAATGCTTCGAATGGCAATCCCACTCCTTCTTCTCAACCAATTGTTTCTGATCCTTCACCTTCCCTCACTCCGTTTGAGGGAAGTGATTTCATCTTGGAAGAGATCGAGGCCTTTCTTTCAAATGATTCAATTTCACAGGAAATTTATCATTCCGATTGTGATACGGAGAGAGATGTTCTTTTGATTGAAAAATTATTGAATGAAGACCCGACTCCTTCTCTCCCTCCGATGGACCTTAAAGAGATTAAAGAAGTTAAGCCGTCTACTAAGAATACTCCGGAGCCCGAGCTCAAGGATTTACCTCCTCTTCTTGAATATGCCTTTTTAGAAGGAACCGACAAATTTCCCGTCATAATTTTGAAAGACCTTAAAGATTAGGAGAAGACCCGTCTCGTAGATGTACTCAAGAAGCATAAGAGTGCCATCACCTGGCAGATTTCTGACATCAAGGGCATAGACCCTCGTTTTTGTACTCACAAGATTCAACTTGAAGATAATTACAAACCTTCCGTCCAACAACAAAGACGGGTTAACCTGAAATTCCATGAGGTTATCAAAATGGAAGTGATCAAACTCCTTGATGCCGGAATGATTTATCCAATCTCGGATAGCTCATGGGTTAGCCCGGTCGACTGTGTTCCGAAGAAGGGTGGTATGACCGTTCTGACTAATGAAGATAATGAATTGATTCCGACTCGACTTCTTACTGGATGGAGAGTTTGCATAGTGATTGGCCATAAACGGTCAAACAAAGTCAACCACGGATGTGGTCAATATGGTCAAAAAGCTTGTGCCAATTCACCAAGGAGTACAGTGTTTCCCCGGGTCGTTATGTCCCGACGAGGTGTGATGGTATCAAAAACGGGTTTGTGATCGGGTGAATTTGGACAGAAAAGGGTTGTGATTGATAAAAATGAAGAATTATGAAATAAAATAGCTTAGGAAAGCTATGTGAATGATTACGCGAGATTAGATATTCTAATAACGTATAAAAACCTAAAAACGTGCGTTTGAATTTAAAACAAACGCGAACGCGCAAAATAAAAAGTGAAGCGGGAGTAAATAAAGTCCTACGGATATGAAAATTACTTTTCTACGATCCTAATGATAAAAGAAAATTTTTAGAACAAGAAAAATAGTTTTTACACCATCTAATTAATTACTATTAATTAATTACTAATTATTAATTAATTTTTAATTATTTAAATTATACTAAATTACAACTAATTATGAATTTTAACTAGAAAAATGAAAATTAAATTTAGAAAAATCTAAAATATTATAAAACTAATTTTAAAACAGAATATATATATATATTTTTTACTTTTTAAATAATTATTACTAATTAAAAACTAATTATTAATTAATTTAAACTAATTAAAATTAAGAAAAATAGTAAATGAACAGTGAAAAATATGAAACTTTTTCTAAAATTATTTTATAACTACTAGAACCTATGAAAATTATAAAAATGAGATTAGCTTTTTAAATAAGCCAAAAATAAGCTAAAAAACTTAAATAGAAGCTATCACTTTATTTAATTTTGACTTTTTCTGGATTTTCTTTTAGAAAACTATTTTTATGCTAACAATGACAAACTTTTGTGAAAACACTTTTTATTAAACTAAAAAATAAGCAGTTGGTGAGCTAAAGAGCTTAACAGCCTAAGATAGAAGCTTATTAGGACTTAAGATGTGGAATAAGCTACTTAGAAAGCTACAAGAAGGTGTCACTGAGGAAAATAAGCTACAACAAGTTAAAGTAACTAGGAATAAGCTAAAAGGACAGGAATAAGCTCAGGCAATAAGCAAATAAGCTCAGGCCAAACACTGATTCAACAAGCAGGCCTGCAGGTTTATTAAAAGACACTTTGAGCTTATCAAATAAACTCACAAGCCAAAAACAAGCCTGGAACCTTCAAGATTGGCACCAAGGCTTTCCAAAAAGCTCAAATACACACTGTGGGTCCCACCTAAAAGCTTACAAGGAGCTTGTGAAGGTGGATGACCTATACTGATTACTCAGTATAGCTGTGTGGTCAAGGCACAAGGAGGGGTAAAATAAGCTAGGGGCAAGAAGACTTAAGCCCAAAATAAGCCTGGATTTGAAAAGCCAGTACAACTGGCTTTCCAAAGAACCAACAAGCTCAGTGAAAGCTCAAGTATGGATCAATAGAGAAGCTACTGAAAAATGCACGACTTACTGAAAATAGTGACCAAGCAGTTAAGTTAAAAGCTAAGGTAAGGAGTCTAAAAGCCAATCTACAAATTGGAATGAGCTAAGCTAAGAGGGAATATGCAAAAGGTATGCTAGGGGGATCTTAATAAGCTGAAGGAACCTAATAAGCAACCTGGAATAAGCTAGAAATAACTAATAAGCAATTCCAAGCCCTGCTACTAATGCAGGCCAAAAGAGGCACTTGTAGGGCTATGAGGGGTCCACTAAACAAACTCAAGGGTCCAAGGAGATGGCTGATCCAACAAGCCAACCTGATAAGCTATAAATTAAGCCAAGAATAAAGAGGTGGGGTCCACAGGAGAGGCTTAAAAAGGGATTGTGAAAGCAGCTCCATCACACTTATGAATCAGTGAGGTGAATTGGATCAGGCAACAATGAGGACCAAAATAAGTTATCAAATAAGCAATTTATGGCGTAATAAACATTGGGACAGGAAACTAGCACTATGAACTTTACCAAGATGCTAAAATCTCAGGAAAGATTACACCAATGAGCAAACTAGGAGCCTAGGAAAAATGGTTGTGCATACTGATGCATGGCACATTTGTAAGAAACAAGCTGAAATATGAAACCAAATAAGCAAAATAGAAAAAATCTACAAAATAAGCAAAAATATACTTAAACAAGCTCTACTGAAAAACTTTAAGAACCCAAAATCTTAGATGCTAAAAATGAAAATTGAGGGCATGAAAATTCCCTCAAAAACTGGATTTATGAGTTTCATGCACTTTTGACTTTTGGAAATTTTTGAGATATTTGACTTTGGGGACTTTTGATTGATCACATATGATTACTTAACGTTTGTTTAGGCTATATTAAGCCAAATCTACCAAACTGAGCACATTTTAGATTGAATTCAAAATTTTGAGACACCACATCACCACAGATAAGCTGTTGGATGAATGTGTGTACTCTTTTGACTTTTCTTTTGAATTTAACCAAACCAAAGGCTGAATTGAAATGATTACTGCCTAAGTGCTTAGCCTAAGTGAAACCTAACGACAAGTAACAAAAACAACAAGTTATAACAGCAATTCCAAACACCCCTTAAGGGTTCACTGATTTCAAAATTAGACTGTAAGGCTTAGGTTCCTGAACTAACACTGGAACATATAAGCTCAAAGAAGTACAACTAGACTTAATAATCTGAATTGAATCAAGATAAGCAGTTACAAATAAGCATAAATGGATAAGCAATTAAAAAAAACAGTTATATAAAATTAAAAGACAAGATATTTAAAAAGCTTTAATTGAAACTAGCATTGATTTAAAAATGAAGAGTACACAACATTTAAAGGAAGCTTGAAATAAAACTAAAACTAAAAAGAACTAATTATTTCCTACTTAATCTACTGCCTTTCAAAGGCTTACAATTGACCTATATATAATAAAAATTCTAGGGCTCCCATCTTCTTTCCTATTCCTGACTCTTTCCCACTTCTACTATGGATCGTTGGATGAGCACAACTAATCCTAGACGTTTAACACTTTTTGGCGGGAAAATGGATTACAATTGGGCAGGTATAACTTGTGCAAGGAGACAAGTTTTGGATTGGAGTGGTGGAAAGGTGAAAGTAGGGATTGAGTGTTGGCAGTTAAAGGTGGGTAAGGTGAATGATGGTGTTGGTGTGGCAGGATTTGCAGGTCACGGGGGGGGGGGGAGGGGGAAGGAGATGAGTGGTTTGAGATGCAGGTCAACACCAGGGTTTGACCTAGTTTTATTATTAAAAGGGTGAGGGAGTTGGGCTTGGGGAGTTATAAGTTGGGCTTAGTGTGTTGGATTGGATTTGGATTTTGGGGTTGTAAGAGTTAAAATAACTTGGTCCGTTTGGTTTGTAGAATTATATAAGCTAGGGACCAAACTTGTAGATTCTGAAAATTGGAGGACCAAATTTGCACATCTTCCAAAATATACCAAGGGTGATTCCTGCCACGTTCCAATAATCCAGTGACTATACATGAGATTTCCAAAAACAAAATTTCCCAGGGACTATTTTTGCAAATTCTAAAAGTACAGGGACCAGACTTGTAAATTTTCGAAACATTTTACCCAAGTATCATTTTTGATAATTTTAACTTTTAAAGGACTTGGGTTGATTTATCTTTCAAAATAAATGCTCAGGGACTAATTTTGACAAGTTTTGAAAGTTGGGGGACTGAAACTACCAATTATGCAAACTTTGTTTGTTTTTCGTCTCTTTTCAATCATTTTGCATCTGAAACATATAAAACACAATTTTGGGATATTTTCTGTATTTTGATGCATTTTTGAGTGTTTTTAAATGTTTTGCAGTTCAGATTTGACCAAAAATGATGAGTATTTACACACTCATCACATAGACTACCGTAAATTGAATGATGCTACTCGTAAAGACCATTTCCCGCTTCCTTTTATGGATCAAATGTTGGAACGTCTAACGGGAAATGAGTTCTATTGTTTTCTTGATGGCTTTTACGGGTTTTTTCAAATTCCCATTGACCCTCCAGACCAGGAAAAGACCACTTCCACTTTCCCATATGGAACGTTTGCTTATCGTCGTATGCCTTTCGGCTTATGCAATGCTCATGGCACGTTCCAGAGGTGCATGATGTCCATATTCTCCGATATGATTGAAAAAACCATGGAAGTTTTCATGGATGATTTCTTGGTTTACGGAGATTCCTTCACTTCTTTCCTCTCCCATTTAGAAAGAATGCTGAAACGGTGTAAAGACACCAATTTATTTCTAAATTGGGAGAAGTGTCGTTTCATGGTCAAAGAGGGCATTTTCCTCGGCCATAAGATCTTGAAATCTGGGATTGAGGTCGATAGAGCTAAAGTCGACGTGATTGCTAAGTTACCTCATCCCACAATCGTAAAAGGAATTATAAGTTTTCTCGGTCATGTCGGCTTTTACCGACGTTTCATTCAAGATTTTTCCAAGATAGCCCGCCCCTAACCCATTTACTTGAAAAAGATGCTTCGTTTATCTTCTCAAACGAATGCATTGAAGCATTTAATATTCTAAAGAAGAAGTTAACGGAGGCTCCGATCTTAGTTGCCCCCGATTGGGGCTTGCCTTTTGAGCTAATCTGCGATGCTAGTGATTATGCCATTGGTGCAGTCTTGGGGTAACGTAAGTCAAAATACTTTCAGCCGATACACTATGCTAGCAAAACAATGACCGATGCTCAATTCCATTATATGACTACTAAAAAAGAGATGTTAGCTGTTGTTTATGCCTTTGAAAAGTTTCGACCTTATCTCGTGCTGAAAAAGTGCATAGTGTATACGGATCACTCAGCCCTTAAGTATCTGATGGCTAAGCAAGACGCTAAGCCAATATTAATGCGGTGGGTTCTACTCCTTCAAAAATTTGATGTCGAAATTCGAGATAAAAAAGGAGTTGAGAACCTTGCCGCCGATCACCTCTCAAGATTAGAAAATCCCCATCAAAGTGATTTCGAGAAAAAGGAAATTATCGAGACATTTCCTCTCGAAACACTTGGGATGTTATCACATAGTGATCCTAGTACCCCATGGTTCGCCGACTTTGTGAATTACCATGCGGGGAATTTTATAATAAAAGGGATGTCGTTCCAACAAAAGAAGAAATTCTTCAAAGATGTTAGACATTATTTCTGGGACGACCCTTATTGGTTCAAAGTAAGTGCGGATCAAGTGATCCAGCGGTGCGTTCACGGCAAGGAAGCCGCTGACATTCTTATGGCATGCCACAATGGACCCACGGGGGGACATCATCGTGCCAACTTCACAACTAAGAAAGTTTTTGATTCCGGCTTTTACTGGCCGACGATATACCGGGATGCCCATGACTTGGTGAAGTCATGTGATTCTTGCCAGCGTCAAGGAAAAATCTCTCAAAAGGATGAGATGCTTCAAAATGCTATCCAAGTCAGTGAGATCTTTGATGTCTGGGGTATTGATTTCATGGGACCGTTCCCATCATCTAGAGGAAATAAGTATATACTCGTGGCCGTCGATTACTTGTCAAAATGGGTTGAAGCGAAGGCGCTTGATGAGTGTCTAAATACTCATCATTTTATACTAATCTGAACTGCCAAAACATACAAAAACACTCAAATATGCATCAAAATACTTAAAATATCTTAAAGGTGTGTTTTATATGTTTCAAATGCAAAATATGCAAAAACAGATGAAAAACGTACAAAGTTTGCATAATTGGCAGTTTCAGTCCCTCAAGTTTCATAAATTGTCAAAACTAGTCCTTGGTTATTCTAAAAACATGAAAATGTCATCAAAGGTCCTTTTTAATCATAAAGTTACATATTTAGTCCTTTGGTGCAAAGTTTCACAAAATTACAAGTTTAGTCCCTGTACTTTGGAAATTGACAGAACTGGTCCCTGGGATGTAAAAACTTTGAGAAATTCAATTTTGGTCCTTGTACTAATAATCTTTTGCAGGAATGATCCTTATGTGGAAAGTTTGGAGAAAATACATGTTTGGTCCCTGAAGTTTGGGAATTGACAGAATAGGTCCCCGGATATAAAAAATAGAAAAATATCAAAACAAGACCTTGTACTATTCACATGTGACAAATGAGGTCCTTATGAGAACTTTGGAATTATCACAAAGTCAGCCCCTCAACTTCTCCCTAATTACATTTTTGGTCCTTGTGATTTACCTAAAACCAAACCGGACCCTATCTTTGTATTATTACCCAAAAACTAAAACCCAATCCTAATACACCAACAGCCCACCCCCACTTCTTTGGCCCAACCTTAGCCCAGTCCACACACCCCCGTTTAATATTAAACCGGGTCAACGCCCGTTTGACCACCAAAACCACCCAGACTTCCTTTTCCCTCCCAAACCACCACCTCCACCTCTGCTACTAAAACCACCATGGTTTTCACCCAACTTGCTGCCACCTCTCACCCACTATCCCACCACCTCACCACAACCCTCCAAAACCCCTAAAATCCTCTCCACGCATAATCTGACACCCTTAACCCTTTGGCGCCAAGTTTCACATTTAAACGGTTGAGATGATTCAGACAAAATCAATGGCTGGGAAATGGTGGGAAATACCCCAATGGGTCCCACAAGCTCAGAAAAGGGCTACAAAATGGAAATGGAGCAGAAGAGTATTAGTATTAGTTTAGTTAGTGTAGTTTTATTGTCGAATAATGTAATTCAACTCTTTTAGTGTAATCCTAAGCTTCTGAGTAATCAATTTAGTTATTTTAATGTATCTGTAAACTTTTGCTATAATCAATTTCAAGTTTTCAGTTGGATTCTCAGTTTATGTATTTTATTAAATTTCAAAAATATCAATTTGGTGAAGTTGTTGTTGTTAAGTGTTTGAGTGGCTTCTCTTAGCTTATATAAGCCTTGACAAAGCTTATTTATCTTTCAAAAACTATAAATTAGCAATATTCAGTTAAATAGAAAAATACCAAAAATAATAAATTAAATAAGAGAAAAATAAAAAAAATAGAAGGCAAGACAATAAGAAGGATTGAGCAGGTGTGATTTGGAGTGTATTGGGTATTAGAAACCTTGTGGAAGGTTGTAGGGTGGTTTTCAGTCCTTGGTTCATTGTGTCTCAGCATAATCCATTAGTAAGCCTTTACTAAATTTTTGGCATTTAATTATTTTATTGTTGTTAGCTACTAATTATTGTTCTTTTGTGTTCATTCAGTAGTATTTAGCTATAATCTAGCATAAGACAAGTATATTGTTATTTGATATTAGTGAGTTGCTTGAAAATCTATTTTCATAGTCAATTTTAATAGATTTGTGATTTCTAGGTTTTAGCTGTAATAATATGTGGTATTGAGTTCAAAATAGTTTATATCATCAGTATAATTCATTTGGAATCATTCCCATGGTCTATCTCAGTCTTTGCCTTTGAAAATCTCATTTCAAGTTAGTTAAGGGTGTGTTTGGATTTGGAAGTTTGAATATGCTCAGGACTGTTGTAGTTGTCACTTTTGGCTTACACAAGTTCCTTTAGGTAAAACTAGCAAACATTAGTCATAAAAACATAGTTCAAATCACAAAATAGTCAAAATCACACTCTAATGCTCTCAACAGTTAACTGTTGAGGAATTAGGATCTAAAACTCCACACTTTGACTCATAACTGTCATCTTTAGCTTAATACAACTTAATAATAACTTATATTAACTAATTTAGTAAGTAGGATTCACCAGAAGTTCATATAAGTCAAACTAGGTCAGTTTCATTAAAAGTCAAATTTACCTTTCTCAGATTTTCTCAATTCTTCAAGGAATTGTTTAGAATTTAGGAATAGGATCTAGGATTTGAATCTTGTTCCTAGTGATATATTACCAGCTCAATTTTGATTTCTCACCTTCATCATATTTTTAGCATTTTTCCTTTGGGCCCCACTCACCCTCAAACTTACCTGCAGGGCAAGGTATTGCCCTGCATCAGCAGCTCAGTCCTACACCACCAACTTTGGTGGTGTTTTGTGACCAACTCAGTGGCCCCCACACCTCCTAATTAGCTTTTTCCAACCCCCCTCCTACTATAGATCTTAGATTGACCTCTTGTTTGACCTGTGCCTCAGTGGACCCCACCTAAATTGGACCCTCAACTTTGTCCCCTAATCTGTCTCAGTCCACAATAAGCAAGTGCTTATTGTGGCTTATTGGCTTATCTTGTGGTCCCAAAGTGATTTTTCCAGCTTAATTAAGTACAAATAACTTATTTGTATCAGACTTATTTAAGGTGGACCCCACATAAGCTCTTTTGAGCTTATTTCCAATTTCAGTCAACAATAGTCAACTGTCTAGGTTCTTAGCTTATATCTAGCTTATTTTTAAGTTATAAAATATTTGTTTTCACAAAATTTATCTATTTTTATGTATAATATAGTTTGGAAAAATAAAAATCAAGAAAAAACAATATAAAAATAAGTGATAGTTTCTATTTAATTTAATTTAATTTTAATTTTCATTTTTACATTTTTATTAAGTAATCTGTATTTTTATATTTTTATTAATTTCCTTTTAGGTTAAAGTAATTTTCATAATTTTCTCAGATTTTTGTTTTGTCATTTAGTATTTATTATAATTAATATTAGTTTACTTAATAATTAATCAATAAATAAGTTTTAAATAGCATAATTAATTTTTATATAGCAACACCTAGTTTTTATATTTTTTATAGCTTTTATAAGTTATAAAATAGTTTTTTAAATTTTTTCATAATTTTCTAAGTTAGTTTAATAATATTTGTAATTTAAATTAGTTTAAATAGTTTAATTAAGATAAATAGTTTTTAATTAATAAAAAGCTCACAAAAAGACAAAAATATTTACTTTTATTTTTTATACTTTCTTCAAGTTCATTTTAAGTTTTAGAAATTATTTTTATAAGTTTTTAGTTTAATTTGTAGTATTTATCATTTTTAGTTTAATTTTAATTAAATAGTTAAATAGTTTTTAATTAAATAATTAATAATAAATAATAAAATAATCAAAAAATAGTTTTCTTTTTAATTTAATTTTATTTTAAGTTTAAGTTTATAGAATTTTCATTTTTAACCCTTATAGTTTATTTTTCCTTAAAACTCACCTTTTTCTCAGTACGCAGTCGCGTCTGATTTTAAATTAGTGTACGTTTTAACGTTTTAGATATCTAGGTTTCACGTAATCGTTAATTTAGTTTTCCTAAGTTATTTTAAGTTATAAAACCCTAGTGTAATCACACACACACACTTTATACCCGTTCCTGTTGACATTCACTCGATCACAGACTCGTTTTTAATACCATCACAACCTCGTTGGGACATTACGACCCGGGGAAACACTGTATTCCACGGAAGCATTTGCCTTTGATTAGTTTGACTTTATTATTGACCATTCACAAGTGGTTGAGAAATAAAAGATAACTGGTTTGAGACGAATCAGCGCTCCCCACCAATGACGCCCGAGTTGTTGTGAAATTTCTTAGAAGTCTCTTTGCCCGATTTGGTGCACCTTGTACTATCATAAGTGACCGTGGAACCCATTTCTGTAATGACCAATTTGCTAAAGGTATGCATAAATATGGTGTCACACATCGTCTTTCTACTGCTTATCATCCGTAGACAAGCAGTCAAGTGGAGGTGTCCAATCGTGGTTTAAAACGAATCTTAGAACGGACTGTAGGATAACATCGTGCTTCATGGGCTGATAAGTTAGATGATGCATTATGGGTTTTCCGGACAGCTTACAAAATACCCATTGGGTGCACTCCTTACAAGCTGGTTTACGGGAAGGCCTATCATTTGCCCTTTGAACTTGAGCACAAGGCCTATCGGGTTTTAAAGCATGCTAATTTTGATCTCAAAACCGCGGGTGATCATGGTAAAGTTCAATTGAATGAATTAACTGAGCTTCGTGATCAAGCCTATGAGAATTCTTTGATCTAAAAAGAGAAAACAAAGAGGATTCATGATGCTAAGATTAAAGACCGCATTTTCAACATTGGTGATCGAGTTCTTCTTTTCAATTCCCAATTGAAGATATTCTCGGGCAAGCTAAAAACCCGTTGGTCTGGACCATTCACCATCACCCAAGTTTTCCCTTATGGAGCCGTCGAGTTAGCTCAACCCGATGGTCCCAACTTTAAGGTGAATGGTCATCGTCTCAAACACTATTTCGGAGGGGACATACCACCCATGGTTGTTCCGGATCTCCAAACTTTCCCCAAGGACAATTAAATTTGGGGATCGAGTTAAGCTAATGTAACTCGGTGAACAAAAACAAGCGCTTCGTGGGAGGCACCCCATGCTTATCCTTTTCATCTTTTTAAATTTCTTATTTCTAATAACGTGACGTGAGGGGGGAGACTGATTCGTGTGAAAATCAAGTAATATATAGTATAGTATTACTCAAGAAATCCGCAAAGAAATACGGATAACCCGAGGTCGTCGTCCGTGTGAAGGGTGAATGGAATTCTCAATTCCCGATTTGTGAAACGTGTCGTGAAAGTGGTAAAAAATGATTTTGATGAGATTATACTAATGAAATAGCAAATGAAGCACAAATAATCACTTAAGCACGTATTTCAAGTAAGGAAACTAAAAACGTAATGAAAAATCGAAAATGTAAGCTTAAACGTAAAATAAACGTTATCGTACGAAATAAAACGCGAATTTTAAGCTACACTACTCCTACGGTCTTGAAAATAATTTTGAAAAGTTAAAAATAACAAAAGAAAATTTGAAGAAAAAGAAAAATATTTTTTTGACTTTTTATTTATTTTTTATGAATTAAAAACTAATTAATCTAACTAAAAATTAAAAGAAAATGCAAATAAGGTGAGAAAAATGAAAAATAAATTTTGAAAAATATAAAATAACTAAAAAGTAATTTTAAAACTAAAAACTAATTTTTTGGCTTTTTGTATAATTTTTGGAAATAAAAAACTATTAAATCTAATTAAAAATTCAAATTAAATTCAAAATAAATGGTAAAAATGCAAAATAAATTTCTAAAATTCTAAAATAAATGAAAATAAATTTCGAAAATATTTTTGGATTTTTCTTGGATTTTTCTGATTTTTCTTGGATTTTTAGTAATTAAAATGTATTAAAAAGTGAATAAAAATGAAAATAAAATAAGAAAAATAGCAAATCAACTTGGAAAAATATGAAAAATTCAGGGAAATTCTAATTTAATATTCTAAAGCTATGAAAAATTTAAAAATTTGAAAAGAACTACTGGAACAGCTACTTGCTTTGAAACAGCTTAATGGAAAAGTGCTTATTGATAAGCAGTTTGACCAAAAGTTGACCAGACCTTGACCAATTTACTTTTTGACTTAGAAAAGCATAAATGAACAAAACTTAGGCTAATAGTCACACAGAAACACAGGTTATAGCTCAAACAGTTTAATAAGCCAAAGTAATAAAAGCTAATAAGCAAATCAGAATAAGCAGAAGTTCAAAATGAATAGAAACATCAACTACAAGAGTATAAGAACTTAAATGAACAACCAACTCAGATTATGATCAACCAAGCTGAGTTGCAGCCCTAAAGCATAAGTCAGACCCTATGCTCAATCCCCTAATCCGACAAGACAATAAGCAGTACTAAATACGCTGAAAATGGTGAGCTATTGGAGGCAAATCCTAGCCTATACTACTGAGAACTAAGAAAACCGCAAAGCTTTGATTACCAAACCAATTTTCTAACCTAAATTATCCTTAGAAATCTGGTTAGACCTGGTGGTGCAAGGGAGTACTATGTTTAACATGCAACTTTGATCCAAACTTTGAATGAGTAAATGGATTTCAAATCAGAATTTTCTTTTTAATTTTAGTTTACTAACTGCTAAACTTCACAAATGAACAATCCAAACTCAATTCCAATCAGTAATGAACCCTATGATTGATTCCCAAACTATGACCAAAAACTGAGTTTATGACTTGAATTGATTTTTTGATTTCAAAGTGATATTGACTAAACTGAATTTGATCATGTTCTAATTTATTATCTAAGTTGTAATAACCTATTATGCAACTAATTAAAGCTATCTAATACTAAAATGTAACTATTGGTGAGATTATGCAATCAAATTCCTAATTAACTAACTAATACAATAAGATGAAACACTAGTTTGACTTTATTATTGAAATGACCACTAAACTAATGTTGTATGAAGTCTAAATGATCCCTAAGTGATTTAACTAAATCCAACACAACCTCTGAAACACCCCAGATATCAGCAAACCACACTATGCCAAACACCCCTTAAAAGACTATCTAATCCAAATTTTCAGCACAGATCTCACCAAATTCAGTTCAAAACTTAACCTTAGTATCTAATATGATCCAAATAACCAATTGAACACAGAAAATCAGATCTCAAATGCAATGCTCAGAAACACAGAACAGATCCAATATAAGACAAATGAATAATAACTCAACAAATGATAAATTACTAAAAGCAAATGCAATATCAGAACAAAATAATTAAACTACTATTCAAATGAATCAGAAACAGGTAAATAACAAAGCTAAACTATTATTTATACTACTGTAGCAATTTAGAAAATAAAAATGGAAAACTTACAAAGACAATACTCCCTCAGCACAACAGAGGGAGTTTCACTATGCTTGCCTATCTTTTGACAGGCCAATGGGACACCTTGTTGGCTGCCTTTTCTCCAAATAAGCTTAGCTTATTGAATAAGCTGATAAGTTGACCAATGGTTGACTTTTGTGTTTTTGGGAATAAAAGACAAAGTAAACTTGACAAAAGCTATTATTAATCTGATATAAGTTTAAATGAAACATTAATAATCTAAATGAAACTTGAAATTGAAATTTAAACTATATTTTTTATTTTCTGATTTTTTTTTTATTTTTTTTTTTTTTGGATTTTCAATATTAGATAAAACAGACACTTAATGTAATGATAAACCACTAAATTTATAGATTCAAACTGAATAAGAGTAATAAACTAAAATTGAAATAAAGAGACAATTAGATGAAATTAAAAGTAAATTTTATTAAAATTAAAATGCTGAGTACAACTGTTGAAAAATGAAATTACATTTAAATGAAAAACAGAAAATACATAAAACTTTTTCTAAAACCTACACACTCTAATGAGGAATGAGGGGGAGGTATATATAGGAGGCGAGGATGCTTCTAGGTGTGTCCAGCTCACCAATCCGTGTGAGTTGTGCTTCCTTGAGTCCTTTCTGAGCCCTTAGATTGCCTTGGTCCCCAATCCTTGAATAATCACCCTTGGATCATGTGCGTGTGAGTAATGAATCCTTCGTGTCACTCCTGATTGGTCCATGTGTCATTCCTTCTGTCATGTGTCAGCTGTCAGGACTTCTAGAACATCTCATGATTGGTTAATTATTATAACATGGGGTAATTTGAGGGTATGGTGAAATTAGGGTTGATGTGAATAGTGAAAATCTGGGTAGGGGTTAATATTTGGGGGCGGGTAAAATGGGATTTGGGGATTTATTATTAGGTTGGGGTGTTGACCGGTTTTGACCGGGTTAAGGTGTGGACCGGGTATACAATGGATGGGCCTGGGTGAAAGGAAGGGGTGATGGGCTTTATAAGTTGGTTGGGCTTGTGAGGTTTTTTTTTGGATTAGGCTAAATTTGGACTGGAATCCGGTTGTGATATTTAAGGATTAGGAGTAGTAATATTAATAAGGACCAAAAGTGTAAAATAGAAAACTCCTAGGACTTGTTCTGTAAATTTGCAAAAGTACTTTTCAAGGACTATTTTTGTAATTCTCTGATTCTTGAGGGACTTCTTTTGACTTTACTTCAAATATTACTCAAGGAACCATTTTTGTAATTTCCAGAAAGATGAGGGACTACAGTTGCCAATTCTTCAGAACTTTGTCCAGGGACTAATCTTGCTACATTATGAATCTCTGAGGATTTCTTTTATTATTTTGCTTTCCCGGCTCCGGCTTTTGACCTTTTTCCAATCCCGTGCTCGTTTTTGTCGGTTTTGCTTTGTTTTTGTTCATTTTTCACATATCCGTACCTGCACATACATAAATACAAAAACATACATTCTCTTGGCATATTTGGTTAGTATTTGATGTATTTGGTCTGATTTAAGGTTAAAAAGGATGTGTGAAAAAACACACATAAAAAATCCCCCAGACTAAGGTATTGCCGTGTCCTCACGCAATGTCATCACCTCACGCTTAAGAGATAAATAATTTCAAAACCTCTCTTTACTGACGTTGTAAGGTAGCAATGATGTTCAAAAGAGATATTAAAATCATTTATTCTCAAAAACGCTCCATTTTCCGATTTTCATGAACAACAACTATAACTATTCTTTTTGTATTTTTCATTTTTATATATGTGACGGTTTGCCTTGACTTTCATTATCAATTCTTATATGTTGATAACTTTCAGGGTCAACGAGTAGAAACACTTCTCACAGAGAAGAGACCATACGGATAAAAATCGTCATCCTTGATTTTTCACAAGCTCCCAAACTAAGCGTAAAATCGAGATCATTGTTTATCCACAAGTTAGATGCTAACACTACCCACAAAAGTTACTTGTGTAATTACCTCTTGTTCCCAGGTCCTAAGTTTGGTATCTCAAGATTTTAATTTGTGAGAAATGAATTGCTTCATATTTTCTCGTTTTGATATTTGTTAGTCCGATAAGAGCACAAAATTTGAACGCTAAGTAGTTTCCAAACTTTCCCTTGAAAACCCCTGCATACAGAAATAGGGTCCACATGAAGGTCTCTGATTTAACACGATTTGTGGAGGTCCCCCTTTTTATTTATGACCGAGACATCCCATGTTTGAGACCCGAAATGGAAGCTTTTTATTAGGGAAACCCCCGGAGTCGAAGCTTGGCATTTTTGCATAATTATAAGCACTTTAATAATACTTTGTCCTTAGTCCTTTATTTCTTTTATAAAAACGGTTTTTGAGCCGCCAAGATGTAAGAGCTTTATTATGACCTTGGATTTATATCCGCTGCTTTTTTATAGCTTTGGATTCCTCTGCCTTTTTATATGGTTTTGGACTATTATTATTGATATTCATAATAATATGCCAAACCCTGAGTCCTACGGCCTTTACTAAGATCACAACATCGGCTGCGAACCGGCAAGATGCAATAGTCTATTTCACCGTAACACTGGCAGTACCCCTATGTGTACCAAACCCCCATATGCAGAGATTTTGTTGGGAACGAGAAAAAACTAAGTATTGCCAAAACCCCATACACTTAATTAATCCTAGAGATCCATTTTTATTGGTGTGCAATCTTGTAAGAACAAGGAGGCCACAAGTACCTTTCGTGGGCTCTAAAGAGATCCAACTACTCCACATTTAGCACGAAACTTCTTAATAAACTCTATCATTCCTCGATCTCCGGAAATTTAAAATCCCAAGTAATGAGATCCACGGATGCTTAGCCATAATATTTTGATTATTTTGGTTAAGGGAGATGAGCTAGGGCTCAACACGCCCGGTCAAGTCGAAACATTTATTTCTACTCTCGCCGGTAGGAAAGTCAAAACGAGGTGTCAAATCTTATTATTCATATCATATATCATTTTTTTAATATATATAAAGAGGTGACAAAAAATTAGAATTTTTGGTGGAAAATGGAGTTGCGTAAGTTAACAGCTCAGACGAAGGTAACAGGTCAAATCGAATCGAAGATTCACCCCCCCCCCCCCAGACTAAAGTGAAACATTGTCCTCAATGTTTTAAGGGTACGGGTAGTCTACGTATTATCTAAGGCCATTTATTAAGTATGCCAAGAGATAAACGTTAGTCGATAAGATTTTGGATATGGTGAATTTCTGAAAAAGCAGCGAAGAATGAGACTCGAGTGGAGAGAACGACAAACCACGAGCACGAGAGTCCTCAATCTTCGGGGAAATTCCTGAACATTCACAAACAACCACGAAAACACGAGTTTGGAAAGCGTCGCCCCCCTCACGTCACGTTACGTAGAAAATAAAGAAAATGAAATAGATAAGCATGGGGTGCCTCCCACAAAGCGCTTGTTTTTGATAACCGAGTCACATGAGCTTGACTCGATCCCCGAATTTAGTTATCCTTAGGGAAAGTTTGGAGATCCAGGACAACCATGGGTGGTATGTCCCCTCCGAAGTAATGTTTGAGACGATGACCATTCACCTTAAAGTTAGGACCATTAGTTTGAGCTAGCTCAATGGTTCCATAAGGAAAAACTTGGGTAATGGTGAATGGTCCAGACCAACGGGTTTTTAACTTGCCCGAGAAAATCTTCAATCGAGAATTGAAAAGAAGGACTCGATCACCAACATTGAAGACGCGATCTTTAATTTTAGCATCATGAATCCTCTTTGTCTTCTCTTTGTAGATTAAAGAATTCTCATAGGCTTGATCACGAAGCTCGACTAATTCATTCAATTGAACTTTACGGTGATCACCCGCGGTTTGTAGGTCAAAGTTAGCATGTTTCAAGGCCCAGTAGGCCTTGTGCTCAAGTTCAAAGGGCAAATGGCAGGCCTTCCCGTAAACCAGCTTGTAAGGAGTGCACCCAATGGGTGTTTTGTAAGCGGTACGGAAAGCCCATAGTGCATCATCTAACTTATCAGCCCATGAAGCACGATGTTCACCTATGGTCCTTTCTAAAATTCGTTTTAAGCCACGATTGGAGACCTCAACTTGACCACTTGTCTGTGGATGATATGTCGTAGAAATACGATGTGTGACACCATATTTGAGCATAACTTTTGTGAATTGGTCGTTACAGAAATGGGTCCCACGATCACTTAGAATAGCACGAGGGGCACCAAATCGGGCGAAGAGACTTTTGAGAAATTTCACTACAACTCGGGCGTCATTGGTGGGTAGCGCCTTCGCTTCAACCCATTTTGACAAGTAATCGACGGCCACGAGTATATATTTATTACCACGAGAAGACGGGAATGGACCCATGAAATCGATTCCCCAGACGTCAAAAATTTCACAGACTTGGATAGCATTTTGAGGCATCTCGTCTTTCTGAGAAATTTTTCCTTGACGCTGGCAAGAATCACATGATTTAACCAACTCATGGGCATCCCGGTAAATCGTCGGCCAATAGAAGCCGAAGTCAAAAACTTTCTTAGCGGTGAAATTGGCACCATGATGTCCCCCCGTGGGTCCATTGTGGCATGCCATGAGAATTTCAGCGGCTTCTTTGCTGTGAACGCACTGCCGGATCACTTGATCCGCACAAATCTTAAACAAGTAGGGGTCATCCCAGAAATAATGCTTAACATCTTTGAAGAATTTCTTCTTTTGCTGGAACGACATCCCTTTACGGATAAAATTCCCTACATGGTAATTCGCAAAGTCGGCGAACCATGGGGTACTAAAATCACAATGTGATAAACTCCCCAGTGTCTCGAGAGGAAATGCTTCGTTAATTTCCTTTTTCTCGAAAACACTTTGATGGGGATTCTCTAAACACAATAGCTGATCAGCAGCAAGGTTCTCAGCTCCCTTTTTGTCTCGAATTTCAACATTGAATTCTTGAAGGAGTAGAACCCACCGCATCAAGCGTGGCTTAGCATCTTGCTTTGCCATTAGGTATTTGAGAGCCGAATGATCCATATACACTATGCATTTCTTTAAGAGCAAATATGGTCGAAACTTTTCAAAAGCGTAAATGACGGCTAACATTTCTTTCTCAGTAGTCGTATAATGATATTGAGCGTCGGTCATAGTTTTACTAGCATAGTGTATCAGCTGAAAATGTTTTGACTTACGTTGCCCCAGGACTGCACCAATGGCATAATCGCTCGCATCGCACATTAGCTCGAAGGGCAAGTCCCAATCTGGGGCAACTAAAATAGGAGCCTCCGTTAACTTCTTCTTAAGAATATTAAATGCTTCGATGCATTCATTTGAGAAGATAAACGGAGCATCTTTTTCAAGCAAGTGGGTCAGGCGCCGGGCTATTTTAGAAAAATCTTAAATGAAAAGTCGATAAAAGCCGGCATGACCGAGAAAACTTCTAATTCCTTTAACGGTGATGGGATGAGGGAATTTTGCAATCACATCGAATTTAGCTCTATCGACCTCAATCCCGGATTTCGATATCTTATGGCCGAGGACAATGCCCTCTTTGACCATGAAATGGCACTTCTCCCAATTTAGAACCAAGTTGGTGTCTTCACACCGTTTTAGCATACTTTCTAAATGGGAGAGGCAAGAAGTGAAAGAATCTCCATAAACTGAGAAATCATCCATGAAAACTTCCATGGTTTTCTCGATCATATCCAAGAAGATAGACATCATACACCTTTGGAACGTGCCTGGAGCATTGCATAAGCCGAAAGGCATATGACGGTAGGCAAACGTTCCATAAGGGCAAGTAAACGTATTCTTTTCCTGGTCCGGAGGGTCAATCGGTATTTGAAAGTAGCCTAAAAATCCATCAAGAAAACAATAGAACTCATTTCCCGCTAGGCGTTCTAGCATTTGATCCATAAATGGAAGTGGGAAATGGTCCTTACGAGTCGCATCATTCAATTTTCGATAATCAATACAAACTCTCCATCCGGTAACAAGACGTGTCGGAATCAATTCATTATCTTCATTCGTCACTACGGTCATTCCACCTTTCTTCGGTACGCAGTGGAACGGGCTAACCGAGGAGCTATCCGAGATTGGATAAATCATTCCGGCATCGAGGAGTTTGATAACTTCCTTTTTGATAACCTCATGAATTTTCGGGTTAACCCGTCGTTGTTGCTGAACGGACGGTTTGTAATTGTCTTTAAGTAAGATCTTATGCGTGCAAATACGAGGGTCAATACCCTTGATATCAGAAATTTGCCAAGCGATGGCACATTTATGCTTCTTGAGCACATCTAAGAGTTGGTTCTTCTCCTCATCTTTAAGTTCTTTTGAAATTATGACGGGTAGTTTGTCGGTTCCTTCTAAAAATGCGTATTCGAGATGAGGAGGTAAATCCTTGAGCTCGGGCTCCGGAGGATTCTCAGTAGATGGCTTAACTTCTTTAACATCGGCCATTTTAAGATCCATCAGAGGGAGGGACGAGTTGGGATCTTCATTTAATAATTTCTCAATCAAAAGAACATCTCCCTCCAGGTCGCAAACGGAATGATCAATTTCTGGTGAAATCGAATCATTAGCAAGAAAGGCCTTGATCTCTTCCCAAGCAAGACCGCTTCCCTCAAACGGAGTAAGGGAAGGGGAAGGATCGGAAATAATCGGTTCAAAAGAAGGAGTGGGATTGCCACTCGAAGCATTTTCGGTAAAACCAAGTAACTCTTGAGCATATTCCTCCGTAACTTCGTCAATAACATCGACTCGGTTAACGAAAACATGATCATAATCGGAAGAGTATCTTGCGGTTTGATTAAGATTGAACATAACAGCTTCATTTCCAACACGTAAGGTAATCTCCTCGTCGT
Organism: Artemisia argyi; assembly: GCA_030686995.1. NCBI lineage: Eukaryota > Viridiplantae > Streptophyta > Magnoliopsida > Asterales > Asteraceae > Artemisia > Artemisia argyi. The sequence goes on along the minus strand of CM060682.1, from coordinate 105,581,172 downwards.
AAACATCAATTAACGCATGGCCGGTCCGTAGAAATCCTCTTCCGAGAATGAGAGGAACCCGTGGATCAGCATCAAAATCAACAATGACAAAATCGGCAGGGAAATTAAATTTTCCCACATTGACGAAGATATCCTCGGCTATACCAATTGGTCGAGACGTAGATCAGTCGGCAAGCTCGAGGGTCATACAAGTCGGAGTCAAATTTGGTAAAGACAACTTCTTCCAAATGGATAACGGCATTAGGTTAATGCTAGCACCAAGATCGGCCAAGGCGAAGCATTGAACCATCCCAGGAAAATTACAAGGAATGAGAAATCGACCGGGGTCTTCAAGATTTTCGGGAAGCTTTTTGAGGATAACCGCCGAGCAATTCTCATTCATCTAGGTTCATGACTTTTCAAACAATTTTTCTTTGTTATTCAAAAGACCTTTTAACATTGAAGCAAATTTAGGCATCAAAAGTATAGCATCCGCAAGAGTTATGTCAAAATGTAGTTCTTGAAAAACTTGGTAAAATTTTTCCATCTGAATTTTATCTTTCTCACGGTGCTTTTGTTCGTTTAAACGTGACGGATAAGGAAAATTTGTTTTGACGGGAATTTCTTTCTCAGTTTCGTTAACAACTTTATCTTTTCCTTTAGACGTTGGGACCACTGGAGGTTGGATGTTTTCGATCCTTCCATTATTACTAGGAATTTCCGTATCCATTGTCGCCTCGGTTTCACGGACGACTACCTTGGGAGACAAAGAAGAAGGGGTAGTCGGAGCCGTTGGTCCATCGATTATAACACCACTCCTAGTCGTGATCGCCTTTGCATCGCCCCTCGGGTTAGCGATCGTGTTGCTTGGAAGAGTACCCGAGCCCGAGGGTCGATCATTTAAAGACTTCTTAATCTTAGTGATTTCCTTAGTTAGTAATTCCTGATTTTTAATTAAATTCTGATTTTGCAGCATCAATTGTTTAATCATTTCATCTGAAGTTGGTTGATTTTGATTCACAACTGGATTTTGAAAACTTTGACCACGATTGTTGTTATTAAAACCTTGATTTTGAAAATTCTGATTTCCATGATTGTAATTCCCATGATTAGCATTTTGAAAATTTCCATAAATTCCTTGAAAATTCCCTTGAGTCGGGCCTTGATTATTATTTCCCTGATTTTGATTTTGAAAACCATGATTTTGATTTTGAAAACCATTGTTCATCCGATTTTGATTAGCATTTTAATTCTGGTTAAATTGATGATTTCGGTTTTGGACATTTTGATTTACTTGATTAACTGGATTGACTTGATTTGGTTGAGTGAAACCGGGTGGTCCAACAAAATGGTTTGAACTGTAGCTGAGAAGATTTTGATCTCCTTGAAGAGGTGGGTAACCGTTGCCACCCATATTTGCAGCAAGAGCATATGAACCGGTTGACGGACACTCGTAATACGGATGTGGACCACCACAAGTTACACAACCTTGATTGACAACATTCACTTGATGATTGGGTTTTTCAAAAGACATAGCATCGACTTTTTTAGTAAGAGCTACTAACATACTCATTACTTCATCATTCGTTTTATTATTATTGTTAGAAACTTGCGGTTTATTTCTCGACATTCTCACACGAGCCTTATTCTCGATTATCATGAAAGCATCGTTCGTGTTTCGAGCCAACAAGTTCCCTCCCGCAGCAGAATTGAGTGAGTCTTGGTCAGCATGACATAACCCATTATAGAAAGTATCAATCTGCTGAAGGGATGTGAACCCATGGTTCGGACATTTTTCCATCAAATCTTTGAATCGATCCCAAGCTTCGCTGAACGACTCATCAAAAGCTTGTTGGAATCGAAAGATTTGGGAATGAAGATTAGACGTTTTAGAAGGAGGATAGAAGTAATTCACAAACTTGGACGCAAGATCGTTCCAAGTGTGCATCGAATTCGGCGGTTCCTTTTCCAGCCAAGTCCGGGCTGCCCCTTTTAAGGAGAAAGGAAATAGCTTCAATTTCACCACATCGTGAGGAACTTGGTTCATTCTAATGGTCTCAACGATCTCGGCGAAATTTCTTATGTGAGCATATGGGTCTTCGTGTTCAAACCCGTGAAAAGATATACTCGTGATAAGATTGAGCAATCCGTGATTAATCTCAAAATTAGCATTGATTTCAGGTATCACGATGGCTCTCCTCACACCATTGAATGGTGATTGGAGTTGTTCCTCCATCGGACGTGGATCGAAAGCCGGTTGTGGTCCCATCGGAGGGATCACATTGTATTGAGCACCACCCATCGGCGGGGGTCCCAAGTGTTGCTCGTTCGGGTTCATTTCCTCCGTATTAGGAAAAAGAAATCGATGTGTATGAGGAAACAAACTTTCCGGATTTGAAAGCGGTGAAACAAGTCGTTTAGAAGTTGAACGTGTGTTCATACACCACAAAAATCAAATTTTGAAAAATAAAAGGAAAATTAAATTGAAAACGAAAATCTTTTTGTATTTTTATTCAAAAAAACTTAAACTTTTGTTTTTTTTCTTTCTAACGTTACGTTAATTGTAAACCGTTTCCTTTAAATCTACTTGCGACGGAACGGGAGAGAAGAATGGATCTCTCTTCAGCTTGCAATTTAATGTCAAAGCTATCCGTATTTTCCGCTTATTCGGTTGTAGAATTCCAAGTAATCCGATTAGCAACTAATTTCACGCGTTGTTATATTGGGAAGCTTATTTGGTTTACAACGCCCTCCCTTCCACGGGAGAGTCGAGGCTGTAATTTTATTATTTTTTTGGTATTTTTGAAAACACTTTAGGAAAAGTGTTCTTGATTTTTCAATTTTTTTGGTTTTTATAGAAAATATATACAAGGAAAGTTTTCAAAACACAATTTCGAAAAACGAAAACGAAAAATTCACTTCAACCTTCCCCGGCAGCGGCGCCAAAATTGATTCGTGTGAAAATCAAGTTATATATAGTATATTATTACTCAAGAAATCCGCAAAGAAATACGGATAACCCGAGGTCGTCGTCCGTGTGAAAGGTGAATGGAATTCTCAATTCCCGATTTGTGAAACGTGTCGTGAAAGTGGTAAAAAATGATTTTGATGAGATTATACTAATGAAATAGTAAATGAAGCACAAATAATCACTTAAGCACGTATTTAAAGTAAGGAAACTAAAAACATAATGAAAAAATCGAAAATGTAAGCTTAAACGTAAAATAAACGTTATCGTACGAAATAAAACGCGAATTATAAGCTACACTACTCCTACGGTCTTGAAAATAATTTTGAAAAGTTAAAAATGATAAAAGAAAATTTTAAGAAAAAGAAAAATATTTTTTTGACTTTTTATTTATTTTTTAAGAATTAAAAACTAATTAATCTAATTAAAAATTAAAAGAAAATGCAAATAAGGTGAGAAAAATGAAAAATAAATTTTGAAAATCATAAAATAACTAAAAAGTAATTTTAAAACTAAAAACTAATTTTTTTTCGCTTTTTGTATAATTTTTGGGAATTAAAGACTATTAAATCTAATTAAAAATTCAAATTAAATGGGAAAAATGCAAAATAAATTTCTAAAATTCTAAAATAAATGAAAATAAATTTCTAAAATATTTTTGGATTTTTCTTGGCTTTTTCTGATTTTTTTTGGATTTTTTAGTAATTAAAATGTATTAAAAAGTGAATAAAAATGAAAATAGAATAAGAAAAATAGCAAATCAACTTGGAAAAATATGAAAAATTCAGGGAAATTCTAATTTAATATTCTAAAGCTATGAAAAATTTAAAAATTTGAAAATAACTACTGGAACAGCTACTTGCTTTGAAACAACTTAATGGAAAAGTGCTTATTGATAAGCAGTTTGACCAAAAGTTGACCAGACCTTGACCAATTTACTTTTTGACTTAGAAAAGCTTAAATGAGCAAAACTTAGGCTAATAGTCACACAGAAACACAGGTAATAGCTCAAACAGTTCAATAAGCCAAAGTAATAAAAGCCAATAAGCAAATCAGAATAAGCAGAGGTTCAAAATGAATAGAAACAGCAACTACAAGAGTATAAGAACTTAAATGAACTACCAAACTCAGATTATGATCAACCAAGCTGAGTTGCAGCCCTAAAGCATAAGTCAGACCCTATGCTCAATCCCCTAATCTGACAGGACAATAAGCAATACTAAATAAGCTGAAAATGGTGAGCTATTGGGGGCAAATCCTAGCCTATACTACTGAGAACTAAGAAAACCACAAAGCTTTGATTACCAAACCAATTTGCTAACCTAAATTATCCTTAGAAATCTGGTTAAACCTGGTGGTGCAGGGGAGTACTATGTTTAACATGCAACTTTGATCAAAACTTTGAATGAGTAAATGGATTTCAAATCAGAATTTTCTTTTTGATTTTTGTTTACTAACTGCTAAACTTCACAAATGAACAATCCAAACTCAATTCCAATCAGTAATGAACCCTGTGATTGATTCCCAAAGTATGACCAAAAACTGAGTTTATGACTTGAATTGATTTTTTGATTTCAAAGTGATATTGACTAAACTGAATTTGATCATGTTCTAATTTATTATCTAAGTTGTAATAACCTATTATGCAACTAATTAAAGCTATCTAATACTAAAATGCAACTATTGGTGAGATTATGCAATCAAATTCCTAATTAACTAACTAATACAATGAGATGAAACACTAGTTTGACTTTATTATTGAAATGACCACTAAACTAATGTTGTATGAAGTCTAAATGATCCCTGAGTGACTTAACTAACTCCAACACAACCTCTGAAACACCCCAGATATCAACAAACCACACTATGCCAAACACCCCTTAAAAGACTATCTAATCCAAATTTTTACCACATATCTCACCAAATTCAGTTCAAAACTTACCCTTAGTATCTAATATGATCCAAATAACCAATTGAACACAGAAAATCAGATCTCAAATGCAATGCTCAGAAACACAGAACATATCCAATATAAGACAGATGAATAATAACTCAACAATTGATAAATTACTAAAAGCAAATGCAATATCAGGACAAAATAATTAAACTACTATTCAAATGAATCAGAAACAGGTAAATAACAAAGCTAAACTATTATTTATACTACTGTTGCAATTTAGAAAATTAGAATGGAAAACTTACAAAGATAATACTCCCTCAGCACAACAGAGGGAGTTTCACTATGCTTGTCTGTCTTTTGACAGGCCAATGGGACACCTTGTTGGCTGCCTTTTCTCCAAATAAGCTTAGCTTATTGAATAAGCTAATAAGTTGACCAATGGTTGACTTTTGTGTTTTTGGGAATAAAAGACAAATTAAACTTTACAAAAGCTATAAATAATCTGATATAAGTTTAAATGAAACAGTAATAATCTAAATGAAACTTGAAATTGAAATTTAAACTATATTTTTTATTTTCTGATTTTTTTTTAATTTTTTTTTTTTGGATTTTCAATATTTGATAAAACAGACACTTAAATGTAATGATAAACCACTAAATTTATAGATTCAAACTGAATAAGAGTAATAAACTAAAATTGAAATAAAGAGACAATTAGATGAAATTAATAGTAAATTTTATTAAAATTAAAATGCTGAGTACAACTGCTGAAAAATGAAATTACATTTAAATGAAAAACAGAAAGTACATAAAACTTTTTCTAAAACCTACACACTCTAATGAGGAATGAGGGGGAGATATATATAGGAGGCTGAGGATGCTTCTAGGTGTGTCCAGCTCACCAATCCGTGTGAGTTGTGCTTCCTTGAGTCCTTTCTGAGCCCTTAGATTGCCTTGGTCCCCAATCCTTGAATAATCACTCTTGGATCATGTGCGTGTGAGTAATGAATCCTTCGTGTCACTCCTGATTAGTCCATGTGTCATTCCTTCTGTCATGTATCAGCTGTCAGGACTTCTAGAACATCTCATGATTGGTTAATTATTATAACATGGGGTAATTTGAGGGTATGGTGAAATTAGGGTTGATGTGAATAGTGAAAATCTGGGTAGGGGTTATGATGGATCTAAACACCTTGAACTGTGTTAGATTGATACTTTGAGTTATACCACTAAGTATGCGAAATCTACTTAGTAATACTTAGAAGTATGATTGTGTATGAAACAGTTGTTTATAAATGAGAACAATGTATGTAACAAACTGTAAGCTCCAATATTATTAATGATAATAATACGAGTGATCTTTGTATCACTAGGGTTACACCTTGAAGCTCTAGAAAAACGTATATCTAACCTTTAACCTAGGACCTCCTTTTATAGCACAAGGAGTCCTCTTCTACAAGATAAGTATAACTCTAATAGAACAAGATATACACAAGATCTATTCTATATTTATCTTAACACGTTTCCTAACAATTATCTAAACAGCAGTGGTAATATATGTACTTGTAGTGGTAATGAGTTTCCACTGCAAGTGCATTCTTCAGCAGTTGTAATATATTCACTAGCCGTGGTAACTGTTAGTATAATTCCCAACAATCCTCCCCTAAACTTATGATTAATATGTAAATCAATAAGTTTCTTCAAGTAATCAGAAATCATGAGGATATAGGAATTCTTCCAAACACTTATCTTCTTCTTCTTAATTCTTTATCAGCTCTCATACTTTGATCATTGATTGAGCCCGAACCACCTAACTTATATTGACCAAGGAATGGTCAACAAAGTCAAACAACCTAGAATCAATGCTCCGCGGAAGTATAAGGTTTCCCCGGGTCGTATGTCACGACGAGGTGTGAATTGTAAACAAACGGTTTCGTGATCGGGTGAATTTGGATGGAAAGGGGTGTTGAGTTTGGTTTAACTAAGGAATCTACAATGAAATAGCTTAAACAAGCTATTTGAATAAGACAAGAAAGTTTGAAAACCCAGAAACGTTTAAAACTTAAAACGTGTACGTTCACGTTTAAATAAAACGTAAACGTACGAAATAAAACGTGAGTTTTAGTAAAATAAAATACTTACAAAAGTGAAAATCACATTTTTACAATCCTAATAATAAAAGAAACTTTTTAAAAAAATTAAAATTACTTTTTATACTATTTAATTATTTAATATTAATTAAAAACTATTTAATACTTAGTATTAATATTTAAATAACTAAAATACACTTACAATATTATTTAAATACTAAAAAGGTGAAAATAAAATTTCTAAAATTATAAAATAACTAAAAATAAGTTTTAAAAATAAAAATGAGTATTTTTGTCTTTTTGTGAATTTTCTATTAATTAATTACTAATTAAATACTAATTATCTAATTAACTATTTTAAATTAAGAAAATTACTAAATGAACAGTGAAAATTCTAATAAAATTTCTAAAATTATTTTACAACATATAAAAGCTATAAAAAATATAAAAACTTGGTTTTGCTTAAGAAAAAAACTAATTATGCTATTTTAAACTAATTATTAATTAATAATTAATAAAACTAAAATTAATTCTAATTAATACTAAATGAGAAAATAAAAATCTGAGAAAATTAATATAAATACTTTAATATAAGATATAATTAATAAAAATATAAAAATGACAAGTACTTAATAAAAATTTAAAAATGAAAATTAAAATTAAATTACATTAAATAGAAACTATCACTTAATTTTAAATTTGTTTTTCTTGATTTTTCTTTTACAAACCTATTAAATACTTAAAAACAAACACTTTTTGTAAAAACAAAATTTTTGTAAACTTAAAATAAGCTGAAATGAAAGCTAAAAGTCCAACAGTTGACTTTGTTTGACCAAATGGCAAAATAAGCTAAAATGAGCATGTGTGGGACCCACAATGGGTAAAACTGATTCAATTGAGTGTATAAGACAAGTTTAAACTAGAAAAAGCAGAGGGTGACCACACAATAAGCTATAAGCTAATCAAATAAGCACTTTGAAACTTTCAAACACTCAGAACTGGGACAGATTAGGAGGCCTAATTTAGGTGGGGCCCAGTGGATCTCAGGTCAAACAAGGGGTCAAAACATGGACCCTGGGAGGAGGGGAGTGGAAAGGAACCAATATGGGTGGCTGTGGACCACCATGGTGGCCAGAAGACCACCACAAAGTGGTGGCGGTGGGTGTGCAACTGCTGAGACAGAGCAGATGTGCGCCCTACAAGTCACTTTGGGGACTTGTGGGGCCCACCACAAAATTCACAAAAATGAACTAAAGCTTGGATCTTAAAGATGAAGTGGTGGACTTTAACCACAACAAGTTTCAGGGCATGATTCCTCACCCTAAATTCACAAAAATTCCTAGAACTTTTGGAAAAACCTGAAACTATGCAATTGACTTTTTTCCAAAAAACTTACGAACTTGACTTTTTCCAACTTTGATTTGGTATAACTGATTTAAATGGATGTAACAAGCTATAACAAGGTTAAATTACTCTAAGTTTGCCAATTATACAATGATGTGAAGATTTATAGAACCTAATGACCACCACAGTTAACTGTGGTGGTGGGAATTTGTGATATTGACTTTTTGCTATTTGAAACTTGAATTTGAGACTTATTTAGACCTAAACTATCCTAAGTTGATTCAGAGGTGCCAAAACAACACTCAACAAACACCTAGATTGTTGTGACAAAGCTTAACCCAAACACCCCTATACAAACTGAAATGACAGATTTGTGAAGCAACTAGCAATTTCACACCATGAAACTGAATAAAGAACTTATACTCACTTAAGTTGACCCTAAATAAGCATATTTCAATACCTATCAAAAGCTTATACTACTGAGAACAAAATAAGAGAAATAATAATGAAAATATGAAAAGAGACTTACAATGAGCCTTGTGCTCAAAACAAAGACTGAACCATTCACACTTGCCCTATTGTCTCCCTGAGACTCTAAACCACTTCCATATTTCACTGCTCCCTTCCTTCTTCTTTTTAATTTTTTTCAAAGAAATAATAGAACTTCTAGGTAAATGAAAGATATTTCATAAAACTAGTTGACACTTGGTTTTTAAGACTGAAAATACTTAAAAAGACTTATAAACAAGCTAATGTGAGCTTACAACAATACTGAGCAACAAAGTTCAACACTTCACTAAGAAATTGAGATTCTAAATTGAAATTGTAAACTTGGAAACTAGAACTGAATTTCTGAAATTAATGCTTAACTTGAGTTTGGTACACACTAAGAATACTTCATACAATGCTTTTTAAACAAAAGGTTACAATAGAAATTGAAATTTAAGCTAAAACCTAAACTAAGTTACACTATTTTTTTAGCTACACTAACTACTACCTTTTCTTCACTCTTTTCTTTTCTTTTTATACACCCTGAGGTCCACTGAATCTTTCCCACTTTAGCATAGCCGTTAGATTGGCTTGGATGATCTCCACCGTTCAAATTGGTATTTGGCGGGAAATAAGGAAAAGTGGGTTTGGTTTGTGCATTTATGAGGAGGGGGGAAGGTGAGGGTGTAGGTGAGGTATTAATGAAGGTTGGTGAGGTTTGGTGAGGAGGGGGGGCATGAGCCTGGTAATTAGGGAGATAATGGTGGGAGGTTAGGGGTAATGAACAGTGGATCGGGGGTGAGGGTTTGACCGGAGTCAACGAGCCAGGGTATTATTATTTTAGGAGTGGGCCGGGTCTTGGTGTTGGGCTGGGAGTTGGGTTTGTGGTACTGGATCAGATATGGCTTGTTTAGTTTTTGGGTTTGGTTTATATTGGGTAATAAAAATCACAAGGACTAATTTAGTAAAGTCCTCAAAGTTAAGGGACTGAAAACGGATATCTCCCAAAGTTTATGATAAGGACCAAACTTGCCAAGTTTAAATAACCAAAATCCATTTTTGCAATTTTTGTATTTTTCCAAAATTCCCGGGGACTAAAAATGATAATTTTCAAAATCCGGGGACTAAAATTGCCATTTTATGAAAATATTTTATCCAAGGATCCATATTGAATATTTTTAAACTTCCAAGGATTAAAAATGATTTTTCTTTCAAAAATATCCCACCAGGGACTGAATCTGCCAAAATCTGAAACTCCAGGGACTTAAACTGTAAATTTCCAAAACTTTCCAATTTTTCACCAAAGGACTAAATATGATAACTTATGATTTCAAAAGGACCTTTGGTGATAATTTTCTATATTTTGAATATCCAGGGACTAGATTTGTTAATTTTTGAAAGTTGAGGGACTGAAACTGCCAATTTTGCAAACTTTGTACGTTTTTCATCTGTTTTTGCTCGCTTTGCATCTAAAACATATAAAACACAATTTTGAAATATTTTTAGTATTTTGATGCATTTCTGAGTGTTTTTGTATGTTTTGCAGTTCATATTAGACCAAAAATGATGAGTGTTTGAGCACTCATCAATCCCCCACACTAAACTATTGCTAGTCCCTAGCAATACTGTTTTGAAAACTTGATGGATTTGAAAAACTCTTTACCAAAAGCCATCACTTCTGGAGTAGCCAGGTGTAAGAACTGTGGCACACCTGATAACCGTGTGATTTTGAGCAAACCACCAGCTGTCAACGGATTTGAGTAGTCTTTACCAAAAGCCGTTTGCTTCTGGACTAGCCAGCTCTTGATGGAGTAGTCACCATCTTGGTGAGCTGATTACCAATTATGGATTTTCCACGGCCTTTACCACAAGCCATAATCTTGCGGGCTAGCCAACTCATTTGTTTTCGGGGAGTTGATGAACCACACAATTTTGGGCAAATTGCAAGCCGTAAACGGATTTGAGATGTCTTTACCAAGAGCCGTTTGCTCCTGGACTAGCCAATCCCTTTTGTCGCTTAGACAAGGCGAACTGATTACCATAAAAATTTTGAAGCACCAGTGAAAATTTTTTTAAATTTTTGAAATTTTGGCTAAAAACAGGGGTATTATATAGTAAAATGTGATAAAATTCGCTAGAATAGCGAATACCCCCCCACACTAAGCATGAATATTGTCCTCAATATTCAAAATCCCGGCTATTATGCCGACATTTTGAACGTAAAAGGGCAACATTACAAGCTAGGCGTGGAAAACACCATTTTGTTTTTTTTTCACTCTTTTGTAATCATAGCATGGGGGACTCCCCCACACTTAGGGTGAAAACCCTATAAGCGTGCTACTGGTTTTGTTTACCGAGTTGCTAGCTTGACTCGACCCCGAATTCATTTGTCCTTGGGGAAGCATGATGTGGAAGAAACAATCTCAATCGGACTTTCACTCAAAATGTTTGGACAAACATATGAAGCACGTGAAAGTTCCACACCGATGAGATAAGTATCCGGCTCAAGATAATGATACATGAAAATGCCGGGATCAAATATAGTGTCCTCACTCCCGAAGGAGTGAAGAAGAGAAGAAGTCACCCTGTAGGTGAAGAAAAGGAAGAAAATCATGATAAAAAGCATGATTTGATCTTCTTCCTCGAGAGGAGGCTCAATAGCCTGAGTTTGGATTTCAAAAGGTAAGCTCGTAAACAACCCGGGAGGGTGGGTGGGAATTTGCAAGTTCTCATAATTGAGAGCATCTCCCCCCGGGCAATCAAACTGATGAGCGAGTTCACCGGAGAACTCCTCATGAAGAGAATCATTCACAAGATGTGAATTTGTGAACTCATGTTCCATTGTGGACTCATCACAATCCTCGTCAAAGATTGGATTATTAGAAATCATAGTGAATTCATAATCGAATTCAAATAGAGGATTGGTGAGAGTCGTATCGAATGTTTCGGGAACAAAGAGATTATCATTCTCTTGTGGACTGTTGGGATCAGAAGTGAGTGACGGATCATGATATAGGAGACTTTCAATTTCTCCCAGATCGGCTTGGAAATCGAGGAGACCATCGTCACTTTCCAAGGAAAGTGGATCGATGTGAGCAAGTTCATCAGCGAACTCCTCAAGAAGAGGATCAACATCAGAATGAGGCAGTGGTGCCTCAACATACTCAATGTCTCCATGAGATGTACAATCATCGCTAAAATCTGAGAAAGTCTCAAATTGATCGTTTGAACACTCAATGGGGGAAGGAATATCACATACATGATCCAAAGTTCCCTGTGACTCTCCTGGGATTGGGACAAGGATCTCAACACTAGACTTTATTAATTCGTCTGATTCCTTATCAGGAACAGTGCTAAGATGCTCATCCCCCATGATCGGAGGGTGAGTGTGAACTTCAGGTGTGATAGCAGTTGTTTGAGATGGAATCTCAACTGCTGGGGTATCAACTGATAAACTTGAAGTTTTATAAAATTCAAGGATGTCAAGTGTATCCTCATCATCACTGTCATCAGGAATGAAACGGAACAAAGAGCCAGATTTGGCTGCCTTTTCTCTTGCAATGGATTCCCTCACAGATTTTTCATATGCATCTTGGGAATTTATTCTAGCAGCCTGCTCTTCAGCAAGCAATTCTTCCATGGATTTTTGATGAGTGTGTCTTTGGGCAAAGTCTTGAACTAAACCCTTAAGCTCATCAACGATTTTCATCATATTTTGCATTTCTGGAAGAAGTGCTTGATTCATATTGTACTGTGGAGGTTGGTCATAACAAGGTGTGTCAAAATTGTCACAAGGATATGGATTCCCCGCTTGACAATCTGAGCTGAAGTGTGGACCCCCACAGTAATCACAACAGCAAAACTGTTGAGGCTGTGAGTCGTATGTGCTAGAGTCATAATTGTTATCGGGAAACTGCTCATAGACAAGCGTATTTCCCGATTGACAATCAGAACTGTAGTATGAACCACCACAGTACTCACAACAGTAAAACTGCTGAGTATCATGGTGTGGTATCTGATGGAATGAATCAGTCGTGTCATGGTAGGAATAGGGATCTGGGTTATAGACAGACCCGTTTTCTGATTCTACCATGCCACAACTGGGGCAATTGCCACCATTATAAGGACTACCACACCAATGGCAAATCAGAAGGTGTGGGCGAGACATAGAAAGAATCAAATGTGTATAGAGGGTGAGGAAATGAGAATCAAATGTGTGAGAGGGTAAAGGTGAATATTTTTGGGTTTTTGGATAAACATTTTGTACAAAGGATAAAGAAAATGTTTTTGTGTTTTTGTGTTCGTTGAAAACTGAGTTTAAAAAGTTTTCGGGAACGGTTTTGTTTTGAAAATAAGAAAATATGAACAAAGGATGGTAAAATGTACAATGGAATGAATTCCAAAGACACTAATCAGAAAAACCGTTTAGATACGCACACAACCTCCCCGGCAGCGGCGCCAAAAGTTGATTGAGCCCGAACCACCTAACTTATATTGACCAAGGAATGGTCAACAAAGTCAAACAGCCTAGAATCAATGCTCCGCGGAAGTATAAGGTTTCCCTGGGTCGTATGTCCCGACGAGGTGTGAATTGTAAACAAACGGTTTCGTGATCGGGTGAATTTGGATGGAAAGGGGTGTTGAGTTTTGTTTAACTAAGGAATCTACAATGAAATAGCTTAAACAAGCTATTTGAATAAGACAAGAAAGTTTGAAAACCCAGAAATGTTTAAAACTTAAAACGTGTACGTTCACGTTTAAATAAAACGTAAACGTACGAAATAAAACGCGAGTTTTAGTAAAATAAAATACTTACAAAAGTGAAAATCACATTTTTACAATCCTAATAATAAAAGAAACTTTTAAAAAAAATTAAAATTACTTTTTATACTATTTAATTATTTAATATTAATTAAAAACTATTTAATACTTAGTATTAATATTTAAATAACTAAAATACACTTACAATATTCTTTAAATATTAAAAAGGTGAAAATAAAATTTATAAAATTATAAAATAACTAAAAATAAGTTTTAAAAATAAAAATGAGTATTTTTGTCTTTTTGTGAATTTTCTATTAATTAATTACTAATTAAATACTAATTATCCAATTAACTATTTTAAATTAAGAAAACTACTAAATGAACAGTGAAAATTCTAATAAAATTTCTAAAATTATTTTACAACATATAAAAGCTATAAAAAATATAAAAACTTGGTTTTGCTTAAGAAAAAAACTAATTATGCTATTTTAAACTAATTATTAATTAATAATTAATAAAACTAAAATTAATTCTAATTAATACTAAATGAGAAAATAAAAATCTGAGAAAATTAATATAAATACTTTAATATAAGATATAATTAATAAAAATATAAAAATGACAAGTACTTAATAAAAATTTAAAAATGAAAATTAAAATTAAATTACATTAAATAGAAACTATCACTTAATTTTAAATTTGTTTTTCTTGATTTTTCTTTTACAAACCTATTAAATACTTAAAAACAAACACTTTTTGTAAAAATAAAATTTTTGTAAACTTAAAATAAGCTGAAATGAAAGCTAAAAGTCCAACAGTTGACTTTGTTTGACCAAATGGCAAAATAAGCTAAAATGAGCATGTGTGGGACCCACAATGGGTAAAACTGATTCAATTGAGTGTATAAGACAAGTTTAAACTAGAAAAAGTAGAGGGTGACCACACAATAAGCTATAAGCTAATCAAATAAGCACTTTGAAACTTTCAAACACTCAGAACTGGGACAGATTAGGAGGCCTAATTTAGGTGGGGCCCAGTGGATCTCAGGTCAAACAAGGGGTCAAAACATGGACCCTGGGAGGAGGGGAGTGGAAAGGAACCAATATGGGTGGCTGTGGACCACCATGGTGGCCAGAAGACCACCACAAAGTGGTGGTGGTGGGTGTGCAACTGCTGAGACAGAGCAGATGTGTGCCCTGCAAGTCACTTTGGGGACTTGTGGGGCCCACCACAAAATTCAAAAAAATGAACTAAAGCTTGGATCTTAAAGATGAAATGGTGGACTTTAACCACAACAAGTTTCAGGGCATGATTCCTCACCCTAAATTCACAAAAATTCCTAGAACTTTTGGAAAAACCTGAAACTATGCAATTGACTTTTTTTCCAAAAAACTTAAGAACTTGACTTTTTCCAACTTTGATTTGGTATAACTGATTTAAATGGATGTAACAAGCTATAACAAGGTTAAATTACTCTAAGTTTGCCAATTATACAATGATGTGAAGATTTATAGAACCTAATGACCACCACCGTTAACTGTGGTGGTGGGAATTTGTGATATTGACTTTTTGCTATTTGAAACTTGAATTTGAGACTTATTTAGACCTAAACTATCCTAAGTTGATTCAGAGGTGCCAAAACAACACTCAACAAACACCTAGATTGTTGTGACAAAGCTTAACCCAAACACCCCTATACAAACTGAAATGACAGATTTGTGAAGCAACTAGCAAATTCACACCATGAAACTGAATAAAGAACTTATACTCACTTAAGTTGACCCTAAATAAGCATATTTCAATACCTATCAAAAGCTTATACTACTGAGAACAAAATAAGAGAAATAATAATGAAAATATGAAAAGAGACTTACAATGAGCCTTGTGCTCAAAACAAAGACTGAACCATTCACACTTGCCCTATTGTCTCCCTGAGACTCTAAACCACTTCCATATTTCACTGCTCCCTTCCTTCTTCTTTTTAATTTTTTTCAAAGAAATAATAGAACTTCTAGGTAAATGAAAGATATTTCATAAAACTAGTTGACACTTGGTTTTTAAGACTGAAAATACTTAAAAAGACTTATAAACAAGCTAATGTGAGCTTACAACAATACTGAGCAACAAAGTTCAACACTTCACTAAGAAATTGAGATTTTAAATTGAAATTGTAAACTTGGAAACTAGAACTGAATTTCTGAAATTAATGCTTAACTTGAGTTTGGTACACACTAAGAATACTTCATACAATGCTTTTTAAACAAAAGGTTACAATAGAAATTGAAATTTAAGCTAAAACCTAAACTAAGTTACACTATTTTTTTAGCTACACTAACTACTACCTTTTCTTCACTCTTTTCTTTTCTTTTTATACACCCTGAGGTCCACTGAATCTTTCCCACTTTAGCATAGCCGTTAGATTGGCTTGGATGATCTCCACCGTTCAAATTGGTATTTGGCGGGAAATAAGGAAAAGTGGGTTTGGTTTGTGCATTTATGAGGAGGGGGAAGGTGAGGGTGTAGGTGAGGTATTAATGAAGGTTGGTGAGGTTTGGTGAGGAGGGGGGGCATGAGCCTGGTAATTAGGGAGATAATGGTGGGAGGTTAGGGGTAATGAACAGTGGATCGGGGGTGAGGGTTTGACCGGAGTCAACGAGCAAGGGTATTATTATTTTAGGAGTGGGCCGGGTCTTGGTGTTGGGCTGGGAGTTGGGTTTGTGGTACTGGATCAGATATGGCTTGTTTAGTTTTTGGGTTTGGTTTATATTGGGTAATAAAAATCACAAGGACTAATTTAGTAAAGTCCTCAAAGTTAAGGGACTGAAAACGGATATCTCCCAAAGTTTATGATAAGGACCAAACTTGCCAAGTTTAAATAACCAAAATCCATTTTTGCAATTTTTGTATTTTTCCAAAATTCTCGGGGACTAAAAATGATAATTTTCAAAATCCGGGGACTAAAATTGCCATTTTATGAAAATCTTTTATCCAAGGATCCATATTGAATATTTTTAAACTTCCAAGGATTAAAAATGATTTTTCTTTCAAAAATATCCCACCAGGGACTGAATCTGCCAAAATCTGAAACTCCAGGGACTTAAACTGTAAATTTCCAAAACTTTCCAATTTTTCACCAAAGGACTAAATATGATAACTTATGATTTCAAAAGGACCTTTGGTGATAATTTTCTATATTTTGAATATCCAGGAACTAGATTTGTTAATTTTTGAAAGTTGAGGGACTGAAACTGCCAATTTTGCAAACTTTGTACGTTTTTCATCTGTTTTTGCTCGCTTTGCATCTAAAACATATAAAACACAATTTTGAAATATTTTTAGTATTTTGATGCATTTCTGAGTGTTTTTGTACGTTTTGCAGTTCATATTAGACCAAAAATGATGAGTGTTTGAGTACTCATCAATCCCCCATACTAAACTATTGCTAGTCCCTAGCAATACTGTTTTGAAAACTTGATGGATTTGAAAAACTCTTTACCAAAAGCCATCACTTCTGGAGTAGCCAGGTGTAAGAACTGTGGCACACCTGATAACCGTGTGATTTTGAGCAAACCACCAGCTGTCAACGGATTTGAGTAGTCTTTACCAAAAGCCGTTTGCTTCTGGACTAGCCAGCTCTTGATGGAGTAGTCAACATCTTGGTGAGCTGATTACCAATTATGATTTTCCACGGCCTTTACCACAAGCCATAATCTTGCGGGCTAGCCAACTCATTTGTTTTCGGGGAGTTGATGAACCACACAATTTTGGGCAAATTGCAAGCCGTAAACGGATTTGAGATGTCTTTACCAAGAGCCGTTTGCTCCTGGACTAGCCAATCCCTTTTGTCGCTTAGACAAGGCGAACTGATTACCATAAAAATTTTGAAGCACGAGTGAAATTTTTTTTAAATTTTTGAAATTTTGGCTAAAAACAGGGGTATTATATAGTAAAATGTGATAAAATTCGCTAGAATAGCGAATACCCCCCCACACTAAGCATGAATATTGTCCTCAATATTCAAAATCCCGGCTATTATGCCGACATTTTGAACGTAAAAGGGCAACATTACAAGCTAAGCGTGGAAAACACCATTTTGTTTTTTTTTTTCACTCTTTTGTAATCATAGCATTGGGGACTCCCCCACACTTAGGGTGAAAACCCTATAAGCGTGCTACTGGTTTTGTTTACCGAGTCGCTAGCTTGACTCGACCCCGAATTCATTTGTCCTTGGGGAAGCATGATGTGGAAGAAACAATCTCAATCGGACTTTCACTCAAAATGTTTGGACAAACATATGAAGCACGTGAAAGTTCCACACCGATGAGATAAGTATCCGGCTCAAGATAATGATACATGAAAATGCCGGGATCAAATATAGTGTCCTCACTCCCGAAGGAGTGAAGAAGAGAAGAAGTAACCCTGTAGGTGAAGAAAAGGAAGAAAATCATGATAAAAAGCATGATTTGATCTTCTTCCTCGAGAGGAGGCTCAATAGCCTGAGTTTGGATTTCAAAAGGTAAGCTCGTAAACAACCCGGGAGGGTGGGTGGGAATTTGCAAGTTCTCATAATTGAGAGCATCTCCCCCCGGGCAATCAAACTGATGAGCGAGTTCACCGGAGAACTCCTCATGAAGAGAATCATTCACAAGATGTGAATTTGTGAACTCATGTTCCATTGTGGACTCATCACAATCCTCGTCAAAGATTGGATTATTAGAAATCATAGTGAATTCAGAATCGAATTCAAATAGAGGATTGGTGAGAGTCGTATCGAATGTTTCGGGAACTAAGAGATTATCATTCTCTTGTTGACTGTTGGGATCAGAAGTGAGTGACGGATCATGATATAGGAGACTTTCAATTTCTCCCAGATCGGCTTGGAAATCGAGGAGACCATCGTCACTTTCCAAGGAAAGTGGATCGATGTGAGCAAGTTCATCAGCGAACTCCTCAAGAAGAGGATCAACATCAGAATGAGGCAGTGGTGCCTCAACATACTCAATGTCTCCATGAGATGTACAATCATCGCTAAAATCTGAGAAAGTCTCAAATTGATCGTTTGAACACTCAATGGGTGAAGGAATATCACATACATGATCCAAAGTTCCCTGTGACTCTCCTGGGATTGGGACAAGGATCTCAACACTAGACTTTATTAATTCGTCCGATTCCTTATCAGGAACAGTGCTAAGATGATCATCCCCCATGATCGGAGGGTGAGTGTGAACTTCAGGTGTGATAGCAGTTGTTTGAGATGGAATCTCAACTGCTGGGGTATCAACTGATAAACTTGAAGTTTTATAAAATTCAAGGATGTCAAGTGTATCCTCATCATCACTGTCATCAGGAATGAAACGGAACAAAGAGCCAGATTTGGCTGCTTTTTCTCTTGCAATGGATTCCCTCACAGATTTTTCATATGCATCTTGGGAATTTATTCTAGCAGCCTGCTCTTCAGCAAGCAATTCTTCCATGGATTTTTGATGAGTGTGTCTTTGGGCAAAGTCTTGAACTAAACCCTTAAGCTCATCAACGATTTTCATCATATTTTGCATTTCTGGAAGAAGTGCTTGATTCATATTGTACTGTGGAGGTTGGTCATAACAAGGTGTGTCAAAATTGTCACAAGGATATGGATTCCCCGCTTGACAATCTGAGCTGAAGTGTGGACCCCCACAGTAATCACAACAGTAAAACTGTTGAGGCTGTGAGTCGTATGTGCTAGAGTCATAATTGTTATCGGGAAACTGCTCATAGACAAGCGTATTTCCCGATTGACAATCAGAACTGTAGTGTGAACCACCACAGTACTCACAACAGTAAAACTGCTAAGTATCATGGTGTGGTATCTGATGGAATGAATCAGTCGTGTCATGGTAGGAATAGGGATCTGGGTTATAGACAGACCCGTTTCCTGATTCTACCATGCCACAACTAGGGCAATTGCCACCATTATAAGGACTACCACACCAATGGCAAATCAGAAGGTGTGGGTGAGACATAGAAAGAATCAAATGTGTATAGAGGGTGAGGAAATGAGAATCAAATGTGTGAGAGGGTAAAGGTGAATATTTTTGGGTTTTTGGATAAACATTTTGTACAAAGGATAAAGAAAATGTTTTTGTGTTTTTGTGTTCGTTGAAAACTGAGTTTAAAAAGTTTTCGGGAACGGTTTTGTTTTGAAAATAAGAAAGTATGAACAAAGGATGGTAAAATGTACAATGGAATGAATTCCAAAGACACTAATCAGAAAAACCGTTTAGATACGCACACAACCTCCCCGGCAGCGGCGCCAAAAGTTGATTGAGCCCGAACCACCTAACTTATATTGACCAAGGAATGGTCAACAAAGTCAAACAGCCTAGAATCAATGCTCCGCGGAAGTATAAGGTTTCCCTGGGTCGTATGTCCCGACGAGGTGTGAATTATAAACAAACGGTTTTGTGATCGGGTGAATTTGGATGGAAAGGGGTGTTGAGTTTGGTTTAACTAAGGAATCTACAGTGAAATAGCTTAAACAAGCTATTTGAATAAGACAAGAAAGTTTGAAAACCCAGAAACGTTTAAAACTTAAAACGTGTACGTTCACGTTTAAATAAAACGTAAACGTACGAAATAAAACGCGAGTTTTAGTAAAATAAAATACTTACAATAGTGAAAATCACATTTTTACAATCCTAATAATAAAAGAAACTTTTAAAAAAAATTAAAATTACTTTTTATACTATTTAATTATTTAATATTAATTAAAAACTATTTAATACTTAGTATTAACATTTAAATAACTAAAATACACTTACAATATTCTTTAAATACTAAAAAGGTGAAAATAAAATTTCTAAAATTATAAAATAACTAAAAATAAGTTTTAAAAATAAAAATGAGTATTTTTGTCTTTTTGTGAATTTTCTATTAATTAATTACTAATTAAATACTAATTGTCCAATTAACTATTTTAAATTAAGAAAATTACTAAATGAACAGTGAAAATTCTAATAAAATTTCTAAAATTATTTTACAACATATAAAAGCTATAAAAAATATAAAAACTTGGTTTTGCTTAAGAAAAAAACTAATTATGCTATTTTAAACTAATTATTAATTAATAATTAATAAAACTAAAATTAATTCTAATTAATACTAAATGAGAAAATAAAAATCTGAGAAAATTAATATAAATACTTTAATATAAGATATAATTAATAAAAATATAAAAATGACAAGTACTTAATAAAAATTTAAAAATGAAAATTAAAATTAAATTACATTAAATAGAAACTATCACTTAATTTTAAATTTGTTTTTCTTGATTTTTCTTTTACAAACCTATTAAATACTTAAAAACAAACACTTTTTGTAAAAACAAAATTTTTGTAAACTTAAAATAAGCTGAAATGAAAGCTAAAAGTCCAACAGTTGACTTTGTTTGACCAAATGGCAAAATAAGCTAAAATGAGCATGTGTGGGACCCACAATGGGTAAAACTGATTCAATTGAGTGTATAAGACAAGTTTAAACTAGAAAAAGCAGAGGGTTACCACACAATAAGCTATAAGCTAATCAAATAAGCACTTTGAAACTTTCAAACACTCAGAACTGGGACAGATTAGGAGGCCTAATTTAGGTGGGGCCCAGTGGATCTCAGGTCAAACAAGGGGTCAAAACATGGACCCTGGGAGGAGGGGAGTGGAAAGGAACCAATATGGGTGGCTGTGGACCACCATGGTGGCCAGAAGACCACCACAAAGTGGTGGTGGTGGGTGTGCAACTGCTGAGACAGAGCAGATGTGTGCCCTGCAAGTCACTTTGGGGACTTGTGGGGCCCACCACAAAATTCACAAAAATGAACTAAAGCTTGGATCTTAAAGATGAAGTGGTGGACTTTAACCACAACAAGTTTCAGGGCATGATTCCTCACCCTAAATTCACAAAAATTCCTAGAACTTTTGGAAAAACCTGAAACTATGCAATTGACTTTTTTCCAAAAAACTTAAGAACTTGACTTTTTCCAACTTTGATTTGGTATAACTGATTTAAATGGATGTAACAAGCTATAACAAGGTTAAATTACTCTAAGTTTGCCAATTATACAATGATGTGAAGATTTATAGAACCTAATGACCACCACAGTTAACTATGGTGGTGGGAATTTGTGATATTGACTTTTTGCTATTTGAAACTTGAATTTGAGACTTATTTAGACCTAAACTATCCTAAGTTGATTCAGAGGTGCCAAAACAACACTCAACAAACACCTAGATTGTTGTGACAAAGCTTAACCCAAACACCCCTATACAAACTGAAATGACAGATTTGTGAAGCAACTAGCAATTTCACACCATGAAACTGAATAAAGAACTTATACTCACTTAAGTTGACCCTAAATAAGCATATTTCAATACCTATCAAAAGCTTATACTACTGAGAACAAAATAAGAGAAATAATAATGAAAATATGAAAAGAGACTTACAATGAGCCTTGTGCTCAAAACAAAGACTGAACCATTCACACTTGCCCTATTGTCTCCCTGAGACTCTAAACCACTTCCATATTTCACTACTCCCTTCCTTCTTCTTTTTAATTTTTTTCAAAGAAATAATAGAACTTCTAGGTAAATGAAAGATATTTCATAAAACTAGTTGACACTTGGTTTTTAAGACTGAAAATACTTAAAAAGACTTATAAACAAGCTAATGTGAGCTTACAACAATACTGAGCAACAAAGTTCAACACTTCACTAAGAAATTGAGATTTTAAATTGAAATTGTAAACTTGGAAACTAGAACTGAATTTCTGAAATTAATGCTTAACTTGAGTTTGGTACACACTAAGAATACTTCATACAATGCTTTTTAAACAAAAGGTTACAATAGAAATTGAAATTTAAGCTAAAACCTAAACTAAGTTACACTATTTTTTTAGCTACACTAACTACTACCTTTTCTTCACTCTTTTCTTTTCTTTTTATACACCCTGAGGTCCACTGAATCTTTCCCACTTTAGCATAGCCGTTAGATTGGCTTGGATGATCTCCACCGTTCAAATTGGTATTTGGCGGGAAATAAGGAAAAGTGGGTTTGGTTTGTGCATTTATGAGGAGGGGGAAGGTGAGTGTCACAACCCACAATTTCAGGTCATTCTTCCAAACTTCGACATTTTACTATTCACAAGTTACTATTCATCTATCACTATTCATCGCTTTACTATTCATCGTTTTTGAGGTCAATTTGACATTCCGAGACATATTCAGAAAATTTACTATTCACTTGACACTATTCATTTCCGAGAGGAAACCACTATTCACGTGCATTATTCATGTCATCGTAAATTTAGTTTACGTGTGTTCAAATTCGCGTAACCGTATTGGTTCAGGAGCGAATTCATGCATTATTATCAGGGACACTTCATACGGACTAGAAATAGTCTGCATATCATCATTAGGGCACTTGCATGCTATTCCACTCGTAGGATAACTAAATTTATACTTTTGGTATAATTAACGATTTACGTACGTTTATTTCAAATAAACACTAATACGCGAACGATAAGTGTCTAACATGTCCGACACTCCCGACTATGATCCTAATACCTTTTTATACTCATTTCTATAATATAAAAACTATAATATTAATTTACCCGGTATTTTGGAAATTAACCATTACGTATCGTACGTTTAACTTAATAACGCCAGGTTTTCACCAAAATTAAACGATAATCACCCAAACTCTCCGTACTTGTACCCGACATATTTTTACAACTTTTATAACTTTATTATGACCCGAATAACTTCAACAAAATTTATTTCTAACAAACCCGGTACTCGATTAAACCTTAAACCTAAACCTAACCTAACTACACTTTATTACTAGCACTAATTTTTACTAACTAACTACCCAACATCTTCCCCTTTTCCCTCCCCAAAACCGGCCAACCCCCCCCCCCCCCCCCCTAAAGGTCTTCCAACTTTAATAACCTCACCAAACTTATTAATTGTCCACCTAACAATTGTCTCAAGTATATATTAAACTTTTTTTACTCTTTCATCACAAAATCACTTTTTACTTACACTTAGCAACTTTTCTCTTCATTTTCTTTGAGCTTGGTTCGATTTGGGATAAACAAGGAGCAAGGAGGATAAATTTTACAAGATCATATCATAAACTAGTTAGTATAATCATCCTTGTTAGAGTTTTGAAATAAAAACTCAAGGATTAGTAAGCTTTTTATCATCTAAACTCTCTAAACCATCAAGTAAGTTTACAAACTCATTTTTATGATTTTTACAAGTTATTATTATGTCTATATATTTTTCTTACAAGATCTTACACATGCATCAACTTGTACCACTTCATTTTTGTATATATTAACTTTCAAGCCCTAGAAATGGAAACATATGAAACTCTTGTTAGACCTAGTGGTTTGATGATATTTTAGGACCCATGACACCCTAAGAAGGTGTATGGTAGGTTTAGACTAGCTTTGTGGTGTTTGAAAGTGGATTGATGGAGGATGGAACTAGTTTAGAGACTTGAAAATGGTTTTTGAAACTTTTGAAATACCTACTGTCCCTATTTTAATTTCGTGGGAAAATCAGTAGATGATGACCAAGTTTTGACCAAAGATTTAGAAAATACATTCAAAAACGAAACTTTAGGCGAAAGAATCAATTAAAACGAGTTTATAACGAAGGAGTTATGATTTTTGCAAACTTAACGACGAAAACTACTTTTCAGGATTGGAAGACGGGGTGGTAAGTAATCGTTTCTCTCTC
Source organism: Artemisia argyi (assembly GCA_030686995.1). Classification (NCBI taxonomy): domain Eukaryota; kingdom Viridiplantae; phylum Streptophyta; class Magnoliopsida; order Asterales; family Asteraceae; genus Artemisia; species Artemisia argyi. Next base: position 105,556,866 of record CM060682.1, on the reverse strand, counting down.
TCTCTGGTGATTTCCGGCCGCCACATCTCCACCCTTTCCGGCCAAAACAAACCCATTCTCGTCCTCTCTACCCTCTAACCTGTTATTGGGTATGCAATACGAGCATGTGGTTCTGTTTCTCAATCTAGATGTGGCGGCTGTTTTAATTTTTTGGAATTATTTTTATGAAATCATTAGATCTGGTCGAAACCTTAACTAACCTCTATTTTATTCGTTCCATATCTACTAGTCTTATCTGGTTGTTTGTAGTTCGATTTATTTTTTTAGGGTTTCGATTTTTAGGGCTTGTTTTCTGTTGGGAATCATTAGGTCGGCTGGTATTAATTCTATAAAGTCTCTTGGTGGGTTTTATTTTTGTCGACTAAGGATTCTTGGGTGGTCGATCATTATCTATCCCTAACCGATCTATCTTAATTGACGGATCGCTAGGCTTTGTTTACATGAACGAATTCCTTTTAGGGGTTCGTATTTATGGATTTGATCATTGTTTGCTGCTGCTGGATGGTAACGAAAACCTATTTTAGGGTTTCGTTTATTCTTTGGTGTTTGTTGGACGTTTGTCCATTGATTTGGATGGTCGATCTAATTTGATCGTGGTACTTCTTTTGGTTAGTGATATTTGTCGTGTATGTGGGTTGAGAGAGGGTAAGTGATGGTTGTCTTGGAAGATTAGGGTGTGTTATCACCCTATGGCTGTTTTGGTTCGTATTACCAGCATATAGTTTAATGATTCTTACTGTTTTTGCGTTGGTGTACGAGGGATTTGGAAGTTAGGGTTTATTCAGCCCTATGTTTATCTATGGAAGAGATGAGGACTAATTCGGACATGGATCATGTTGTGATCATATGGCTCAAGCTGCTCCAAGATTCTTTACATAGTGAATGTTCTATGTGATGTGTATGCATTGTTTAATGCTGGAAGTTAAGTTATTAGAGTTCTTATTCAAAAATCCTTTGAATCGATTGTTAAGTGGTGGTATCGGTTTGTTAGGGTTTTTTAGCCCTATTTTCTGCTCGTGCATGGGGGTGATCATGGCATGTCTTTCATGCTGTTTTTGAAGTTCACATATATTGTTTTGGTACGAGCTTTGGTTTTTATGGGTTGTTTGCTGTTCGTGTTTCTAGTGGATTGATCTTTATCTATGTTCATTGTAACTTTTATGGTATCTGCTGCTGCTCGAATTTGTGATGTAAGTTAAGTTTAAGGGTCTTATTCAAAACCTTGTTTTATCATCGTTTTTGGACATGGCGCTGATTTATTTGATCATGTGATCGATGATGCTCTCTTTGATGTTAGTTAGGGTTGTTTAGCCCTATTTTTGTCTACTACTGATCAAGATACATTGTTTTTCATTATTAGCTTGAGTTTCCTTTGAAACTTTTAGTAGATGCGGTATTGGATCAAGTTGTAGTGTTGGTTTGGTCCTAGTTGGATCAATGAAGATCGGTGTTGTTGGTGGACTACTACTAACTGATGACATCGTATTTTATGACTTTTTATAGTCTTTTATATGTTGGGAAGTGTGGTATGATGTATGTGGTTTCTTTGCTACTACAAACATTAGATATGTTGAAGATAGCTTGGATGTTTATTCGAGGATTCTTCATGGACGTTAAGATGGACAACCGAAGTGACTAGAAGGCTCAAGTACTTTTCTTGAGAAGTATTGTAATTTTATTTACTTTTGTCATTATTGGTAGGTTCATTTTATTGTTAGTTGCTTTGGTTAGCATGCTTGTTTGGTTAGTTGCACATGATGTGCATGTCAGTTTTAAGAATGGTTTGTCATTCTTAGATATGTGTCGTGTAAGTGTCCTAAGGGACTGGGGGCGAGGGATATTACCCTCGTCATTTTGTACTTCAACGTTTTTGGATAATGTAATTTACCAGGGTGCAGGATTACTCCCCTTTACCCAAAAAAAAAAAAACTACTTTTCAGAAAACTGCTTGCTGTTTGGCAGAATACGACGGGTATTTTGAAGTAGTAAACGTAACTTTAAGGAGCCGAGTTGTCTAAAATATACTAGTATACACAAAGACGAATCCGTGGACATAAAGAACAAGGAAAACGAGCTTGAAACGACAAAGTTATACCCATTCTAACATCGTCAAACTATATATATATATTTTTTGGTCACAAATAAAAATAATAACGTACGTACTAAACGGTAAATTTTCTAGAAAACATTACTAAGGACGATTTCTTATCAAATGAATACGTATGACCCGAGAGAATACTTATACGACGTAACGACGTATTTCAAGGTTTTGATACAAGGATTATAACGTTAACTTTTTCGTACAAGTTATATACTCCTATATATGGAATATATTTTCCTAAGTATGGAAACTATTTTTCTATGACGATAACTAGTGTTTCTAAATTACGAGTGGTATGAGTATCATGTGCATGTGCATTCATTTCATTACGGCTTGATCTAAGTTAGATCATGGTTATTCATTTAGGTTGCGGCTAGTACTCGCGCCTCATTGTCCCGACTACTTTCACCTCATTGCACCATCTTTGTACCATTACTTCGAGGTGAGTTTTCATAGCCCCGTTTTAATTCTATATTTTGATTTCAAATCCCACGGGGGAGAATACATTGCATTACTTATTTTTGTGTACATGCCTAAGTATAAAATTCATACATTGCTTAAGTTGCCTATTTACCACGTCTTGACAAGTCCCCTTTTATTATCATGGACCGTTAATTTCTAGTACTAAGCGAGAGTGAGTGGATAGATCTATCGAGGGTGACGCCTCCATTCGTGTTTGGGTTGCTCCAAATGGAACGAATGCATTTCATGTCTTTATTATTAGAGTGTCTGGTAAACACTCATTGGGGCCAAGTATCGTCTAGCTTCGGGGTCATGAGCTTAAGAGCCAATGTATATACTTTCCGGACATCCTATTTCATGGCATTACTTATGGCATTTGTACACTAGATTTTATTTATAAACCTATGATTATTCACCAACTTTATGTTGACCGTTTTTCGCAATGTATTTCTCAGGTAACTAAGGCATTTCTCATGGCATTGCATGGAGTCACTTTGTGTATCAAGGCTGACGCGTCACTTTTGGATTTCATGCACTTTGAACTATCGTTTGATTGTACTAAACTTGTTTCCGTAAACCTTTTCTAACTTTTGGGACCTATGTCTTTATAACTCTGAATATTTTGAATGAATCAAACGATGTATTTTCTAAACGACACTTTAGGTTGTTCAATATATCCTGGTTGTGTGCTATGATCCGTTACACCCTCAGGTATTCCATTCCGCTGCCATTCAGGTATTTCGGGGGTGTTACAGATTGGTACCAGAGCTAAGGTTATAGCGAACTAGGTTGCATCATTGACCCTAGACTATAACCACACTATCATAGCATATCATCATTTCATCATAAGTGCATATTTACTTATTTGTAGGCGATGCCATTATGCGAGTTATTTATTTTATTTCACCTTGATTATCACAGAGTCATGTCTTCGTATCCCGACACTGTTGTACTTTACACTATATCCGATTCTGATGATGAGGGTTCTGTGTCCTCTACTGCTGTTTCACCACTTGTTTCTCCTACACCTGAGTTGCCACTCTTGGCATCTGATGGTGACACCGAGCCTTTCGAGGAGGAGGAGACGGCTCCTACTCCCCATGTCCATCCTACTATACCTACTGACATACCATCATCACCTACTACTACTATCCATTCAGAGCCGAGACTTATGTTTCCTAGGGAGAAGACTGTTCAGGGCCCTAGGAAGAGAGTTCGTTATGCTACATGTACTTTTAGGACCCTCCCTAGTCCTACTGTGCCTACACCACCACCACCAGCCTTACCCACTACTACCCCTATGCCTACCTCACTCTTGTCGCTTCGGAAGCGCGCAAGGCTTACCACTCCAGATTCACCCATTACCGAGACTGATGACTTTTCACCACCACCCGTGTACCACATAGGTGAGAGTTCTAGAGCGGCTGCAGCTAGGGATCCTACAGCCGTTACACTAGAGGGTCAGTTTGATGCTCAGCAGGAGCAAGTTGACAGGTTGGGGCATAGAGTTGATGAGATTATCACCCCTCGACTTGAGATTGTTGAGGAGCAGGTTGAGGATTTGATTCAGGGCAGGGTTGGTATTGATGTGTCTTACCATGGACTCGAGGCACGACAGTTGAGGCATCAGGAGGAGATTGAGCTACTTAGGGATGAGTTACCTGAGATTCGAGATAGAGCTCAGGCGACACAGGAGACCCAGTGGGAGCAGGTAGACCAGTTGACATTGCTTCGAGAGAGGGTAGTTGTTTTGGAGCGTAGGGATGCTTCTTCTCAGTTACGACTTGAGCATCTTGAGGAGATCGTGGTTATGATGGATCGTGAGATTCGTCGCTTGAGGGGAGAGCCTGGACCATCTAGAGCACCAAGAGGAGCCTAGGCGTAGACTGGTATTATATTAGCTTGTATTATTTCCTAGTCCCAGGATGTGGGACATAGTTCAAGAACTTGTAGTCTTTTGGTTGTTGTACAAACAAATATTATCAAGTGCGACTCTACTATGTGGAAATGTTGTGCTATATATTATATCGGTCCATGTAGGCCGAAATTTTCATGTATTATATTCATGTGTTGTGATTATATTTATGATGTTTCGTGGTTGCTCTTTATTATTATCGCATTTATACATGTTGTGGTTGTATCGACACAGGTTGGGGTTATATATATACGTGACGTGGTTGTTGTGGTTGTATATATACACTTATCGTGGTGAGGTCTAGACAGATTGTGGTTGTACTCGTACATATCGTGGTTGTATTTATACTTGGTTATGGTTGTATAATTATATACGTGTTGTGGGTGTATATCTTTGGTACGATGACTATTTCTATTATGATTTTTCTCATGGTTATTTCCATTGTGATTTATCAGAAGTATGGCACCAAGGAAGAGTAAGACTGCACCAGAAACACCCGCCATGACTCAAGCCGCTATCCGCAAGTTGGTCAGGGATAGTATTGCAGAAGCTCTAGTGATTGAGAGAGCTGAGGTTGCTGCAAGGGCTGCTGAGACTGCTTCTAATACAGGGACGGTTGAACCACCCACTAATAAGAGGGAATGTACATGGAAAGATTTCAAGATTAGCGATCCTATCAAATTTAAGGGCACTGAAGGAGCGGTTGCTTTAATCCGCTGGTTCGAAAAGACTGAGAACGTATTTCTCATGTGCGGATGCCCGGATGTCAGCAAGGTGAAGTTTGCTACAGGTATGCTTCTTGATGAAGCTATGTCTTGGTGGAATTCGTATGCTCAGCCGATTGGTATGGAAAATGCTTACAAGCTTACTTGGGAGGAATTCAAGAAACTAATGACAAAGAAGTTTTGCCCTCGTACCGAGGTGCAAAAGATGGAAACGGAATTTTATGAGCTTGTGACTAAGGGTGATGACATTGAGACTTATTTCAGGAGATTTCAGGAGTTGGCTGCACTATGTCCAACTATGGTTCCCGATGATGAGAAAAAGATGGAAAACTTTGTTGGTGGATTGCCTGAAAGTGTTCGAGGAGATGTGATTTCTTTTGATCCACAATCAATGGAAGAAGCTATTCGTATAACTCAGAAACTCATGGTTCAAGTGGTCAAAGGGAAAGCTGCTGTCAACAGCAATAACCGTTCAAACAACACCAACTACACCAACACTCGGAACAACAACAACTATAACAACAATCGGAACCACAATTATCCCAATAACCGGAACAACAATTCAAACAATAACAACAACAACAACAAGAGGAGGTTTGACTACAACCAAGGTGGAAACGCTGTTCAGCCGCCACCTAAGAGACAGGAAGTAGCAAAGGTTTATGCTGCAGGACCAAATGACAGAAAAGGTTACACTGGTAACCTACCTAAGTGCGAAAGGTGTCAGAAGCATCATAACCCAGGTCGTTGTCCAGATATTTGTGGCAATTGCAAGAAGGTTGGTCACCACATCAAAGATTGTAGACTTCCAATCGTGGGTGACATCAGAAACCACCGGTAACGTGTTTTGGATGTGGAGAACTTGGACACTTTAAGAATGAGTGCCCAAAGAAGAAGAATCAAGGAACTGGAAACCAAAATGGAATGGCTCGAGGAAGAGCTTATGTCATGGGAGGAGACGATGTCAAAGAAGACCCGAATGTTGTTGCGGGTACGTTCCTCGTTAATAATCGTTATGCATCCATTTTATTTGATTCAGGAGCGGATAGAAGTTTTGTTTCTATTGCATTTGCACCTTTGCTTAACATAGAACCGACCCCATTAGACATTTCTTATATCGTCGAATTAGCCGATGGGTCTTTAGTTAACACCAACACCATTGTTCGTGGTTGCACCATAAATTTTCTAAACCATCCATTCAATATAGACCTTATGCCCGTAGAACTTGGAAGTTTCGACGTTGTGATCGGTATGGATTGGTTATCTCGGCATCGAGCGAGAATTATTTGTGATGAGAAAGTTGTTCACCTTCCTTTTAACGGTGAAACTTTGGTTGTTCGCGGAGAGCGAAGTGGAACTAGACTCAGTATTATATCGTGCATTAAAACCGAGAAGTACATAAAGAAGGGTTGTTATGCATTCTTGGCTCACATCACGGAGAAGAAGTCGGATGAGAAACGACTTGAAGATGTGCCAATTGTTAAGGAATTTCAGGAAGTTTTTCCGGAAGAATTGCCAGGTCTTCCGCCTACACGACAAATTGAGTTTCAAATCGAATTAGTGCCAGGAGCTGCACCGATTGCACGAGCACCGTATAGACTTGCACCTTCGGAAATGCAAGAATTGTCGAATCAACTGCAAGAACTTTTGGACAAAGGATTCATTAGACCGAGTTCCTCGCCTTGGGGAGCGCCGGTTTTGTTTGTGAAGAAGAAAGACGGAACTTTCAGAATGTGCATCGACTATCGTGAACTGAACAAGTTAACGGTTAAGAACCGTTATCCACTCCCAAGAATTGACGACTTGTTCGACCAGTTACAAGGTTCTAGTTTTTATTCCAAGATTGATTTAAGATCCGGTTACCATCAACTTAAAGTTCGGGAAGAGGATATCCCGAAGACGGCGTTTAGAACACGCTATGGTCATTATGAATTTCAAGTGATGCCTTTTGGATTAACTAACGCACCTGCGGTATTTATGGATCTCATGAATAGGGTGTGCAAACCGTATCTTGATAAGTTCGTGATCGTATTCATTGACGATATCTTGATTTATTCCAAGAGTAAGGAAGATCACGAAGAACACCTCAGAACAATCCTGGAACTACTCAAGAAGGAGCAATTGTATGCCAAATTTTCTAAGTGTGATTTTTGGATACGTAGAGTTCAATTTCTTGGCCATGTTATTGATAGCCAAGGTTTACAAGTCGACCCGGCAAAGATCGAGGCAGTTAAGGATTGGGCTACGCCCAAGTCTCCTACGGAAATTCGTCAATTTCTAGGACTTGCCGGATATTACAGAAGGTTTATTGAAGGGTTTTCTAAGATAGCAAAGTCGTTGACAAAGCTGACACAAAAGAATCAAAAGTACGAGTGGGGAGAAAAACAAGAGTCCGCATTTCAATTATTGAAACAAAAGCTTTGTAGCGCACCGATTTTGTCACTACCGGAAGGTATTGAGAACTTTGTGGTATATTGCGATGCTTCGCATAAAGGACTTGGAGCTGTGCTAATGCAAAACGAGAAGGTGATAGCTTATGCATCTAGACAGCTTAAGATACACGAGAAGAATTACACTACTCACGACTTGGAATTGGGTGCGGTAGTTTTCGCACTCAAGATTTGGAGACACTACCTTTATGGTACTAAGTGTGTAATTTTTACCGACCACAAGAGCTTACAACATATACTCGATCAGAAGGAACTTAATATGAGACAACGTCGTTGGCTAGAGTTGTTGAGTGATTACGATTGTGAAATTCGATATCACCCAGGGAAAGCGAATGTTGTAGCAGATGCACTTAGCCGAAAAGAACGACTCAAACCTTTGAGAGTCAAGTCATTGGGAATGACTATCATTTCGCCATTACCATCGAAGATCTTAGAAGCTCAGATTGAGGCTCTCAAAGAAGAAAATCGACCACATGAAAAACTTTATGGTATGACAGAAAGCGAAAATGGCTTTGTAAAGAGATCGGATGGAGTGTTATGCTTCAAGGACCGAAGTTGGATACCACTCTATGGTGGAGTGCGAGAATTGATTATGCATGAATCACACAAGTCGAAGTACTCTATTCATCCAGGTTCGGATAAGATGTATCAGGATCTCAAAAAGCTTTACTGGTGGCCGAACATGAAAGCAGAGATTTCTACGTACGTCAGTAAATGTCTTACTTGTGCTAAAGTGAAAGCCGAACACCAGAAACCGTCAGGACTACTTCAACAACCAGAAATTCCACAATGGAAGTGGGAACGTATTGCTATGGATTTTGTCACTAAACTTCCAAAGACGTCAGGAGGTTTCGATGCTATTTGGGTAATCATTGATCGACTTACCAAATCAGCTCATTTCATACCTATTAGAGAGACTTATTCAATGGAACAACTTGCTAGACTTTATGTCAAGGAAATAGTCTCAAGACACGGTGCACCAGTTTCCATCATTTCCGACAGAGATAGTCGTTTTACTTCAAACTTTTGGCGGTCATTACAAGATTCTTTTGGATCTCAATTAGACATGAGCACTGCTTACCATCCTCAGACCGATGGTCAGAGTGAGAGAACTATACAAACACTTGAGGACATGCTTAGAGCATGTGTGATTGACTTTGGAAATGGTTGGGCTAACCATTTGCCGTTAATCGAGTTTTCTTACAACAACAGTTACCATTCGAGCATTAAGGTTGCACCATTCGAGGCACTTTATGGTCGCAAGTGTCGATCTCCAGTTTGTTGGGCCGAAGTCGGTGAAGTACAATGTACTGGCCCGGAGATGGTACAAGAAACGACAGAAAAGATAATTCAAATTCGAGAGAGACTCGAAACTGCTAGAAGTCGACAGAAAAGCTACGCAGATGTTCGACGCAAACCATTGGAATTTCAGGTCGGAGACAAAGTTATGTTGAAAGTCTCGCCTTGGAAAGGCGTGATACGATTTGGAAAACGCGGGAAATTGAACCCGAGATACATTGGACCATTCAAGATCCTGGAAAGGATTGGTCCGGTTGCTTACAAACTTGAACTTCCGTCAGAACTTAGCAACGTACATAACACGTTTCATGTTTCGAACCTCAAGAAATGTCTTTCGGATGAGTCTGCCATTATACCATTAGAAGAAATACAACTCGATGACAAGCTTAACTTTGTGGAAGAACCCGTTGAAATAATGGATCGCGAGATCAAACAGTTGAAACAAAGTCGAATTCCGATCGTGAAGGTTCGCTGGAATTCTCGAAGAGGACCCGAGTTTACTTGGGAACGAGAAGACCAAATGCGACGCAAGTATCCACAACTTTTCACTGAGCCTATTACCGAGACCAACACTAACTGAATTCAGGGACTGAATTCCTTTTTGGATGGGCGACTATCACAACCCACAATTTCAGGTCATTCTTCCAAACTTCGACATTTTACTATTCACAAGTTACTATTCATCGATCACTATTCATCGCTTTACTATTCATCGTTTTTGAGGTCAATTTGACATTCCGAGACATATTCAGAAAATTTACTATTCACTTGACACTATTCATTTCCGAGAGGAAACCACTATTCACGTGCATTATTCATGTCATCGTAAATTTAGTTTACGTGTGTTCAAATTCGCGTAACCGTATTGGTTCAGGAGCGAATTCATGCATTATTATCAGGGACACTTCATACGGACTAGAAATAGTCTGCATATCATCATTAGGGCACTTGCATGCTATTCCACTCGTAGGATAACTAAATTTATACTTTTGGTATAATTAACGATTTACGTACGTTTATTTCAAATAAACACTAATACGCGAACGATAAGTGTCTAACATGTCCGACACTCCCGACTATGATCCTAATACCTTTTTATACACATTTCTATAATATAAAAACTATAATATTAATTTACCCGGTATTTTGGAAATTAACCATTACGTATCGTACGTTTAACTTAATAACGCCAGGTTTTCACCAAAATTAAACGATAATCACCCAAACTCTCCGTACTTGTACCCGACATATTTTTACAACTTTTATAACTTTATTATGACCCGAATAACTTCAACAAAATTTATTTCTAACAAACCCGGTACTCGATTAAACCTTAAACCTAAACCTAACCTAACTACACTTTATTACTAACACTAATTTTTACTAACTAACTACCCAACATCTTCCCCTTTTCCCTCCCCAAAACCGGCCAACCCCCCCCCCCCCCCCTAAAGGTCTTCCAACTTTAATAACCTCACCAAACTTATTAATTGTCCACCTAACAATTGTCTCAAGTATATATTAAACTTTTTTTACTCTTTCATCACAAAATCACTTTTTACTTACACTTAGCAACTTTTCTCTTCATTTTCTTTGAGCTTGGTTCGATTTGGGATAAACAAGGAGCAAGGAGGATAAATTTTACAAGATCATATCATAAACTAGTTAGTATAATCATCCTTGTTAGAGTTTTGAAATAAAAACTCAAGGATTAGTAAGCTTTTTATCATCTAAACTCTCTAAACCATCAAGTAAGTTTACAAACTCATTTTTATGATTTTTACAAGTTATTATTATGTCTATATATTTTTCTTACAAGATCTTACACATGCATCAACTTGTACCACTTCATTTTTGTATATATTAACTTTCAAGCCCTAGAAATGGAAACATATGAAACTCTTGTTAGACCTAGTGGTTTGATGATATTTTAGGACCCATGACACCCTAAGAAGGTGTATGGTAGGTTTAGACTAGCTTTGTGGTGTTTGAAAGTGGATTGATGGAGGATGGAACTAGTTTAGAGACTTGAAAATGGTTTTTGAAACTTTTGAAATACCTACTGTCCCTATTTTAATTTCGTGGGAAAATCAGTAGATGATGACCAAGTTTTGACCAAAGATTTAGAAAATACATTCAAAAACGAAACTTTAGGCGAAAGAATCAATTAAAACGAGTTTATAACGAAGGAGTTATGATTTTTGCAAACTTAACGACGAAAACTACTTTTCAGAAAACTGCTTGCTGTTTGGCAGAATACGACGGGTATTTTGAAGTAGTAAACGTAACTTTAAGGAGCCGAGTTGTCTAAAATATACTAGTATACACAAAGACGAATCCGTGGACATAAAGAACAAGGAAAACGAGCTTGAAACGACAAAGTTATACCCATTCTAACATCGTCAAACTATATATATATATTTTTTGGTCACAAATAAAAATAATAACGTACGTACTAAACGGTAAATTTTCTAGAAAACATTACTAAGGACGATTTCTTATCAAATGAATACGTATGACCCGAGAGAATACTTATACGACGTAACGACGTATTTCAAGGTTTTGATACAAGGATTATAACGTTAACTTTTTCGTACAAGTTATATACTCCTATATATGGAATATATTTTCCTAAGTATGGAAACTATTTTTCTATGACGATAACTAGTGTTTCTAAATTACGAGTGGTATGAGTATCATGTGCATGTGCATTCATTTCATTACGGCTTGATCTAAGTTAGATCATGGTTATTCATTTAGGTTGCGGCTAGTACTCGCGCCTCATTGTCCCGACTACTTTCACCTCATTGCACCATCTTTGTACCATTACTTCGAGGTGAGTTTTCATAGCCCCGTTTTAATTCTATATTTTGATTTCAAATCCCACGGGGGAGAATACATTGCATTACTTATTTTTGTGTACATGCCTAAGTATAAAATTCATACATTGCTTAAGTTGCCTATTTACCACGTCTTGACAAGTCCCCTTTTATTATCATGGACCGTTAATTTCTAGTACTAAGCGAGAGTGAGTGGATAGATCTATCGAGGGTGACGCCTCCATTCGTGTTTGGGTTGCTCCAAATGGAACGAATGCATTTCATGTCTTTATTATTAGAGTGTCTGGTAAACACTCATTGGGGCCAAGTATCGTCTAGCTTCGGGGTCATGAGCTTAAGAGCCAATGTATATACTTTCCGGACATCCTATTTCATGGCATTACTTATGGCATTTGTACACTAGATTTTATTTATAAACCTATGATTATTCACCAACTTTATGTTGACCGTTTTTCGCAATGTATTTCTCAGGTAACTAAGGCATTTCTCATGGCATTGCATGGAGTCACTTTGTGTATCAAGGCTGACGCGTCACTTTTGGATTTCATGCACTTTGAACTATCGTTTGATTGTACTAAACTTGTTTCCGTAAACCTTTTCTAACTTTTGGGACCTATGTCTTTATAACTCTGAATATTTTGAATGAATCAAACGATGTATTTTCTAAACGACACTTTAGGTCGTTCAATATATCCTGGTTGTGTGCTATGATCCGTTACACCCTCAGGTATTCCATTCCGCTACCATTCAGGTATTTCGGGGGTGTTACAGTGAGGGTGTAGGTGAGGTATTAATGAAGGTTGGTGAGGTTTGGTGAGGAAGGGGGCATGAGCCTGGTAATTAGGGAGATAATGGTGGGAGGTTAGGGGTAATGAACAGTGGATCGGGGGTGAGGGTTTGACCGGAGTCAACGAGCCAGGGTATTATTATTTTAGGAGTGGGCCGGGTCTTGGTGTTGGGCTGGGAGTTGGGTTTGTGGTACTGGATCAGATATGGCTTGTTTAGTTTTTGGGTTTGGTTTATATTGGGTAATAAAAATCACAAGGACTAATTTAGTAATGTCCTCAAAGTTAAGGGACTGAAAATGGATATCTCCCAAAGTTATGATAAGGACCAAACTTGCCAAGTTTAAATAACCAAAATCCATTTTTGCAATTTTTGTATTTTTCCAAAATTCCCGGGGACTAAAAATGATAATTTTCAAAATCCGGGGACTAAAATTGCCATTTTATGAAAATCTTTTATCCAAAGATCCATATTGCATATTTTTAAACTTCCAAGGATTAAAAATGATTTTTCTTTCAAAAATATCCCACCAGGGACTGAATCTGCCAAAATCTGAAACTCCAGGGACTTAAACTGTAAATTTCCAAAACTTTCCAATTTTTCACCAAAGGACTAAATATGATAACTTATGATTTCAAAAGGACCTTTGGTGATAATTTTCTATATTTTGAATATCCAGGGACTAGATTTGTTAATTTTTGAAAGTTGAGGGACTGAAACTGCCAATTTTGCAAACTTTGTACGTTTTTCATCTGTTTTTGCTCGCTTTGCATCTAAAACATATAAAACACAATTTTGAAATATTTTTAGTATTTTGATGCATTTCTGAGTGTTTTTGTATGTTTTGCAGTTCATATTAGACCAAAAATGATGAGTGTTTGAGCACTCATCAATCCCTCACACTAAACTATTGCTAGTCCCTAGCAATACTGTTTTGAAAACTTGATGGATTTGAAAAACTCTTTACCAAAAGCCATCACTTCTGGAGTAGCCAGGTGTAAGAACTGTGGCACACCTGATAACCGTGTGATTTTGAGCAAACCACCAGCTGTCAACGGATTTGAGTAGTCTTTACCAAAAGCCGTTTGCTTCTGGACTAGCCAGCTCTTGATGGAGTAGTCAACATCTTGGTGAGCTGATTACCAATTATGGATTTTCCACGGCCTTTACCACAAGCCATAATCTTGCGGGCTAGCCAACTCATTTGTTTTCGGGGAGTTGATGAACCACACAATTTTGGGCAAATTGCAAGCCGTAAACGGATTTGAGATGTCTTTACCAAGAGCCGTTTGCTCCTGGACTAGCCAATCCCTTTTGTCGCTTAGACAAGGCGAACTGATTACCATAAAAATTTTGAAGCACCAGTGAAAATTTTTTTAAATTTTTGAAATTTTGGCTAAAAACAGGGGTATTATATAGTAAAATGTGATAAAATTCGCTAGAATAGCGAATACCCCCCCACACTAAGCATGAATATTGTCCTCAATATTCAAAATCCCGGCTATTATGCCGACATTTTGAACGTAAAAGGGCAACATTACAAGCTAAGCGTGGAAAACACCATTTTGTTTTTTTTTTCACTCTTTTGTAATCATAGCATGGGGGACTCCCCCACACTTAGGGTGAAAACCCTATAAGCGTGCTACTGGTTTTGTTTACCGAGTCGCTAGCTTGACTCGACCCCGAATTCATTTGTCCTTGGGGAAGCATGATGTGGAAGAAACAATCTCAATCGGACTTTCACTCAAAATGTTTGGACAAACATATGAAGCACGTGAAAGTTCCACACCGATGAGATAAGTATCCGGCTCAAGATAATGATACATGAAAATGCCGGGATCAAATATAGTGTCCTCACTCCCGAAGGAGTGAAGAAGAGAAGAAGTAACCCTGTAGGTGAAGAAAAGGAAGAAAATCATGATAAAAAGCATGATTTGATCTTCTTCCTCGAGAGGAGGCTCAATAGCCTGAGTTTGGATTTCAAAAGGTAAGCTCGTAAACAACCCGGGAGGGTGGGTGGGAATTTGCAAGTTCTCATAATTGAGAGCATCTCCCCCCGGGCAATCAAACTGATGAGCGAGTTCACCGGAGAACTCCTCATGAAGAGAATCATTCACAAGATGTGAATTTGTGAACTCATGTTCCATTGTGGACTCATCACAATCCTCGTCAAAGATTGGATTATTAGAAATCATAATGAATTCAGAATCGAATTCAAATAGAGGATTGGTGAGAGTCGTATCGAATGTTTCGGGAACAAAGAGATTATCATTCTCTTGTGGACTGTTGGGATCAGAAGTGAGTGACGGATCATGATATAGGAGACTTTCAATTTCTCCCAGATCGGCTTGGAAATCGAGGAGACCATCGTCACTTTCCAAGGAAAGTGGATCGATGTGAGCAAGTTCATCAGCGAACTCCTCAAGAAGAGGATCAACATCAGAATGAGGCAGTGGTGCCTCAACATACTCAATGTCTCCATGAGATGTACAATCATCGCTAAAATCTGAGAAAGTCTCAAATTGATCGTTTGAACACTCAATGGGTGAAGGAATATCACATACATGATCCAAAGTTCCCTGTGACTCTCCTGGGATTGGGACAAGGATCTCAACACTAGACTTTATTAATTCGTCCGATTCCTTATCAGGAACAGTGCTAAGATGCTCATCCCCCATGATCGGAGGGTGAGTGTGAACTTCAGGTGTGATAGCAGTTGTTTGAGATGGAATCTCAACTGCTGGGGTATCAACTGATAAACTTGAAGTTTTATAAAATTCAAGGATGTCAAGTGTATCCTCATCATCACTGTCATCAGGAATGAAACGGAACAAAGAGCCAGATTTGGCTTGCTTTTTCTCTTGCAATGGATTCCCTCACAGATTTTTCATATGCATCTTGGGAATTTATTCTAGCAGCCTGCTCTTCAGCAAGCAATTCTTCCATGGATTTTTGATGAGTGTGTCTTTGGGCAAAGTCTTGAACTAAACCCTTAAGCTCATCAACGATTTTCATCATATTTTGCATTTCTGGAAGAAGTGCTTGATTCATATTGTACTGTGGAGGTTGGTCATAACAAGGTGTATCAAAATTGTCACAAGGATATGGATTCCCCGCTTGACAATCTGAGCTGAAGTGTGGACCCCCACAGTAATCACAACAGTAAAACTGTTGAGGCTGTGAGTCGTATGTGCTAGAGTCATAATTGTTATCGGGAAACTGCTCATAGACAAGCGTATTTCCCGATTGACAATCAGAACTGTAGTGTGAACCACCACAGTACTCACAACAGTAAAACTGCTGAGTATCATGGTGTGGTATCTGATGGAATGAATCAGTCGTGTCATGGTAGGAATAGGGATCTGGGTTATAGACAGACCCGTTTCCTGATTCTACCATGCCACAACTGGGGCAATTGCCACCATTATAATGACTACCACACCAATGGCAAATCAGAAGGTGTGGGTGAGACATAGAAAGAATCAAATGTGTATAGAGGGTGAGGAAATGAGAATCAAATGTGTGAGAGGGTAAAGGTGAATATTTTTGTGTTTTTGGATAAACATTTTGTACAAAGGATAAAGAAAATGTTTTTGTGTTTTTGTGTTCGTTGAAAACTGAGTTTAAAAAGTTTTCGGGAACGGTTTTGTTTTGAAAATAAGAAAATATGAACAAAGGATGGTAAAATGTACAATGGAATGAATTCCAAAGACACTAATCAGAAAAACCGTTTAGATACGCACACAACCTCCCTGGCAGCGGCGCCAAAAGTTGATTGAGCCCGAACCACCTAACTTATATTGACCAAGGAATAGTCAACAAAGTCAAACAGCCTAGAATCAATGCTCCGCGGAAGTATAAGGTTTCCCTGGGTCGTATGTCCCGACGAGGTGTGAATTGTAAACAAACGGTTTCGTGATCGGGTGAATTTGGATGGAAAGGGGTGTTGAGTTTGGTTTAACTAAGGAATCTACAATGAAATAGCTTAAACAAGCTATTTGAATAAGACAAGAAAGTTTGAAAACCCAGAAACGTTTAAAACTTAAAACGTGTACGTTCACGTTTAAATAAAACGTAAACGTACGAAATAAAACGCGAGTTTTAGTAAAATAAAATACTTACAAAAGTGAAAATCACATTTTTACAATCCTAATAATAAAAGAAACTTTTAAAAAAAATTAAAATTACTTTTTATACTATTTAATTATTTAATATTAATTAAAAACTATTTAATACTTAGTATTAATATTTAAATAACTAAAATACACTTACAATATTCTTTAAATACTAAAAAGGTGAAAATAAAATTTCTTAAATTATAAAATAACTAAAAATAAGTTTTAAAAATAAAAATGAGTATTTTTGTCTTTTTGTGAATTTTCTATTAATTAATTACTAATTAAATACTAATTATCCAATTAACTATTTTAAATTAAGAAAATTACTAAATGAACAGTGAAAATTCTAATAAAATTTCTAAAATTATTTTACAACATATAAAAGCTATAAAAAATATAAAAACTTAGTTTTGCTTAAGAAAAAAACTAATTATGCTATTTTAAACTAATTATTAATTAATAATTAGTAAAACTAAAATTAATTCTAATTAATACTAAATGAGAAAATAAAAATCTGAGAAAATTAATATAAATACTTTAATATAAGATATAATTAATAAAAATATAAAAATGACAAGTACTTAATAAAAATTTAAAAATGAAAATTAAAATTAAATTACATTAAATAGAAACTATCACTTAATTTTAAATTTGTTTTTCTTGATTTTTCTTTTACAAACCTATTAAATAATTAAAAACAAACACTTTTTGTAAAAACAAAATTTTTGTAAACTTAAAATAAGCTGAAATGAAAGCTAAAAGTCCAACAGTTGACTTTGTTTGACCAAATGGCAAAATAAGCTAAAATGAGCATGTGTGGGACCCACAATGGGTAAAACTGATTCAATTGAGTGTATAAGACAAGTTTAAACTAGAAAAAGCAGAGGGTGACCACACAATAAGCTATAAGCTAATCAAATAAGCACTTTGAAACTTTCAAACACTCAGAACTGGGACAGATTAAGAGGCCTAATTTAGGTGGGGCCCAGTGGATCTCAGGTCAAACAAGGGGTCAAAACATGGACCCTGGGAGGAGGGGAGTGGAAAGGAACCAATATGGGTGGCTGTGGACCACCATGGTGGCCAGAAGACCACCACAAAGTGGTGGTGGTGGGTGTGCAACTGCTGAGACAGAGCAGATGTGTGCCCTGCAAGTCACTTTGGGGACTTGTGGGGCCCACCACAAAATTCACAAAAATGAACTAAAGCTTGGATCTTAAAGATGAAGTGGTGGACTTTAACCACAACAAGTTTCAGGGCATGATTCCTCACCCTAAATTCACAAAAATTCCAAGAACTTTTGGAAAAACCTGAAACTATGCAATTGACTTTTTTTCCAAAAAACTTAAGAACTTGACTTTTTCCAACTTTGATTTGGTATAACTGATTTAAATGGATGTAACAAGCTATAACAAGGTTAAATTACTCTAAGTTTGCCAATTATACAATGATGTGAAGATTTATAGAACCTAATGACCACCACAGTTAACTATGGTGGTGGGAATTTGTAATATTGACTTTTTGCTATTTGAAACTTGAATTTGAGACTTATTTCCTAAACTATCCTAAGTTGATTCAGAGGTGCCAAAAAAACACTCAACAAACACCTAGATTGTTGTGACAAAGCTTAACCCAAACACCCCTATACAAACTGAAATGACAGATTTGTGAAGCAACTAGCAATTTCACACCATGAAACTGAATAAAGAACTTATACTCACTTAAGTTGACCCTAAATAAGCATATTTCAATACCTATCAAAAGCTTATACTACTGAGAACAAAATAAGAGAAATAATAATGAAAATATGAAAAGAGACTTACAATGAGCCTTGTGCTCAAAACAAAGACTGAACCATTCACACTTGCCCTATTGTCTCCCTGAGACTCTAAACCACTTCCATATTTCACTGCTCCCTTCCTTCTTCTTTTTAATTTTTTTCAAAGAAATAATAGAACTTCTAGGTAAATGAAAGATATTTCATAAAACTAGTTGACACTTGGTTTTTAAGACTGAAAATACTTAAAAAGACTTATAAACAAGCTAATGTGAGCTTACAACAATACTGAGCAACAAAGTTCAACACTTCACTAAGAAATTGAGATTTTAAATTGAAATTGTAAACTTGGAAACTAGAACTGAATTTCTGAAATTAATGCTTAACTTGAGTTTGGTACACACTAAGAATACTTCATACAATGCTTTTTAAACAAAAGGTTACAATAGAAATTAAAATTTAAGCTAAAACCTAAACTAAGTTACACTATTTTTTTAGCTACACTAACTACTACCTTTTCTTCACTCTTTTCTTTTCTTTTTATACACCCTGAGGTCCACTGAATCTTTCCCACTTTAGCATAGCCGTTAGATTGGCTTGGATGATCTCCACCGTTCAAATTGGTATTTGGCGGGAAATAAGGAAAAGTGGGTTTGGTTTGTGCATTTATGAGGAGGGGGGAAGGTGAGGGTGTAGGTGAGGTATTAATGAAGGTTGGTGAGGTTTGGTGAGGAGGGGGGGGGGCATGAGCTTGGTAATTAGGGAGATAATGGTGGGAGGTTAGGGGTAATGAACAGTGGATCGGGGGTGAGGGTTTGACCGGAGTCAACGAGCCAGGGTATTATTATTTTAGGAGTGGGCCGGGTCTTGGTGTTGGGCTGGGAGTTGGGTTTGTGGTACTGGATCAGATATGGCTTGTTTAGTTTTTGGGTTTGGTTTATATTGGGTAATAAAAATCACAAGGACTAATTTAGTAAAGTCCTCAAAGTTAAGGGACTGAAAACGGATACCTCCCAAAGTTTATGATAAGGACCAAACTTGCCAAGTTTAAATAACCAAAATCCATTTTTGCAATTTTTGTATTTTTCCAAAATTCCCGGGGACTAAAAATGATAATTTTCAAAATCCGGGGACTAAAATTGCCATTTTATGAAAATCTTTTATCCAAGGATCCATATTGAATATTTTTAAACTTCCAAGGATTAAAAATGATTTTTCTTTCAAAAATATCCCACCAGGGACTGAATCTGCCAAAATCTGAAACTCCAGGGACTTAAACTGTAAATTTCCAAAACTTTCCAATTTTTCACCAAAGGACTAAATATGATAACTTATGATTTCAAAAGGACCTTTGGTGATAATTTTCTATATTTTGAATATCCAGGGACTAGATTTGTTAATTTTTGAAAGTTGAGGGACTGAAACTGCCAATTTTGCAAACTTTGTACGTTTTTCATCTGTTTTTGCTCGCTTTGCATCTAAAACATATAAAACACAATTTTGAAATATTTTTAGTATTTTGATGCATTTCTGAGTGTTTTTGTACGTTTTGCAGTTCATATTAGACCAAAAATGATGAGTGTTTGAGCACTCATCAATCCCCCACACTAAACTATTGCTAGTCCCTAGCAATACTGTTTTGAAAACTTGATGGATTTGAAAAACTCTTTACCAAAAGCCATCACTTCTGGAGTAGCCAGGTGTAAGAACTGTGGCACACCTGATAACCGTGTGATTTTGAGCAAACCACCAGCTGTCAACGGATTTGAGTAGTCTTTACCAAAAGCCGTTTGCTTCTGGACTAGCCAGCTCTTGATGGAGTAGTCAACATCTTGGTGAGCTGATTACCAATTATGGATTTTCCACGGCCTTTACCACAAGCCATAATCTTGCGGGCTAGCCAACTCATTTGTTTTCGGGGAGTTGATGAACCACACAATTTTGGGCAAATTGCAAGCCGTAAACGGATTTGAGATGTCTTTACCAAGAGCCGTTTGCTCCTGGACTAGCCAATCCCTTTTGTCGCTTAGACAAGGCGAACTGATTACCATAAAAATTTTGAAGCACCAGTGAAAATTTTTTAAAATTTTTGAAATTTTGGCTAAAAACAGGGGTATTATATAGTAAAATGTGATAAAATTCGCTAGAATAGCGAATACCCCCCCCACACTAAGCATGAATATTGTCCTCAATATTCAAAATCCCGGCTATTATGCCGACATTTTGAACGTAAAAGGGCAACATTACAAGCTAAGCGTGGAAAACACCATTTTGTTTTTTTTTTCACTCTTTTGTAATCATAGCATGGGGGACTCCCCCACACTTAGGGTGAAAACCCTATAAGCGTGCTACTGGTTTTGTTTACCGAGTCGCTAGCTTGACTCGACCCCGAATTCATTTGTCCTTGGGGAAGCATGATGTGGAAGAAACAATCTCAATCGGACTTTCACTCAAAATGTTTGGACAAACATATGAAGCACGTGAAAGTTCCACACCGATGAGATAAGTATCCGGCTCAAGATAATGATACATGAAAATGCCGGGATAAAATATAGTGTCCTCACTCCCGAAGGAGTGAAGAAGAGAAGAAGTCACCCTGTAGGTGAAGAAAAGGAAGAAAATCATGATAAAAAGCATGATTTGATCTTCTTCCTCGAGAGGAGGCTCAATAGCCTGAGTTTGGATTTCAAAAGGTAAGCTCGTAAACAACCCGGGAGGGTGGGTGGGAATTTGCAAGTTCTCATAATTGAGAGCATCTCCCCCCGGGCAATCAAACTGATGAGCGAGTTCACAGGAGAACTCCTTATGAAGATAATCATTCACAAGATGTGAATTTGTGAACTCATGTTCCATTGTGGACTCATCACAATCCTCGTCAAAGATTGGATTATTAGAAATCATAGTGAATTCAGAATCGAATTCAAATAGAGGATTGGTGAGAGTCGTATCGAATGTTTCGGGAACAAAGAGATTATCATTCTCTTGTGGACTGTTGGGATCAGAAGTGAGTGACGGATCATGATATAGGAGACTTTCAATTTCTCCCAGATCGGCTTGGAAATCGAGGAGACCATTCACTTTCCAAGGAAAGTGGATCGATGTGAGCAAGTTCATCAGCGAACTCCTCAAGAAGAGGATCAACATCAGAATGAGGCAGTGGTGCCTCAACATACTCAATGTCTCCATGAGATGTACAATCATCGCTAAAATCTGAGAAAGTCTCAAATTGATCGTTTGAACACTCAATGGGTGAAGGAATATCACATACATGATCCAAAGTTCCCTGTGACTCTCCTGGGATTGGGACAAGGATCTCAACACTAGACTTTATTAATTCGTCCGATTCCTTATCAGGAACAGTGCTAAGATGCTCATCCCCCATGATCGGAGGGTGAGTGTGAACTTCAGGTGTGATAGCAGTTGTTTGAGATGGAATCTCAACTGCTGGGGTATCAACTGATAAACTTGAAGTTTTATAAAATTCAAGGATGTCAAGTGTATCCTCATCATCACTGTCATCAGGAATGAAACGGAACAAAGAGCCAGATTTGGCTGCTTTTTCTCTTGCAATGGATTCCCTCACAGATTTTTCATATGCATCTTGGGAATTTATTCTAGCAGCCTGCTCTTCAGCAAGCAATTCTTCCATGGATTTTTGATGAGTGTGTCTTTGGGCAAAGTCTTGAACTAAACCCTTAAGCTCATCAACGATTTTCATCATATTTTGCATTTCTGGAAGAAGTGCTTGATTCATATTGTACTGTGGAGGTTGGTCGTAACAAGGTGTGTCAAAATTGTCACAAGGATATGGATTCCCCGCTTGACAATCTGAGTTGAAGTGTGGACCCCCACAGTAATCACAACAGTAAAACTGTTGAGGCTGTGAGTCGTATGTGCTAGAGTCATAATTGTTATCGGGAAACTGCTCATAGACAAGCGTATTTCCCGATTGACAATCAGAACTGTAGTGTGAACCACCACAGTACTCACAACAGTAAAACTGCTGAGTATCATGGTGTGGTATCTGATGGAATGAATCAGTCGTGTCATGGTAGGAATAGGGATCTGGGTTATAGACAGACCCGTTTCCTGATCCTACCATGCCACAACTGGGGCAATTGCCACCATTATAAGGACTACCACACCAATGGCAAATCAGAAGGTGTGGGTGAGACATAGAAAGAATCAAATGTGTATAGAGGGTGAGGAAATGAGAATCAAATGTGTAAGAGGGTAAAGGTGAATATTTTTGGGTTTTTGGATAAACATTTTGTACAAAGGATAAAGAAAATGTTTTTGTGTTTTTGTGTTCGTTGAAAACTGAGTTTAAAAAGTTTTCGGGAACGGTTTTGTTTTGAAAATAAGAAAATATGAACAAAGGATGGTAAAATGTACAATGGAATGAATTCCAAAGACACTAATCAGAAAAACCGTTTAGATACGCACACAACCTCCCCGGCAGCGGCGCCAAAAGTTGATTGAGCCCGAACCACCTAACTTATATTGA
This sequence comes from Artemisia argyi, assembly GCA_030686995.1. NCBI lineage: Eukaryota > Viridiplantae > Streptophyta > Magnoliopsida > Asterales > Asteraceae > Artemisia > Artemisia argyi. The sequence goes on along the minus strand of CM060682.1, from coordinate 105,533,886 downwards.
CCAAGGAATGGTCAACAAAGTCAAACAGCCTAGAATCAATGCTCCGCGGAAGTATAAGGTTTCCCCGGGTCGTATGTCCCGACGAGGTGTGAATTGTAAACAAACGGTTTCGTGATCGGGTGAATTTGGATGGAAAGGGGTGTTGAGTTTGGTTTAACTAAGGAATCTACAATGAAATAGCTTAAACAAGCTATTTGAATAAGACAAGAAAGTTTGAAAACCCAGAAACGTTTAAAACTTAAAACGTGTACGTTCACGTTTAAATAAAACGTAAACGTACGAAATAAAACGCGAGTTTTAGTAAAATAAAATACTTACAAAAGTGAAAATCACATTTTTACAATCCTAATAATAAAAGAAACTTTTTAAAAAAATTAAAATTACTTTTTATACTATTTAATTATTTAATATTAATTAAAAACTATTTAATACTTAGTATTAATATTTAAATAACTAAAATACACTTACAATATTCTTTAAATACTAAAAAGGTGAAAATAAAATTTCTAAAATTATAAAATAACTAAAAATAAGTTTTAAAAATAAAAATGAGTATTTTTGTCTTTTTGTGAATTTTCTATTAATTAATTACTAATTAAATACTAATTATCCAATTAACTATTTTAAATTAAGAAAATTACTAAATGAATAGTGAAAATTCTAATAAAATTTTAATAATTATTTTACAACATATAAAAGCTATAAAAAATATAAAAACTTGGTTTTTCTTAAGAAAAAAACTAATTATGCCATTTTAAACTAATTATTAATTAATAATTAATAAAACTAAAATTAATTCTAATTAATACTAAATGAGAAAATAAAAATCTGAGAAAATTAATATAGATACTTTAATATAAGATATAATTAATAAAAATATAAAAATGACAAGTACTTCATAAAAATTTAAAAATGAAAATTAAAATTAAATTACATTAAATAGAAACTATCACTTAATTTTAAATTTGTTTTTCTTGATTTTTCTTTTACAAACCTATTAAATACTTAAAAACAAACACTTTTTGTAAAAACAAAATTTTTGTAAACTTAAAATAAGCTGAAATGAAAGCTAAAAGTCCAACAGTTGACTTTGTTTGACCAAATGGCAAAATAAGCTAAAATGAGCATGTGTGGGACCCACAGTGGGTAAAACTAATTCAATTGAGTGTATAAGACAAGTTTAAACTAGAAAAAGCAGAGGGTGACCACACAATAAGCTATAAGCTAATCAAATAAGCACTTTGAAACTTTCAAACACTTAGAACTGGGACAGATTAGGAGGCCTAATTTAGGTGGGGCCCAGTGGATCTCAGGTCAAACAAGGGGTCAAAACATGGACCCTGGGAGGAGGGGAGTGGAAAGGAACCAATATGGGTGGCTGTGGACCACCATGGTGGCCAGAAGACCACCACAAAGTGGTGGTGGTGGGTGTGCAACTGCTGAGACAGAGCAGATGTGTGCCCTGCAAGTCACTTTGGGGACTTGTGGGGCCCACCACAAAATTCACAAAAATGAACTAAAGCTTGGATCTTAAAGATGAAGTGGTGGACTTTAACCACAACAAGTTTCAGGGCATGATTCCTCACCCTAAATTCACAAAAATTCCTAGAACTTTTGGAAAAACCTAAAACTATGCAATTGACTTTTTTCCAAAAAACTTAAGAACTTGACTTTTTCCAACTTTGATTTGGTATAACTGATTTAAATGGATGTAACAAGCTATAACAAGGTTAAATTACTCTAAGTTTGCCAATTATACAATGATGTGAAGATTTATAGAACCTAATGACCACCACAGTTAACTGTGGTGGTGGGAATTTGTGATATTGACTTTTTGCTATTTGAAACTTGAATTTGAGACTTATTTAGACCTAAACTATCCTAAGTTGATTCAGAGGTGCCAAAACAACACTCAACAAACACCTAGATTGTTGTGACAAAGCTTAACCCAAACACCCCTATACAAACTGAAATGACAGATTTGTGAAGCAACTAGCAATTTCACACCATGAAACTGAATAAAGAACTTATACTCACTTAAGTTGACCCTAAATAAGCATATTTCAATACCTATCAAAAGCTTATACTACTGAGAACAAAATAAGAGAAATAATAATGAAAATATGAAAAGAGACTTACAATGAGCCTTGTGCTCAAAACAAAGACTGAACCATTCACACTTGCCCTATTGTCTCCCTGAGACTCTAAACCACTTCCATATTTTACTGCTCCCTTCCTTCTTCTTTTTAATTTTTTTCAAAGAAATAATAGAACTTCTAGGTAAATGAAAGATATTTCATAAAACTAGTTGACACTTGGTTTTTAAGACTGAAAATACTTAAAAAGACTTATAAACAAGCTAATGTGAGCTTACAACAATACTGAGCAACAAAGTTCAACACTTCATTAAGAAATTGAGATTTTAAATTGAAATTGTAAACTTGGAAACTAGAACTGAATTTCTGAAATTAATGCTTAACTTGAGTTTGGTACACACTAAGAATACTTCATACAATGCTTTTTAAACAAAAGGTTACAATAGAAATTGAAATTTAAGCTAAAACCTAAACTAAGTTACACTATTTTTTTAGCTACACTAACTACTACCTTTTCTTCACTCTTTTCTTTTCTTTTTATACACCCTGAGGTCCACTGAATCTTTCCCACTTTAGCATAGCCGTTAGATTGGCTTGGATGATCTCCACCGTTCAAATTGGTATTTGGCGGGAAATAAGGAAAAGTGGGTTTGGTTTGTGCATTTATGAGGAGGGGGAAGGTGAGGGTGTAGGTGAGGTTTTAATGAAGGTTGGTGAGGTTTGGTGAGGAGGGGGGGCATGAGCCTGGTAATTAGGGAGATAATGGTGGGAGGTTAGGGGTAATGAACAGTGGATCGAGGGTGAGGGTTTGACCGGAGTCAACGAGCCAGGGTATTATTATTTTAGGAGTGGGCCGGGTCTTGGTGTTGGGCTGGGAGTTGGGTTTGTGGTACTGGATCAGATATGGCTTGTTTAGTTTTTGGGTTTGGTTTATATTGGGTAATAAAAATCACAAGGACTAATTTAGTAAAGTCCTCAAAGCTAAGGGACTGAAAACGGATATCTCCCAAAGTTTATGATAAGGACCAAACTTGCCAAGTTTAAATAACCAAAATCCATTTTTGCAATTTTTGTATTTTTCCAAAATTCCCGGGGACTAAAAATGATAATTTTCAAAATCCGGGGACTAAAATTGCCATTTTATGAAAATCTTTTATCCAAGGATCCATATTGAATATTTTTAAACTTCCAAGGATTAAAAATGATTTTTCTTTCAAAAATATCCCACCAAGGACTGAATCTGCCAAAATCTGAAACTCCAGGGACTTAAACTGTAAATTTCCAAAACTTTCCAATTTTTCACCAAAGGACTAAATATGATAACTTATGATTTCAAAAGGACCTTTGGTGATAATTTTCTATATTTTGAATATCCAGGGACTAGATTTGTTAATTTTTGAAAGTTGAGGGACTGAAACTGCCAATTTTGCTAACTTTGTACGTTTTTCATCTGTTTTTGCTCGCTTTGCATCTAAAACATATAAAACACAATTTTGAAATATTTTTAGTATTTTGATGCATTTCTGAGTGTTTTTGTATGTTTTGCAGTTCATATTAGACCAAAAATGATGAGTGTTTGAGCACTCATCAATTATATATCCTTTGTAGCAAATCTTCTATGACTTCACTTCTTTCCCAACATCTAAGCTTTACTGACATCATCACAGTTAAGACTCCAGCTCTCAATGGATATTCTTTTTCTGCAAGCATAAACACATCAACTCCATCTTGAGTAGAAAGATGATGTACAGCACTTGAGTCATAAAATTTCCACAAAGTATTCATGTTGTGAGCTTCAAATCTCCAATGTCTGTCACTTGGGTCAGGTTCATATAATCTTCTAAAGTGAACCCATAATTCCTTAGCCTAGACATCAACTAGTTCATCCTTCATGAACTGATCTTGAACCATCCTCCACAAAGTATCCAAGTCTTGTCTATCACAAGATCTAACAATGTCTTCAAAGTCTCTGCAAATACTTGTGACACTTCCAGTTCTGTTAATCTTCCAAGCAACTCCAAAATCATCAGAATAGATCTCCCAACCAACTACTGGATATTTTGTGTGTAAAGGTTCAATGTTAAGCACATCAGTCTCTATGAACATCATATTTGTAACTTGTTCTTCTGTCAACTTGCTAGGACCCTTTTATGCTTGAGATGACTCCTGAATCTTCAATTTCTTTGCATCTTTGGATCCAAGACTCACTCCTGACCTTTTTGTCTTCATCACTACAGGTTCTTTATCCATAGGAATGAAATTACTATCTTGTCTTTTAATCCTGTAGTAAATACCTTCAATTTGATCATGTGACATTCCTTTGAACTGTGCCATCTTCATATTGCCAACATGACAGCAAAAAGTCTTCAACTCAGCAATGATATGTGCCTTTGTAGGTTGCCTTGGCTTCTTTTGACCTTTTCTAACATCTCCAATGATATCATCAAGAGCCTGCTGATTCTTCATTTGAATGAAATCTTTTAGTTGAGCAGACCTTTGTTCTTCATTCAAGGTTGTATTAGCAACAAGTTCAATAGCCTTCTTTCTGATTATAGGATCATTATTAATCATGTAATCAATCTCTTCCTCTGTAGGCACATAGGTAAACATAGGAGGTTTCTCATGTATGACAGTTGGTGGAATAACTGAAATTGGTTTTGCCATTACTGCTTCTAGTTTGTCCAACCTCTTTGCTTCCATAAAACTAGCAACTTCATCTTCCACTTGCTTTCTTTTCTTTTCATTCTCAGCTGCTGCTAATTGCTCTACCAATCTTGCATCATAATCTATCTTAGCTTGTTCTTTCTTTGAAATCTTCTTTGATTGCTCTTGTTCTAAACCAGTCACAATTGCTTTACCTTTGACTGTTCTTATTCTGGCAGCTTCTTCCTCTGGAGTGGTAACATCTTGACTACCAGTGGGAACATTTTCACTTGCAGTGGGAATATTTTGACTTGCAGTGGGAACTTTTTCTGCAGCAGTGGAAATTGGCTGAGTAGTTCCAACTATATCATCAAAATCAAAATTAGCATCAGTATCCAAATCATAATTTTCTCCAAAATCTATCTTCCTCCCCTTAGTCTCAGCATCTGTTTTCCTCCCCTGTTTGGAAGAATCTCCCAAGTCTTTACTAGAACTTGCAGAGAACTCATCCTGAGGTGAAGATGAAGAAGAAAACACAACTTTAGCAGGTCTTTTCTTCTTGAGACACTCAACTTCATTCTGCAATCTTTGAATCTCTGCCTTCATTTGATTCAGCTCTGTGGCATAATGTTCTTTGGTCTGTGCCAGATCTTTCTCCAGAGCTTGAACCTGCTTGACTAATTTTTCACATAATTCCATCAATTCAGGTAGTTGCACACTGCCCTCAACACTTCCAACTGTGTTACCTGTTGGGAGAGGTGAATCATGGGGCATTGATTCAGGCTCTTCTCTAGTTGGACTAGGATTAAGCCTTGAACCACCACTGCTTGTTCCTAAACCAAAAGGTTCAGCAACATGCAATGTTGAGATGAGAGAAGTTGGTTGTTTATGCCTCCTGTCATAAGTGTGAGTTACTACAGGGGTATGGTGAATTGGTGGAACAACAATATTGGGTGTGTGATGGGATACAATTGGGATAGTTGCATCTTCACCCTGTACCAGTGAAATCTTAGCAAGCATTTGAGGAAAAAGTGGATGAAACTCCCCATTCCAAAGTTCTGAAGCCTTACACATGTTTTGAAAAACTTTTGGCTTAAGACATGGAGTTTCATAAATTCTATTGTGAGGTTGCAGTTGAAATTCATTTAACACTGCTTGCACAAACCTTGGATGCATAAAAAATTTATATGAACTCTTCTCATTGCCTTTCATATTATTGAAAATAAACTTTGAAAAATTAAAAGTCCTATCTGTTTCCAAACAAACCAAAGGATAAGCCATGGTTGATGCAAATTGTTCATAAGATGTTTTCTTAGGACTTAGGAAATGTAAAAGAGTGTGAATTAAAAATCTCCAATGGGGACAAAAACATCCTTTTCTAAAAGTTACTTTTTGTTCAGATGTATCATACCCCATGGAAGCAATATTAGTGAAAATTTCTGAATTGGGTAATGTGATGATACCATTGAGATCATTCAATTGGAGAACTCTCCTCAAGGATGACTCAGTAACATCAATGGTTACCCCATCCACTGTGGCTCTTAAAGCTTCCACAATTTCGTGTGTGTCTCCCTGTTCAAGAGTTATGGACTCCACAATGTTCCAGAACTGTTTGATATGAGAGACATAGATTGTGGGATTAACAGTTAAGGATACATTATATGGGTTGTATTAAGAAAATCCACAATCTGATGAAAAACAGGGCCACTCTTCTCGTTTGACATTTGTAGATAGGCCACTTGGTTGTGCTCCTCGACAAATTTTAGAATCGCCATGATATTTGTGAAAAGAAGATAAAAGTGTTAGTAATGAAGATAAAAAGCAAGCCGTATGATGATCAATTTATACTAATAGGGTTTGAGGAGGTCGTGTAAAGTGAATTATCTTTAGAAAGATTTATCTTTGGAAAAGAATAAATTATAATAGGTAAGAAGATAATTCACAAAAGATTTACCCTATTAATAAGGAAAGACGGTTACATTTACAACGGCTAGTAAAAAATAGATTACTGACACAACAGTTGTAACGGCTAGTTCACCAGTGGAAAAATTACTCTTGCAGTGGTAACTAATGAACTAGCAGTGGTAAAATTTTCACCAAATATCAAAGAGCAGTGGAAAGTAAAACATGTAAATTAGCTGCTCTTATCATAGTTTTTAGCAAACTATCAGTTATCAACGGATTTGATATGTCTTTACCATGAGCCGTTTGCTATGGACTAGCCAACTCTTCATCACTTGGAGTATGGTGAGTTGCTAACCATATAGTTTTTGGTAAACTATCAACCATAAACGGATTTGTTAAGTCTTTACTAGAAGCCGTTTGCTCTGGACTAGTTAATTCTTATGTGGATTAGACATGGTGAATCAATAACCATTTGTTGTGTGTCTAATATTACACACCTTATAACTCCAATTTTTCCAACAATATGGGTTTATTTGCAGCAAAATTAAGTAACACCTAACTTAACCCATAAAAATTAACCCAAAGTAACTTTTTGACCAAGTTACTATTCACAAAAATATCTTCCAAAAGTCAACCCGATAATAACCAAATTTACTCCTCCAACCTACCAAAATAGGTAAGAGTAAATATTCTTCATTAATAAGCATTCGACCTTGACTTTGCTATAAAAGGGGGCTCATAAACCTTTATTTTTCATCAACACATATCTTCAATAACACAAACCCTATATCAACACAATGAGCTGGTTTCCACTTATCTACATATCCTCAGATGATTCATCTGATGAGGAGATCAGCTATTGCACAAACTCAAAGGAACCTTCTACAGGGTGGAGTGATTACTTTCCTCCAAGTGCAACCACATCTACATCATCTAACATAAAATCCAAAAAGACTGCAGCTTCTCCTGCTCCATCCCTGGAGTTCTATTCCAGTTCTTCCTCTGATGATGATGATCCAACCTTCAATCTTTCCAAAGAACTTCCAAAAGCCCTCACTACAGCATTGGAGACTGTCATAAGCAACATGAAGTGGCCTGCTGTTGAGAAGCTTGCAAAAGCACCAAGGCCTCCCAAGCAAGTTCTGGGACTTGCTTGTCCAAGGAAGCAACTTTCTTTTGATGACAAGAGAAAGAGAGCTTCCAAAGGCAAGCATGATTATGAGGGAAAGGGGAAGAAGCCTATGGAGTTGATGTACTGGAGGTTTAGATGTTAGGTTGTTGGTTTATGTTTTTGTGATGTTTTTCTGGTGACATTTTTATCTGAATGGTTGTAATGTACTTTCCTTGGTATCAATAAAAGTACTTTTTCCTTTTGCTTTTATCACCAATCTTTCCACTGTTGTATGACTATTTCCACTGTGCTTTAAATTCTCTGCATATAAGTTAGTAGAAAACCATACACACATATACAAACAATATTAGTACCTAAAAACTATCCTGCAACACTGTAAAAGTATTAGACATCAAAGATTTATGGATTAAGCATTCCAATACCTGTTACCAAGTACTGAAACCTACCCACATCAAGCCCTTTAGTTAATAAATCAGCATAATTGTCATCAGTATGGATTTTGACAACATTAATAAGCTTTTTTTCAAAACAATCTCTGATAAAATGATGTCTAATTTCAATATGTTTAGTTTTTGTGTGTTGCACAGGATTTTTAATTATGCATATGGTACTACTATTGTCTATATATATAATGGTGTTCATGAAATTGTACCCATAATCCAATAATTGATTCTGAAGCCATAAGATCTGAGCACAACAACTAGCAGCAGCTACATACTCTGCTTTAGTGGTTAAAGTAGCTACCATAGTTTGCTTCTTGCACTGCCATGACACCAATCTACATCCAAGAAATTGACATCCTCCTGTAGTTGACCTTCTATCCAAACTTGCACCAGCATAGTCACTGTCTGGGTATGTGATCAATTCCATAGGGGATTCTCTTGGATACCATAATCCTAGATTAGGATATGTCTTCAAATACCTAAAAATATTCTCTACTGCTGTCATATGTGATGTATTTGGAGTCACTTGAAATCTTGCACAAGCACATACAGCAAACATGATATCTGGCCTTGATGAAGTAAGATACATCAAAGAACCAATCATAGATCTGTAAGTATGCACATCAACATTAGCACCACTAGCATTCTTCAACAATAGATGAGTGGTCTTGTCAGCAGGGGTATTTGAAGGTTTTGCATCATTAAACTTAAACTTCCTTATAATCTCAGTCATATATTTGTCTTGACTGATAAAGATGCCTTCTTTACTTTGTTGTACTTGCAGCCTCAAAAAGAATGTAAGTTCTCCCATAGAACTCATTTGAAATTCATCTTTCATCAGCTTTTCAAACTCTTTGCACATCTCTTGTTTAGTAGACCCAAAGATAATATCATCAACATATACTTGAACAAGTAAAATATCACCCTTGTCTTTCTTGATGAACAAAGTTTGATCAATCTTGCCTCTATGAAACCCATTATTCTACAAATAAGTAGCTAAGGTTTCATACCACTTCCTTGGAGCCTGATGTAGGCCATAAAGAGCCTTAACCACTTTATATACTTTATTTGGGTGTTGAGGATCTTCAAAGCCTGAAGGTTGAGAGACATAGACCTCCTCATCAATTGTACTATACAGGAAGGCACTCTTAACATCCATTTGATAGACAGTAAAGCCCATAAAGGATGCATAGGCTAAAAACAATCTAATAGCCTCAATCCTTGCAACAGGAGCAAAAACTTCCTCATAGTCAATACCCTCCTCTTGAGTGTATCCTTGAGCAACCTATCTAGCTTTGTTCCTGATGACTATACCTCTTTCATCTTTCTTGTTTCTGAAAACCCATTTAGTACCAATGACTTTCATACCATCAGGCAAATCACAAAGAACCCAAACCTTTTGAAGTTTAAATTGCAACAACTCCTCTTGGATTGCTTCAACCCAGCTAGATTCTTCTAAAGCCATATAAACATTCTTAGGCTCCGCTTGTGAGAGAAAACAGAAAAAAAAACATTCATTCTTTCTTCTATGCTTCTTGGACTCATAAACTTCACTAATGAACCCATGAATATCATCTTTCTTTGTCTGTCTTCTAGTCTTCACACCTGATTGAAGTTCACCAATAACATTATCAAGTGGATGCACTTTGTGAATTGAAGTCTGTGATGTGCTAGGAATATCATATGTTGTAGGCATGTTTGAGATCTCTACATCATCACTAGGTGATTCCTGAGATGAACTTTCCACATTTGGGCTATCAGTGGAAACTTCTGGTGTAGCAGTGGAAATTGAGTTACCACTGCTAGCAGGAATTTCTTTATTCATAACATCAAAATTCACACCTTCTGCATCACTTTTCTTCTCAGAATTATCAACAAAGTCCCAAAGTGACATAACAATTTGATCTTCATCATATTTGGTAGATTCATCTTCATCAATGAATTCTTCTGAATCTTCAAGATCTTTGTCTCCTGTACTTGAAGTAAAAGGTACATAATTCATTGTATTGGATAATGTTTCAAGATCAAATAACCATTCTGGTCCTGAACCTGCCATGTTAGCTATATTTTCAAGAAACTCAACATGCAAATTCTCTTCAATCTTCTTTGTCCTTAAGTTATAGACTCTAAAAGCCTTGCTAACCATAGAATATCCAACAAAGAAGCCTTCATCAGACTTTTCTTCAAATTTACCCAGATGATCAATGGTATTGAGAATAGTAACATGACACCCAAATGGTCTCATAAACTCCAAAGTAGGAGGTATCCCTTTGAATAGCTCATAAGGTGCCTTGTTCTTAGTTTTAACGACTAAAACCATGTTCTATATGTAACAAGCAGTGTTAACTGCTTCAGCCCAAAAAGTCACTCGAAGCTTTGAATCAGCTAACATGGTTCTAGCAGCCTCAATTAGTGTTCTGTTTCTTCTTTCAGGAACTCCATATTGTTGAGGAGTTCTTGCAACACTAAATTCTCTCTTAATACCTTTGTCTCTGCAGAAATCATCCATAACTTTGTTCTTGAACTCTGTCCCATTGTCACACCTAATGATCTTGATCTTTTTTTCAACTTGATTTTCAACTTCAGTGATGAATGTCTTAAGGATGCCTGTGGTCTCGTCCTTGGTTCTTAAAAAGAAAACCCATGTGAATCTACTAAAGTCATCAGTCACAACAAGACAATACTTCTTCAAATTGATGCTGCTCACAGATGTAGGACCAAACAAGTCCATATGCAGCATGAAAAGTGGATGATCAATAGAATTGAATGCTTTGGTCTTGCATGAAGCTTTGTGTTGCTTTCCTTTGAGTCAGGCAACACATGTTTGATCACTTTCAAATCTTTTCTCTGGTAAACCTCTGACTAGACCATCTTTCACAATCTTGTTAATGGTCTTGAAATTTACATGACCAAGTCTTTTGTGCCAAAGCCTTGATTCATCCAAAGTGGCTTTTGCAAGCAAGCAAGTAACATCATTATTAGCCACTATGTTCTTCATGTCAATGCTATATAGATTGCCTTTTCTAGGGATTTTAAGCAAAATTTCACTTTCATCAGGGAGCTTGTTGGGAATTACAATTAAGTTGATAAGACAAAACATGTGAAACATGAGGGACTTATGGAGACAAAGGAAGAAACTTGCAAAGAAAGAAAAAGATTACTGCATATCTTTTTATTATTCTAGAATATCCTTTGTAACCCTAGTATCTCTATTATATAAAGAGATACATGGAATTGATATCAATGTACGTACAAGATGTAAAGTCTAGAAAAAGTGTGTGTGTGTGTGTGTGTATGTGTCTAGGGCGTATAGTTATTGTAAATGCCTAGACTTGTTGATTTGTGGTTAAGCCTCAATGATCTTAGATCGCTGTTAGAGTGTAACTGTGCTACACTTGATCACGTAGCATTGGGGCTTTGGTGTATGTTAGAGTAGAGATGATGACGTGAAACCTTGTTAGCAATAATAATGATTGTTTTGTTTATTCCGCTGCGTATCGTGTTCTTATCATTATTGTTGTGTAATCCCTAGATGAGGTCTAACAAACCTCGAGCTATAAACGATCTTAACATGTGGTATCAGAGACATGGGGCTCGTGATCGTCGGATTAAACAAGGTTTGGTTTGTCGAAAATTGAAGAAAATTCGTAACTGGTTCGTATCTTCAAAACTCACTGCAGAGCAGTTTTCAAACATCGATATCTCCTTCGTTAACCGTTGGATCGGGCTGAAATTTTTACTGGAGGTTCTTGACATATCAAGGAAGAGTTCAACCGAAGGGATCTTCAATCTGAGCTTCCAATAAAAAGATAAAAAATTGTCGAAAACTGTTGCTGAGAAAGGTATAATTTTTTGAATTTTTTGGGTTTTATTGATCTCAACTTCTTTGTATTCGTCGTTACTTAAATTTAATTCATTCTGGAAGTTGGATATATGTTGTTGGTGTCTAATATTCATGAAAGAAAGCGGCTATGGATGTGTATGATCGATTTTTAATGATATTAGGTTTTTAGCGACACTTTTAAAGTGTTGTCTTTATGGTTCTACTAGCTTTGGTGAGTTGATTCTTGGATCAATGATGAACACTAGTAGGACTAATAATGAATGCTACAATGTGTTTGTTGCTGCTGCTTGGATCTCGATTAGGGTTCATATAAACCCTAATTCCATTAAGTCACAAGAAGACCGTGACTTGTTTTTATAGTTTGTTCATGTGATTCTTGGTCAGAATAGTCCAATGGACAAAGGCATGTGCAAAAGGTCTGCTACTATGCTTGATATAGTGTTCGTTTTATGCTTTTGAGATACGCTTCCTGGTTATTATTTGTGCATAGTGGTACTGGAACAAGTGTGGTTACTGATGATTGGGGAACGTGGTCTACTGGTTCATTGATTTAATCTCTTCACAGACCTTATAATGTTACTAATATACGCATTAGTGGAAGCGACAAGCAGGTCGTGATTTCATGGTTTCCACTGCTGCACTACACGTTACCACTGCTCTTTTTATTTTTCCCACTGCTAGCTTTACGTTACCACTGTTACACTTATTCGTTTCCACTGCAAATTGTTCGTTTCCACTGCTAGCTTTAAAACGTTTCCACTGCTGCCTCAATTGTTTCCACTGTTCGCTTCATAGTTCCCACTGCCAAGGTACAATACTACTGGTACATTATGATACTGCTGTGTTTATTTGTTCTGGTGACATATCAAGTATTGGAAGGCAGTTCGATGGGCAAGAAGTACAAAAGCAAGGGGAAGTATATATATAGTTGATTGTTGATCTGGTACACACACAGGGGAAGACACGCACACAAGAGTAGTATGGATTTTGGTTTATATGGTTCTTATCAGATTAAATGGCTCGTTATTATTTGGTTTAATTGATTACGAAGAAAAGTTTTTATCACCTATTTGAAGATGAAGTGGAAGTTCAAAGGTTTGTGTTTTATCATATCTTAAACGGAGGTACAACGTTTAAAGATAACTTGTTCGTTCGTTCAGGTGACTACGAATTGACAAACACTTGAAGGAGTTACGTTATTGTGCTCAGTGTTTCTTGTCAATAGATTGCGATCTCCCTATACGTTATGTATACGTTCGAAGTCAATTTTAGTACAAGATATAAGGCACAAGTTTGGGTTGTTCTACTTCAGCATCAAGTTGGTTATACTTAGTTTTCTTCATCAGTAATCATTACATGGAGCTTACATTTTTCAAATGGTTAACATATGGGTTTCAGGGGAAGCTTAAGTGTGCAAATGCTTAACCATTTATGTGCTACATCAAGGTGAAGGTTTTCATGATTATTCGTTGGTATTCTTACTGAAGATTTGGGATTTTTATGTCTTGAGTTCATTTAATAAGTAAGCGTTTTGGTGTTCTTAATGGTGGGTAATTCAAGACATTAAAGGACTAAATTGGATGTATGGTACTGGTTGGTGATTATGAAGATCATGGTTGCTTACATTTGTCCTCTATTTGATGATGACAAAAAGGGGAAGAAGAATATTTTGAAGATTGCAGCTTGAAGATTCTTGATGATATGCATGGTTTAAGGGGAAGTGTAAGGAATTTTGGAAGTTCCTACTGATGAAGTTCTACTGACAGGATTCTGCTGAAGCTATAGATGGTTTCTGCTGACATAGTGTTCCTGCTGAAGACTTATTTCTGCTGATATTATTAATCCGTATATTTAGTATTTATTTATTACGATATGCATGAGCTATATTAGGTAATGATATGCATTGATTTTATATTTATTGTATTTTAGGGTTCCTTATGCTTATAAAAGGAACACAGGTTTTATTGTTTAGCAAGACGGAAAGAAAAACATTTTTTATTTAGATCCATAGAGGATCATTCTTTATTAGAAAAACCTTGTTTGTAACTTTGATTGTGTTCTTGATTATTATTCCGCTGTGCATATTCAATCATTGTTTCTATAATCCTAAATTGGGCTTAAATGATTCTATACAATTGGTATCAGAGCACAGGGGGCTTGATATCTAGGGTTTATTCAAGGTTTTCATTAGAAAAGCAGACTGTAGCAGTTTGAAGAAAAGGTACAATCGGTGTTTATTTTATTTTTTTTTCTATTCGACCTTTTCAAGATCTGTAGCAACAAGATTCAATATATATCGGAACAATCATGATGTGGGGACGGACGAATGTTTGCTGTTGATGATTGTTTTGGTCCAATGATTCACGAGATCTTCAAAATAAAGGGATGATATGTCACTTTCTTTGAAATTAATGTGTAGGCAAAATTAATATTCAATCTCGTACTAATAAAAGGTAACCTCGTAGTATGGTGAATTAATAGGTCGGTGAAAGGTTTATATGGTATTAATATTTGTCGATTCACAATTTACTAATTACATTAGTCAAGGTTTATTAAAGTGGGTCGGTGAGTACATATGTTTGTCGTCTTTTGAACGTGAAGGTTATTGTTGATAGATATATCAAGTGCCGAATTGTCGTCTTGCGCATCAAGAAGTGGAGTATTAATTAAGATCTTTTGCGTAGTAGAGCATGTGGTGTGAATTAAATTAACCTCGTATGGAGTTCTTTTAATGAGTCGGTATATAATTAATTGGTCGAGTTAATCTTGGCGTCTTATGCTAGTTGAGAGCAGATTGAGTTTATTGGATTATTATATTTTGTATCAATATAAATGACACCTCGTACTACTATTTGAACGTGGGTCAGAGATACGTATTTTTTTTGGATTGGTCGATTATATTTTGTTAAATTGATTGTGGGGTCGGTACTTGTCGTTTGTGTGATGCTGCTGCTGACCTATGTGTCGATCTGGTTTGAAGATTTGTAATTGTTTGATTTGCTTAGTCGGTGGAAAAAGGTTTGATATTCTTTTGTGATATTTTGGTCGATGCATTGTCTCAACTGTTGTTGATTATTCATTTGCTAAGAGTTGGTGTCGGCGTAGGATATCATAAATAAAGCAAAGATATTGTTATTATTCATTAACACTCTGTTCTCGAGTTTTTATTTGAAGGGGAAAGGAAGTGAAGTGGAGGGTGAAGGAGAAGATGGTAAGTGGTGAGGAAAGAAAAGTAAAGATTGTTTGTGTTCTTTAGTTATATAAAAGAAGAGTGAAAGTGATGAAAAGTAATGAAAAAAATAAAAATTTTGACAATTTTGCCCTCATGTTCAAGTGAAAAAAGACAAAATATAATACTTGTTTGTAGGGTCAATTTAGTTAATATACATTCACATATTCATTTCACTCACTTTCACCCCAAAATTGGAGTGAAAGTATTCATAACAAAAAGCATTAAATGACCACTCACTTTACACCCTTTACTTTCCATTTCTTTTCTCTAAAATTTCTTAAGAACACACTTAAATTTTACTTTTTGCCATTTACTTTCATTTTCTTCCCTAAAACTATCTTAAGAACATAGTGTAAATGGCTTACGAGGAAAGTGGAGTTAGTTTGACCAAGATTTGCATTTAATGTGTCAGTTATTGGGTTATTTTAGTCACATATTGGACGCATGTGTGGGACTGAATTGGAATATTATATTACTGGTCTTCTAATTCGCTTTTGGTTGAAGTTTTTATGCATATACTGTTGCTACTGATTCATTTTTTTTCTGCTAATGTGATCTCTTGTTACTGCTGCTCACTAAACTTTTGATTGGTTGAATTTATTGTTGCTTGTGCTTGTGGTTTGTCGTGAATCTAATCTGTGGTACTCAACTGGGAATAAAACGAGGGTTATTATTATTTTCATAAAATGACTTCATTCGGATCAGATGATTCTCTTGAGACATTTGTCATGCAAGTTAGAAACTTGCTACCTATTCGTTCTAGAGTAGACAGGTCACAAGATAAAGGAAATGATAAGGAAAGATGTGCCACTCAAGTGAGGGAAAAGGTTGCTGGACATAAGATACAAGGTGAGGATCTTGAGCCTGATAATGATGAAGCTTCTGGTTTCTAAGCAGAGTGGATTGCTGGCAAGCTGTACTACAAAGGATCAGCATGATCAAGTTGCTTCATGGGAATATCTCCTCAGGTATCTACTTGTGTTTGTGATTGTGATTCTAAATATACAACTCTTAAAGAAGCTTATGATGAGATGAAACCAAAATATAATGCTTGTTTTATTGAAGCTGCAACTTACAAAGAAGCTTTTAAAACCTTAGAAAAACAGAAGATATGGTTTCAGCAAAATCAATTGGCTTATGAGGAAAAGATTAGAGTTTTAAGTAGAGATTTAGAATGTACTAGCAATGAATTAAAGTTTTCTGAAAAAGAAAAAGCTAGAATTGAGTCTGAGAAAGATGTTTTACAAGAGAAATTGAATAAAGAAGTAGCTAGGCATAAAGAGTGGTTAATATCAGGAGATAATTTAGCTAGATGTCTTTATGGTAGTCAAGCTGTCAATTCTGGAATAGGCTTAGGTTTTCAAAAATATGTTGGTTTAGAGGCAAGGAATGATGTGGGTAAATCTACACCAGCAGGCTTAGCAAATTATGTTAAAGAAGGAGATTTGCATGTTGTACTAGGACCTATTAGAGGTGTATTTATGCCTACAACCAAAACCTTTGACTTTGATGGATCACACCATATATATGGCAAAAAGTCAAGTGACTTGCCAGACCCTGATTGTAAGTCTACTGATTATGCCTCATGTGATTCAAGTGACAAGTCTTCCAAGGTCAATGTCTCTGCCCCCAGTGTTTTTAATGTTAAAAGCTCAGAGTCCATCTCAACTGAGTCTACCTCCTTTAATTCTACTTCTAGTGTTTTCACATCCAAGAGTAAAGTTAAGATTGAATCCAAAGTTAAGGCACCCAAGCAAGAACCCATTATTGTTCAAGATTTACCTAGTTTCACTTGTAATAAATGTGATAAGAATATATACAATTCTAGGACTTCTTGTAATACGAATGGTTGTTTTAATAAAAAGGCTGGTAATGTTAAGAAGAAATCTTGTTTTGTGTGTGGTAGTAAGTCTCATCTCATTAAGGATTGTGATTTTCATGAGAAGAGAATGGGTGTGAGTGTTGATCAAAAGAGACCTAGACCAATGTGGACCAATGTTAGTGCTATTCCTCCATATGTTCCACAAGCAACATATAAAACCAGCAGACCCAAATCTGCTGATAAGCTAGTTTCTACTGGTAGACCTTTTCCAGCCGGTTGGAAAAGACATGTTGCTAGACCATTTTATAGACCTACTAGCACTTACTTTCAGAATGGTTTTTGGCCTAGTTATTTTGACCCAATGTATATGGGGTGGGGGACAAGATGGGATAATGGTGTTAAGCCCTCAACAGCTTGCTCTTGGACTAATAAGAGGAAAGGTTTATTCTGGGTACCCAAGAACAATAGTTCTTGTCAGGTGCACTGATTGAGGGGAGGCATAAGCCTAAGGGGAGGCTTATTGTTGTATTCTATGTATACTAACCATTTTTGCAGCTGTTGGATCCTCATACGCCTAAGGGGAGGCTTAGTGTTTCTACTGACACTACATGTTTCTTTGGTTCCTGCTGATTGATGATATATTTTATATATTTCATATTTCTATTTGTTTCTTTCTTTTATTTTAAAAAAAATAATTAAATAAAAAATTAAATAAAAATAATAAAAAAACTTAAAAAAAAAAAAAACATATATTTGTATAGTTTTATTTTTATCTTATTTGCAGGTACTTGTAGTGGTTAATTACTACACATATGGTTCTCAGCTCACCATGTCTTGCTGACATAAGAGTTGGCTAGCCCACAAGATTATGGCTTGTGGTAAAGGCTGCGAAAATCCATAAATGGTAATCAGCTCACCATGATGATGACGACATTCCATCAAAGAGTTGGCTAGTCCAAAAGCAAACAGTTTTTGGTAAAGACATCTCAATTACGTTGATAGCTGTAATGGTTTGCTCAAAATCATAGGGTACTCAACTCACCCATGCTTCATTGCTGAGAGTTGAAATGGTCATCAATTCACCATGGGTGATGCCCTATTGGGTAACCCAAGAATTGGCTAGTCCTGAGCAAACGGCTACAGGTAAAGACATGTCAAATCCGTTTATGGCTGTGATGATTTGCCAAAAATCATTAGGGTATTTCAACACACCGATGATTCACGTTCTAAGTGTTGAACTGGTTATTAGCTCACCAGGGTGATGTCATGATTCCACCAAAGGACTAGCTAGCCCAAGAGTGAGTAGCTACTTGGTAAAGGCTCATCAAATCTACTTATGTTGCTGCTGGTTCATGTTGCTGCTGATAGATTGAAGTTGCTGCTGGTTCTTTGTTCTTAAAAGATGGTTACTAGTTGTTGCTGATATATAGTTTGGTTGCTGCTAGTTACTTATTGTTGCTGCAAATATTAAAGTTTCAATCCTCACACTTTCGATGCTAAAGCTCTATTTGGAATCTTGAACTTAACCATGTCAAATTCAAGATTAGGGGAGGATTGTAAGGAATTTTGGAAGTTCCTACTGATGAATTTCTACTGACAGGATTCTGTTGAAGCTATAGATGGTTTCTGCTGACATAGTGTTCCTGCTGAAGACTTATTTCTGCTGAAGACTTATTTCTGCTGATATTATTAATCCGTATATTTAGTATTTATTTATTAGGATATGCATGAGCTATATTAGGTAGTGATATGCATTGATTTTATATTTATTGTATTTTAGGGTTCCTTATGCTTATAAAAGGAACACAGGTTTTATTGTTTAGCAAGACGGAAAGAAAAACATCTTTTATTTAGATCCATAGAGGATCATTCTTTATTAGAAAAACCTTATTTGTAACTTTGATTGTGTTCTTGATTATTATTCCGCTGTGCATATTCAATCATTGTTTCTATAATCCTAGATTGGGCTTAAACGATTCTCTACAATTCTCTACAGAAAGTCACATGTTTCATGTCATATTAACTTCAGGGGAAGTTCATGCTTATTGGTTTTGTCATTATCAAATAGGGGAAGATTGTTGGGAATTACAATTAAGTTGATAAGACAAAACATGTGAAACATGAGGGACTTATGGAGACAAAGGAAGAAACTTGCAAAGAAAGAAAAAGATTACTGCATATCTTTTTATTATTCTAGAATATCCTTTGTAACCCTAGTATCTCTATTATATAAAGAGATACAGGGAATTGATATCAATGTACGTACAAGATGTAAAGTCCAGAAAAAGTGTGTGTGTGTGTGTGTCTAGGGCGTATAGTTATTGTAAACGCCTAGACTTGTTGATTTGTGGTTAAGCCTCAACGATCTTAGATCGCTGTTAGAGTGTAACCGTGCTACACTTGATCACGTAGCATTGGGGCTTTGGTGTATGTTAGAGTAGAGATGATGACGAGAAACCTTGTTAGCAATAATAATGATTGTTTTGTTTATTCCGCTGCGTATCGTGTTCTTATCATTATTGTTGTGTAATCCCTAGATGAGGTCTAACAAACCTCGAGCTATAAACGATCTTAACAGAGCTTATAATCCTTAGATAAGATATAACATTCATCTTCTGTGAATAGAACTCTATGCTTCTTGTCACACATTTGTGACACACTGAAAAGGTTGTACTTGAGTTCTTTCACATAGTGTTCATTCTCAAAGTCCAAGTTTCCAGCCTTGATTGTTCCTTTGCCAGAAACTTTGCCACCAATTCCTCCTCCAAATCTGACAAATTGTCCATCATAAGGTTTGAAATCTGAAAGATAGGACTTATTGCCAGTCATGTGCCTGGAACATCCACTGTCTGAGTATCCTTGATCATTTGTTGTCTTTGAATGTTCCTACACACAAAATAAAGGAATTAGTTCCTTTTGGGGACCCAAGCCACAAATGACTTGGATCTGCCTCGTGTATCAATATAATTGTATTTGTCAAAGGTCATTGATACACTATTGGGATTGTTTGAGGTGATGGTTCCTTTTGGTTTCCATTCCCAACGTGCTGAGGCCTTAACAACATTTCCCATATTTACCCTCTTATTTTTCACAGACCCACCAGTGGAAACCTTTGGCCTTGCAGTGGTAACTGCTGGCTTAGCAGTGGAAACTGCTGGTTTTGAAATTTTGGGTACCCACTTGTGATTATTGTAAACTTTCTTTTCAAAATTGGTCTTTTTCCATGTTTGAGTAGATTTAGAAAAAGTAGTAACAGGGGACTTGGGGTAAACTCTTTTTTATTGCTGGCAGTGGCAACTGCTGGTCTAGCAGTGGAAATTGGTTTTATGCCAGAGTTAAGCAAAACAGACCTGGGAATCATCTTGCTAAGTGGATTTGGGTGAGTTAAGTTATTAGCATTATATCCATTCACCCTAGTATTCCCAAACACTTCCCTTCTACCCATGTGATAGGTACAGTTATAAGACAGATGGTCAAAGCTACCACATATATGACAGGGTTTGTTGTTGAATACAAAGTCACTACCTAATTGCCTAGATTTAACATGATTCCAATTCCTCATATTTCCCGTAGGAGTTGTTGACCTACTTCTGTACATCTCTGCATATCTAGTAGTGGGCCTAGTGAAATTAGGTTGTGACCTAGGCTTCTCTTTGACAACTTCAGGAATACTCTTTTTAACATTCACATGTACATTCTCAGGAACACTAGGTTTAGACTCAACATTCAAACTTTCATCTTTAAGAGATGAGTCACTAGCACTATCAAATGTATCAACCTGAACCTTTTCAATAACAGATTCTTTAACAAATTTTGGTCCATAGGTCATGGTTGGTTCCTGGAATTCTTCTAATCCTGTGTGAGCTAAGTCAATGCCAGGAGGTGATGCAACACCTCTTAGAGGTGGTGGAACAGATTTGTATCCAACTCCTGATTTGGCTTTGTTTACAACTTGGGCTTCCCAAATTTTGTCAATACACTTGGATTGGTGATCCAGTGTATTACAAGTTATCTTTATATTCTCACTAGCCCTTTTAACCTTTTCTAGTTCTTCCCTAAGAACCTTGTTTACAGCAACCTGATAATCTAAGTCTCTTTTTAACACTGCAATATCATCATTGAACTTAGATTCATTTGCCCTATAATGCTCTAATTGAGTTTCTAAAACACCTAGGCCTCTTTTATGATTTGCTAAGTTATAATTAGTATGATTTACCTCTAGCAATTGTTCATCATACTGAGCTTTAATTTTCTCATACTCTTTTAAGGCCTTATTATTAATTTGTACCTCAGAGTCAGAAAAAGCCATTAGTGCAAGCTCAGTAACAACTATTGCAGACTCTGAATCATCTTCTTCATCCTCAGCCATAAAGCTCCAATCAAAGCTCACTCCATCAATAGCCAATAGCCCCTTTGGCTCATCAGTTGTAGGTTCTTTCTTCTTGTCCGACTTATACCAAGTTGACCTATTGTCAGGTTTCCATGGTTTCCTGCACTCCCTGGCAAAGTGCCCCTTCTTATGACAATTATAGCACTCCACCTTCTTTTTGTCAAAACCTACTGTCTCATTACCATTAATGGTAATCTTCCTTCCAGTCTTCTTCCAAAACTTCTTTGCCTTTAAGCTTAGTAATGCCACCTGCCATTTAATGTCCATCTCCTCCATATCATCCTCATCAATTTGATCCAAATCCTCATGATTAAGAATTGAACCTCCCATATGACTTGATATAAAGGCATAAAAGGTAGAATCACTAAGTCCTGCAATCTGTCTTTTTGAACTAACAGTAGAAACACCTCCACTACCAGTGGAAACAACAATGTTAGCATTATCATCATCACTATCACTTTCTCCATCTGAACTATCATCAACAGATGATGATATGAGTGCTACACTTCCTGAACATGTGCTTAGTTTGCCAGCTTTCTTCAATCTTTGCTCAATAACCTTGAAGTTATTGTACAAATCATTAAGTTTCATGGTCTCCAAATCTGGCTTATCTTCCCACACAGCAACATTAGTTCCAAACTCAGAGGGTAAACTTCTTAAGAACTTTAGATTGAGGTCTTCCCTTTCCACCTCA
The DNA here is from genome assembly GCA_030686995.1 of Artemisia argyi. Taxonomy (NCBI): domain Eukaryota; kingdom Viridiplantae; phylum Streptophyta; class Magnoliopsida; order Asterales; family Asteraceae; genus Artemisia; species Artemisia argyi. The sequence goes on along the minus strand of CM060682.1, from coordinate 105,511,685 downwards.
ATTCCAAAAACAGTGAGTTGAGTAACAATCTTTTGTAGCCTTGTGAAGATGCTATCAATAGATTCATTACTTGTTGAACCAAAGTTTTCATAAGTCTGTTTCAGCAGGGTCTTCTGAGTCTTCTTGGTGGAATCATTACCACCAAAAACATTACAGATCTCCTCAAACAGAGTATTTGCAGTCTTGTACTTGCTGAATGCTAGAACTTGATCTCTGGGAAGTGTCATCAGCAACAAACCTCTGGCCTTCAGAGCATTCTTCATCTGAAGTCTTTCCTCATTAGTAACAGGTCCAGTGTTAACCTTTACTACTTCCTTGCCACCAACCATCTCTGAGGTAGAACTTGGTTTGAAGGAATTACCAAGCATAATGATCTCCCAGAGTGTATAGTCTTGCACCATAAAGAATTGTGCGATCATTAGCCTCCACATCTCATAGTCATTCAACTTAAGCTTTGGAAGCTTAGCAGAAATGTTTGATTGACTGGTTTCTGTCTCCATTGATTCTTCAGAGTGAACTTGTGGTCTTCTAAATGAAAGTATCAAAACCTGTCTCTGATACCACTTGATGGATCTAAACACCTTGAACTGTGTTAGATTGATACTTTTAGTTATACCACTAAGTATGCAGAATCTACTTAGTAATACTTAGAAGTATGATTGTGTATGAAACAGTTGTTTATGAATGAGAACAATGTATGTAACAAACTGTAAGCTCCAATATTATTAATGATAATAATACGAGTGATCTTTGTATCACTAGGGTTACACCTTGAAGCTCTAGAAAAATGTATATCTAACCTTTAACCTAGGACCTCCTTTTATAGCACAAGGAGTCCTCTTCTACAAGATAAGTATAATTCTAATAGAATAAGATATACACAAGATCTATTCTATATATATCTTAACACGTTTCCTAACAATTATCTAAACAGCAGTGGTAATATATGTACTTGTAGTGGTAATGAGTTTCCACTGCAAGTGCATTCTTCAGCAGTTGTAATATCTTCACTAGCCATGGTAACTGTTAGTATAATTCCCAACAGGTTAATATTTGGGGGGCGGGTAAAATGGGATTTGGGGATTTATTATTAGGTTGGGGTGTTGACCGGTTTTGACCGGGTTAAGGTGTGGACCGGGTATACAATGGATGGGCCTGGGTGAAAGGAAGGGGTGATGGGCTTTATTAGTTGGTTGGGCTTGTGGGGTTTTTTTTTTGGATTAGGCTAAATTTTGACTGGAATCCGGTTGTGATATTTAAGGATTAGGAGTAGTAATATTAATAAGGACCAAAAGTGTAAAACTGAAAATTCCAGGGACTTGTTCTGTAAATTTGCAAAACTACTTTTCAAGGACTATTTTTGTAATTCTCTGATTCTTGAGGGACTTCTTTTGACTTTACTTCAAATATTACTCAAGGAACCATTTTTGTAATTTCCAGAAAGATGAGGGACTAAAGTTGCCAATTCTTCAGAACTTTGTCCAGGGACTAATCTTGCAACATTATGAATCTCTGAGGACTTCTAATGAAATTCTGAGCTTTCTTTTATTATTTTGCTTCCCCGGCTCCGGCTTTTGACCTTTTTCCAATCTCGTGCTCGTTTTTGTCGGTTTTGCTTTGTTTTTTTTTTCATTTTTCACATATCCGTACCTACACATACACAAATACAAAAACATACATTCTCTTGGCATATTTGGTTAGTATTTGATGTATTTGGTCTGATTTAAGGCTAAAAAGGATGTGTGAAAAAACACACATCAGAGACCTTCTCCAAAACTCGTGTTTTCGTGGTTGTTTGTGAATGTCCAGGAATTTCCCCGAAGATTGAGGACTCTCGTGCTCGTGTTTTGTCCTTCTCTCCACTCGAGTCTCATTCTTCGCTGCTCTTTCGAAAATTCAACATATCCAAAATCTTATCGACTAACGTTTATCTCTTGGCATACTTAATAAAAGGCCTTAGATATTACGTAGGATTACCCTTACTTTAAAACATTGAGGACAATGTTTCACTTTAGTCTCGGGGGTGAATCTTCGATTTGATTTGACCTGACACTTTCATTTGAGCTGTTTACTTACGCAACTCCGTTTTTCCACCAAAATTTTAAAAAAAATTTGTCACCTTTTTACTAAAAAAATGATATATGAAATGATAATAAGATTTGACACCTTGTTTTGACTTTCCTGTTGGTGAGAGTAGGAATGAATGTTCTGATTTGACCGAGCGTATTGAGCCCTAGCTTGTCTCTCTTAACCAATATAATCATTTTAAGCTCGTGCTAGTCTTGTTCAAAAACTTGACTTTAGAAATGCATGTCTTATAAGCTTTCGCTAGTCTTTTACATCAGGAGCTAGAAAACACGAATTCTATCTCAAGAATTTGCAAGTTCCCGTATTTGACTTTATATATGCGTGGCTAGATTCTCGGCTAAGCCTCCACGGATCTCATTACTTGAGATTTCAAATTTGCGGTGATCGAGAAATGATAGAGTTTATTTAGAAGTTAGATGCTAAGCGTGGAGTAGTTGGTTCTCTTTAGAGCTCAAGAAAGGTACTTGTGGCCTCTTTGTTCCCGCTAAATTGTTTCACACAATAAAAATAGATCTCTAGGTTTAATTAAGGGTATACGGTTTGGGCAATACTTAATTTTTTCTCGTTCCTAAGAAAATTTCTGCATACGGAGGTTTGGTACACATAGGGGTACTGCCAGTGTTACGGTGAAATAGACTATTGCATCTTGCCGGTTCGCAGCCGATGTTGTGATCTTAGTAAAGGCCGTAGGACTCGGGGTTTGGAAAATAATAATGTATAATAATAATAATAATAATAATAATAATAATAATAATAATAATAATAATAATAATAATAATAATAATAATAATAATAATAATAATCCAAAGCCATAAAAGTTTTCTACATCTTGCCGGCTCGCAACCTGTAACACCCCCAATTCATGATGCAGCGGAATTCAACTTGGGTGTTACTCGACGGCACAACAGTCATAATAATAGATAACGAACTCTAGTTGAGTCGTTTTAATAGATTTATCATTCAAATTATATAAATATCAGAGATTACAAATGAGGTCCCAGATGGTTCCATGTTTACAATTTACATTAAATAAGTTTTTGAATGATAATAAAATTTATAGCCCTCTTGAATATCCGTGCTCCTCCGTGCCAGCCTCGTTCATTATGGACCTGAAATACATGCTTAAAACAGTCAACACAAAGGTTGAGTGGAATTCGTAGAGTTTGTTGTTAAATCGTTGAACACAATAATCGTAATGTGAGGTAATTAATCACACATTCATGGTTAGAAAACAAAAGTCGTTATTATTTCACTAAGCTCATGCAACCAAAGCATTAACATCGAACCAAAAATTGGCATTGTAGAAGCCCTACCAAGCTAATATTGCCATTATACCTCAAACTATCAAATATAGTGCATTTGTTTGAACTCGTAGTTGTTCAACACAAATGGGATTCGTCAATCCCAATAGATCTATTCACAATATTCGCGCTCACTATAGCTAGTGACTAATGGTTCATGATATAGGGACTTCGAACTTGGCAATCGTTACTTAGTGACAATAAAACATAGTCGGGTAGCATACAGTAGAAAGCATTGTGTTCGAGTAGAAAAATAATAGCATGTATCCCCCCCATGGGTTTGTAAAATAGTTAAACAATAGAAAGTGGGGCTACGAACTCACCTTAAGTTATGTAGTAAGTAGTGAATGTGATGGTCGAATCGCGAAGGTTTCTACGAGCAACCTATAATAGAATGTTGCGACTTAGGATTGGAGTAAAGAATATGAATAATTGCCTATATATGTATGTCTTGCATTTAGGGTAAGTTTCTTATAACTTAGGAAAGTTTACATGTCCAATATTTGAATAAACTTAGGAAAGTTTATTTTTACATGAAGATTGTTATTAGGGTAAGTTTCTTATAACTTGTATGCCAATTTATTGTAATATCTCATGGTTCTTTAGATGAAGTAGATCCAAATTGTATGTTCAAGTTATCGCTAACTCTTTGGCTCAAGTTTTCGCCTAAGTAAGTTTATATGGTCATTTAGTCATGGCCTTGCCATGACCTTTGGTCATTGTTCCATGGTCTTGAGACTCAACCTTGGCTCTAGCCATGGTTGTGGTCTTGATTCTAGGTCATAAGACCACTTGGTCTTTATAAACCATAACCATTATATAGTGACATATATATGTAAAATAGCTGTTAATAAACTGAGAACAATCTCATTCGTTATTGGTTTTCTGGAGACGTGCTCCTGAGTTTTTAAAGAAAACGTGATTTCGGACAACTTTCGTGCTTTAACTTTTTCATGAAACGGAACAGAAAGGCCTATTTTTGCGTGTTTTATGTTCTGTCACAGAAACTATTTAGGCAGTTTTGCCGCAAAGTTTTGGTAACTTCAAATGGTTATAACTTTTGACTCGTGTACTCGTTTTAGGTGGTTCAAATTGCTATGGTTTCCTTGTTAGGTCCTATACTACAATATGTAATGATCCAATATCATAATTTTACCATTTTGATCAAATTTCACCAAGAAAGTCACTAGTTTACTTGTTTAAATAACTTAACTTAACAATCATTTACAATAACTTGTTTTACTCATTTTTATACATCATGGACATGATCACAAGACATAATATAGCATGAATGATATGTAAATAACATGATTATGATATTTAACAAGAAGTATGTTAGGGTTTGGCTTACAACTTTTGGCTTTCAATTAAGAAAGGAAGTTAACATGTAAGGTAAGGACTTTGATAGACTTTAGCTTCACCCTTCCTCACTTCATGCAATCTTTCTACCCTTGTATTCTTGAAAGAGAGATGATGAAAGTTGAGGTGACTTGAGTGGATTCAAACTCAAGAGAAATCACCAAAGTTCTAAAGATTGGAAGTAGTTTTGATGAATCAAAACCAAACTAGGGTTTATGTGTTGTTATAGCACTTGATCCTTGTACAAAACTTGAAGTAAACTAGCAAATGGAATGGTGTTGGTGTGTGGTATGTGTGGAGTACAAGAAGAGGAGGAGGGGAGTATTTATATGCCTTTGAGGAGGTTAGTTTCCTTGACTTGTCAACCCTTGGAGAGCAAGGGTAACACTTGTATGCATCCTAGAGCACAAGGAAGGAGATCAAGCCACACAAGGGGTGACTCCCCCCCCCCCTAAGTCGGTTCACAAAAGATAGGATAGGATGAGTTGGTCTTGGATGATATCATCCAAGCTTATGTAGTTAGTTTTGACTCCATAAAGTGCTAACCGTAAGTTGTTACGTCACAAAACGTAAAACCAGGTATCGTAAAAATACGAAACTTGGAAGAATGATTAAACATGTCATTATACTCCATAATAAAATATAAAATGAGTGGTAGGTCCCATTGGGGTGCTAAAACCCTGCTAAAACTGGAAACACGGGTCTAAAACGCGTAATACGTAAAATGTACGAATATTGTGTAAAATTGAGAAAAGTAAAATGTTACTTTTCTAATAGGATAAAAATGATTTAAAATGACTTATAATGTCTAGAGAGGGTTCAGTCTAGTGTTGGTTGGTATTAAGTGTCTTTTAGACATAAAACCGTACGCCTAAAAATCAAGGAATGACTTATAAAATCAAGGAATGATTTTTGGTCAAAGGAGGAGGGAAAAAATATGGTGACTTTTTCCAAAAATGTGAAAACTCAAATCGTCTTAGAAACGCAGTGCAGGTATAGGCTAAGGTGACGGCTGAGTAAAAACGCTTAAAAATGAAAATTCCTGTTTTTCACGGCCGAGGTTTATTTGGTTATGTTTTTCTCAGTCATGATTTATTCTCAAATAAATCATGAGTGTATCAAACATTTTTCTGATACGGGGAAATTTAACGCGGTCGAGTTTCGTTGTGCGTAGAATTTTTGAATGACGTTTTACCCCAAAACGTGTAATTCCTTAATAACTTTCGCGAAAATGATCTGATGAGTGTCAAACTTTTAATTTGCTATGGAATTGATTTATCACTCGAGGCCAAGAAACAAAAATCAAATTTCGGGAAAATTTCGGGAAAAATGAATAGTAAAAGTGAATAGTAAAAGTGAATAGTAAAAGTGAGTAGTAAAATTTTCCAGGAATAGTAATTAACCTGAAATTGTGAATTGTTACAGTCTCTAACCCTTACGGGGAACTTCGTCCCGAAGTTCTATGTGTGTTATACGTTGGAGTGGTGTCGATGAAGAGGTGTGGTTACTTATGAGGACTAGAGTGATGTAGTTTGATTTGTCGTTTCAGTGTATGGTGTAGGATGAGGTTACTTATGAGAAGTTTGTTTCTAAGAAAACATACAGGTGACTGCTCCTAGCATAACCTGATCCCTCCCGAATTAGACATAGGTAGCTAGGCTATGTATAATTAAGGACCGATAATGTGATGTTTGGTTTAGTCACACAGTATTGTGTTTCTTAGAAGTTTTTAGATAGTATTCAATCTTGTAAAGCTGATGAGGGTGATTTGTGGTGTAACTAAGGATGATTTGAGCTTTAAAAGTGCATCAAGATCTGTTAATAAGCTTGTGGTTGCAACGGTTGTGAAGATAATGATGGTGAAAAGACGAACGAGGCGTGTGTCCTTCATTTTGGTTTGATGAGTTTTAGTGGTTTGAGATGAAGCTGGGTAAAGAAGACATGGGAGATATGATAAGAGGGTTTTTGATAATGGTGTTGTGTTTTCTTCGTTGGCGCCATGATTCTATTATATAAAAGATACGTCGTGAGTAGAGAGTTGTGAAATAAGCATGATTTTTGATGGGAAAGGATAGAATAATTACGTTGGAGGTTTGAATCATAACACATGATAGCATAAAGCAAGAGTTTTATTCATAAAACGTTGATTGATTACAAGATTGAAACTTATTACAAGTTTCTTCAAAATCTACTAACTGATACTTTCAGTTTAGTAATTACAACGTTTTACAACTACTGCTAGCTATTATATGGATTCTACAGAGTTTACTAACTGAGTCTATTCAGTTTAGTAGTACAAAAGATAACTAGTATCATCACACTAGTCTATTGTGGGTTAGAAGGTCCGAGCAGCTCTGATTGATCGGCAACTTCTTGGTTTAGTGTGTCATAGAGGTACGAGTCGATGAAGTTTGAGAAGCTATAGTTTCCATGCTAACTTTCTTGTTGGATCAATGGTGGTCGAGATACGATCCATAATGAGTGATCCAATTCATCACATGTAGGGATATCAAAGGGAAGTGATAGTGGTGGTGGTAATGGCGCTAGTACATATTCATACTCATTATCTTCCTCAGAGTCTGCCTCAACCCAATTTTGTTCAAAATAATTAGAAGTATTTGACGCAAAAATATTTGGCATTGGTTCCTCCTCTTCTTCGTCGGTTGAATCTTCGTAAGGTTCTTCTTCGTCATCAGAAGCGAAGGCATTTACGAAGTCAAATCCGAACTCGGGTGAGGGTGGTAAGACTTGGAAGTTATTAGGTAGAGTGAGAACATAGTTGGGAGAAGTGGGTACGCACATGATTTCTATGAGAAGAATTACTATGTTAAAACAATTCAATGTTTATGGGAAGTGCTCAAAATATGGCAAGCATATATATAGCAATATACTAATATGTTTATGTAGCATAACATGCATAATAAGTCCATAATCGTCTGGAGGATGGAAAGCACGAAGAGCGGAAGGCTATAAAATGTTTTTGCTTGTAATTGTAGTTATAGTTTAGGTCTCAATTAGACCCGTTTCTCTATAACCATGGCTCTGGTACCAATCTGTAACACCCCCAATTCATGTGCAGCGGAATTCAACTTGGGTGTTACTCGACGGCACAACAGTCATAATAATAGATAACGAACTCTAGTTGAGTCGCTTTAAAAGATTTATCATTCAAATTATATAAATATCAGAGATTACAAAATGAGGTCCCAGATGGTTCCATGTTTACAATTTACATTAAATAAGTTTTTGAATGATAATAAAATTTATAGCCCTCTTGAATATCCGTGCTCCTCCGTGCCAGCCTCGTTCATTATGGACCTGAAATACATGCTTAAAACAGTCAACACAAAGGTTGAGTGGAATTCGTAGAGTTTGTAGTTAAATCGTTGAACACAATAATCGTAATGTGAGGTAATTAATCACACATTCATGGTTAGAAAACAAAAGTCGTTATTATTTCACTAAGCTCATGCAACCAAAGCATTAACATCGAACCAAAAATTGGCATTGTAGAAGCCCTACCAAGGTAATATTGCCATTATACCTCAAACTATCAAATATAGTGCATTTGTTTGAACTCGTAGTTGTTCAACACAAATGGGATTCGTCAATCCCAATAGATCTATTCACAATATTCGCGCTCACTATAGCTAGTGACTAATGGTTCATGATATAGGGACTTCGAACATGGCAATCGTTACTTAGTGACAATAAAACATAGCCGGGTAGCATACAGTAGAAAGCATTGTGTTCGAGTAGAAAAATAATAGCATGTATCCCCCCCATGGGTTTGTAAAATAGTTAAACAATAGAAAGTGGGGCTACGAACTCACCTTAAGTTATGTAGTAAGTAGTGAATGTGATGGTCGAATCGCGAAGGTTTCTACGAGCAACCTATAATAGAATGTTGCGACTTAGGATTGGAGTAAAGAATATGAATAATTGCCTATATATGTATGTCTTGCATTTAGTCCATGATGTGGTACGATGTATAGTGTAAGTCTTTGAAAAGAAATGATTCATGAAACATGTATAGTTTATATATCGTTTACTACAGTTCGGGCCAACATAATTCAGAAGTCATGTTAGTAAACGTTCGAGGAGCCAGGACACTTTAATTCGTAAATCCACAACTCATCTCGACGGCTTACATAATGAACTCCTCACATGAGGCTCCCTACTATTGTAGTTGTTGATAAAATATATATATATATATATATATATATATATATATATATATATATATATATATATATATATATATATATATATATATATATATATATATATATATATATATATATATATATATATATATATATATATATATATATATATATATATATATATATATATATAAGTTTTGATCCGAAAAGTTACATGTCCAATATTTGAATAAACTTATGAAAGTTTATTTTTACATGAAGATTGTTATTAGGGTAAGTTTCTTATAACTTGTATGACAATTTCTTGTAATATCTCATGGTTCTTTAGATGAAGTAGATCCAAATTGTATGTTCAAGTTATCGCAAACTCTTTGGCTCATGTTTTCGCCTAAGTAAGTTTATATGGTCATTTAGTCATGGCCTTGCCATGACCTTTGGTCATTGTTCCATGGTCTTGAGACTCAACCTTGGCTCTAGCCATGGTTGTGGTCTTGATTCTAGGTCATAAGACCTCTTGGTCTTTATAAACCATAACCATTATATAGTGACATATATATGTAAAATAGCTGTTAATAAACTAAGAAAAATCTCATTCGTTATTGGTTTTCTGGAGACGTGCACCTGTGTTTTTGAAGAAAACGTGATTCCGGACAACTTTCGTGCTTTAACTTTTTCATGAAACGTACCAGAAAGACCTCTTTTTTCGTGTTTTATGTTCTGTCACAGAAACTATTTAGGCAGTTTTGCCGCAAAGTTTTGGTAACTTCAAATGGTAATAACTTTTGACTCGTGTACTCGTTTTAGGTGGTTCAAATTGCTATGGTTTCCTTGTTAGGTCCTCTACTACAATATGTAATGATCCAATATCATAATTTTACCATTTTGATCAGATTTCACCAAGAAAGTCACTAGTTTACTTGTTTAAATAACTTAACTTAACAATCATTTACAATAACTTGTTTTACTCATTTTTATACATCATGGACATGATCACAAGACATAATATAGCATGAATGATATGTAAATAACATGATTATGATATTTAACAAGAAGTATGTTAGGGTTTGGCTTACAACTTTTGGCTTTCAATTAAGAAAGGAAGTTAACATGTAAGGTAAGGACTTTGATAGACTTTAGCTTCACCCTTCTTCACTTCATGCAATCTTTCTACCCTTGTATTCTTGAAAGAGAGATGATGAAAGTTGAGGTGACTTGAGTGGATTCAAACTCAAGAGAAATCACCAAAGCTCTAAAGATTGGAAGTAGTTTTGATGAATCAAAACCAAACTAGGGTTTATGTGTTGTTATAGCACTCGATCCTTGTACAAAACTTGAAGTAAACTAGCAAATGGAATGATGTTGGTGTGTGGTATGTGTGGCGTACAAGAAGAGGAGGAGGGGAGTATTTATATGCCTTTGAGGAGGTTAGTTTCCTTGACTTGTCAACCCTTGGAGAACAAGGGTAACACTTGTATGCATCCTAGAGCACAAGGAAGGAGATCAAGCCACACAAGGGGTGACTCCCCCCCTAAGTCAGTTCACAAAAGATAGGATAGGATGAGTTGGTCTTGGATGATATTATCCAAGCTTATGTAGTTAGTTTTGACTCCGTAAAGTGCAAACCGTAAGTTGTTACGTCACAAAACGTAAAACCGGGTATCGTAAAAATACGAAACTTGGAAGAATGATTAAACATGTCATTATACTCCATAATAAAATATAAAATGAGTGGTAGGTCCCATTGGGGTGCTAAAACCCTGCTAAAACTGGAAACACGGGTCTAAAACGCGTAATACGTAAAACGTACGAATATTGTGTAAAATTGAGAAAAGTAAAATGTTACTTTTCTAATAGGATAAAAATGATTTAAATTGACTTATAATGTCTAGACTGGGCTCAGTCTAGTGTTGGTTGGTATTAAATGTCTTTTAGACATAAAACCGTACGCCTAAAAATCAAGGAATGACTTATAAAATCAAGGAATGATTTTTGGTCAAAGGAGGAGGGAAAAAATATGTTGACTTTTTCCAAAAATGTGAAAACTCAAATCGTCTTAGAAACGCGGTGCAGGTATAGGCTAAGGTTACGGCTGAGTAAAAACGCTTAAAAATGAAAATTCCTGTTTTTCACGGCCGAGGTTTATTTGGTCATGTTTTTCTCAGTCATGATTTATTCTCAAATAAATCATGAGTGTATCAAACATTTTTCTGATACGGGGAAAATTAACGCGGTCGAGTTTCGTTGTGCGTAGAATTTTTGAATGACGTTTTACCCCAAAACGTGTAATTCCTTAATAACTTTCGCGAAAATGATCTGATGAGTGTCAAACTTTTAATTTGCTATGGAATTGATTTATCACTCGAGGCCAAGAAACAAAAATCAAATTTCGGGAAAAATGAATAGTAAAAGTGAATAGTAAAATTTCCCGGGAATACTAATTAACCTGAAATTTCAAATTGTTACACAACCGATATTGTAGACTTCAAGAAGGCGGAGGAACAATTCCAAGGTCATAATAAGACTATTACGTCTTGTCGGCTCATAACCGATGTTGTGATTGTTGTAAAAGGCTAAGGGCTAAAATGATAAAGTGTTTATAAATGTTTAAATAATGCCAAGCTTCGACTCCGGGGGTGTCCTAATAAAAAGCTTCCGTCTCGGGTCTTAGACATGGGATCTTTTGGTCGTAAATAAAAAAAGGACCCTCAAAATCGTGTTAAATCAGAGACCTCCATGTGGACCCGATTTTTATATGCAGGGATTTTCGATGAAAAGTTTGGAAACTACTTAGCATTCAAATTTTGTGCTTTTATCGGATTAATAACTATAAAAATAAGAAAATATGAAGAAATTAATTTCTCAAAAAAATAAAATCTTGAGATACAAAACATAGGAAATGGGAACAAGAGGTAATTACACAAGTAACTTCTATGGGTACTGTTAGCATCTAACTTGTGAATAAGCTGTGATTTCGATTTTAAGCTTAGTTTGGGGGCTTGTGAAAAATCAAGGATGACGATTTTTATCCGTATGGTCACTTCTCCAGGAGTCGTGTTTCAACTCATTGACCCTAAAAATTATCAAAATACAATGAAAGTCAAGCAAACCGTCACATATATAAAAATGAAAAAGTACAAAAATAGTAGTGATAGTTGGTATTTATGAAAATCAGAAAACGGAACATTTTTGGGAATAAATAATTTTGAAATCTCTTTCGAACATCCTTGCGACTTTCCAAAGTCAGTAAAAAGAGGTTTTAAGATTATTTATCTCTTAAGCGTGCGGTGATGACATTGCGTGAGGGCACGGCAATACCTTCATCTGGGGGAGTTTGATGTGTGCTTATTCACACATCCTTTTTAGACCCAAAATCAGAACAAAAATACCAAATACTAACCAAATATGCCAAGAAAATGTGTGTTTTTGTATTTGTGTATGTGCATGTACGGATATGTGAAAAATGGACAAAATCAAGCCAAAACCAACAAAAACGAGCACGGTAATGGAAAAAGGTCAAAAGCCAAAGCCGGGGAAGGAAAATTGCCTAAGAAGTCAAGAAAAGTCCTTGTGATTTCATAAAGTTTCAAGAATAGTCTCTAAAAGAAATTTCAAGATTAGTCTTTCAAGTTTGAAGAATTGACAACTTTGGTCCTTCAATTTTCATAAATTGTCAATTATGGTCCTTTGAAGAAATACTTGAAGAAAAGTTCATTAAGGTCCTCCATGAATCAGAGAATTAAAACATTGGCCCTTGGATTACACTTTGGATGATTGTCAGTTTCAGCCCCTATAATTTCAGAATCTACATTTTTGGTCCTTATGATTAAATCCTAAGCCTACCAAACCGGATTTAATATTAAACCCAAAATAAACAAACAAACCCTTTAACCCATTAACACCTTAAGCACACCACAAGCCCACAACTAAAAAACAATAAAACCCATTACCCAGGTCAACCCTACCCAAACCCGGTCAAACCCACCATTTAATACCATTTAAACTTACCCGCCCCCCTTTTACCCAACTTACCCAGATAAAACACGGTTTGATGAACCCTAATTTACCCCCAACCCCAATTGACCAAAATTAACATCAATTAAGGGTATTATGGTACATGTACTTGCTTCTAGAACCACTCCTAACATGTCAGAAGAATGACACATTGGAAATCCGCGTGGTAATTCGTGCTAAATGATTGGGGAAATCTAATCCTAGGGCTAATGTTGATTGGAAACATCTGGAACTTGATCAAAGGGCTGAGATAGACTTAAAGAAGCACAAGGAGCACACAGATTGGTGACTTGGCAGCATCCTCGCCTCATTCCCTATAAATACCCCCTCCATTTCATGTAATAGTGTGTAGGTTTTTAGTAAAGTTACTCTGCTAGTTTTATTTATGAATTGTAATTACTTTTCAATAGTGTAATCAGTTTATTTTAATTAATGAAAATTTAGTTTACTTTCCATATAATTTGTTTTTACTTATAAGCTTTAGATTCTCAATTTACTTTTTATTGTTGTTTGAGCTTGATTAATAATCATTTAGTTTCTGTATTTAGTTGTTAGCTTATATAATCATTAACTTTTCAATATTGTTCATCTTATATCAAAAATAAAAAAAATTAGAAAATAAATAAAAAAATAAAAAAAATACTTTACATAAGCTTCAATAAGCTTAAGTTTCTCTTTACACAAGCTCATACTAGATGTTTAGCTTTTGTGAGTGTTGTTTGTTGCTCATTCAAATCAAATCTCAAAAATCATAAAAAGGTCAAACTTAAGTCAACTGTATAATGAAGGTTATGATCTGAGATTGAATTGGTAGTCCATACTGAGAAAGGGAAGCAGTTGGCCTATCTAAAGATAGGCTTAGTTGAAGTTTCACCTCTGTTCAGCTGAGGTTTAACTTGTAAGTTTCATTTACATTTTATAGTTCTTAGTTTGCATCTGTAGTTAATAGTATAGATCTATTATTAGTTGTTTATTTTGTTTTTTTTAGTAATAATATTACTTATAGAAGTAGTTTACATCATAATACCATAGTTTGAATCACTTTAATTATCTACTGTTTCATTACTGTTCATTATTCTACATATTTGATAGCTGTGTTCTATGCTTCCTTTGTTGCTGAGATCTGTATGTTTGAGAATTATTTGGATCATTTGATCATAATATAAGCTTGCTTGGTGGATTAGTAGTGTAAGTCTCAGATTTGCTTAAAGTAATTTCACTAGTAGTTTAGGAAGGAGTGTTTGGTTTAAGAGTTTAATCTGTGTTTTAGAGTTATTCATAGGCTAAAAGTTGTTTAGACATTCTCATATAGGGTCATTTTAAGTAGTTTACATCATAAAAATTGGCACTCATTCATAGAAAAGTAAAAATCACTTGGTTAATCCATATTCTGCACATCAGTTAGTATTTAGGTTTAATAAACTCTTAATATAGTTGCATATCTAGTTAATTTAGCTTAATCAACTAATAATTTAGCTTAACATTGCATATTTAATCCATTAGGGAAGATCAAAGTTCATAATAGTTTGTTTAAGCTTAAAATGAGGATGCATGTCTTTGTGATAGATTCATATGTCGACAACCATTTAATTAAGTACACGATTTGGAAATCGTGTATTACTTGGTGATGATTGATCAAATTTAATATTTTGACTTGAAATTGTGTTAGAAATATTTTTAGGATTTCATAGAAACAAGCGAGGTTTAAAATGGTTTCGTTTTGAAATATTTGAAAATCGTGTGGGTTGTTTTTGGATCAAATACTTTGTCCCGTAAAAATATAGTAAGGCTTGACATGGGAAGCTGAAAATTGACGTACTTGGAGTTGGCTAGGTGAGAAGTGAGGTAAGGTAAAAATATTCATGAGTCGTGTGTAGAAATAGAGTGTACGAGGAGCGTTTTTGACTTGGTTTAGTCGAGTATTAATCAAATAATTATAATGATTTTGGGCTTGAAATGTGTGGGCTGATGAATAGTAACAGGCCACGATAGTATTTGGGCTTAGAAAGTAATTAAGAGTTCGTTTGGATGAAATTTGGATTAGGAAAAATAAATCATGATTATAAAAGTTTATTTAAGATTTAGTGAAACATTTAAGTTTCGTTAAACGTGTCGAGAACTTGTTTCATTATTTGGTGAATTATATGAAAATATTTTCGTGTCAAAATAATATAATAAAAAAAATTTTAAATTTTCCCGTAAAAATGATGATTAAAAATAATGACGAAGGTTAATATAAAATTAAACGTTTATAATTATGGGAAAAATCACGGGATGTGATAGTACCTACCCGTTAAACTGAATCCCGTCCCGGGATTCCGGTCTAAGATTTTTGTTATCGGGAGGTTTGAATGAAAACTTTTTAGAAAGAGTTTGTGAAAACTTTGGTTTTTTGTAAGGAAAACTTGTTTATTAAATTTTTAAGAGACAACACATGATTTGTTCCAAGTTTTGTAGCCGATAAAGTTTTTTTTTTTTTTTTTTTTTTTTTTTTTTTTTTTTTTTTTTTTTGAAAATCTTACCGTTTGAATACCAACGGTCATGTCTACCAAAATAAAATAAAGGAAAAATATTTCCAAACCCTTATAAATACTACCGGCATGCCTTGGGTTACTCACACCTACACACACACATCAACGAGAAGAAGAAAGAAAAAGATGGAAAAAAAATATATCAATGACTTTTAGACTTCCACACACTCCTGAACAATTTCGATTGTTTATCAAGGCGGAAACTGAGAATAGTGATATGGATCGCCACAATGCTGTTGTGGAGGTTATTCAGAAATTTGAGATCACAAAACAACTGAAACGAGAACTTAGGGAACGTTACGTACGATGCACAGACATATCAGATGAAAGAAGACAGGTGATTGACAGGTTTTTGTATGATGAGTATCGTAAGGACGTCCCTGTTATTCAATCGTTGTGGGCTTGTGTCAGTCAGATACATGCCCAAATCTCCAATAAACTTCGTTGGAGTTTTGAAGAAAATTTTGGGGCTGCTAGGGTTGAACAACAACAACAACCACAGAATCCACAACAACAAAATCCACCGCCACCACAACAACCCCAACATGGTGCATCAAGTTCATCTGCACCAAGAGTTGTTGATCAACAACAACAGTTGCCTCATCTGGATTCTTTCCAGACAAGCTTTGAGGAAGATGTGGCTGTTGATGGTGGTTGGACTTCTGACATGGAGAGGGAGCTGAGCAGGTTGGAGACTCAGTGGGAAGAAGAGAAGTTGTCGAGCTTTGACCCTTATGATGATGGTTATGACTCCAACAACTCTCAGACTTGGGATCACCCAGACTACCGTTGAAGTTTAGGTTTATGTTTTCTAGGTGTTTTAATTTAGTGTCGTTTGTAAGGTTTAAGTACGTTTTTAATAATATGGTGTTTGAATGTTTATGTTGTGAACAAAACTTGGAAGAGAATTCATTACGCTGTCGCGTTTTGGTATTTCTCATGAATTATAATAAAATCTGTACGGGTAACCTACCCGTTAAACAAAGAGTTTTGTTGTTACAGATTTTTACAAAGAGAATTTTGGATAAGGAAGTAGAGGAAAATTTTCCGGATTATCAGCCTTTGGGAATGATGAAAGTCATTTTGTCTTTGTGTAGTATATAAGGAACGTCTGTGGGTAGGATAGTAGCCTACGGCTACCGCCTTACATATCCCACCTTTTCCTTTTCACTACTCATATTTCTTTCATCCAAAGATTTTAAAATGTCATACACCTATACTTTTCTCATAATTTTGTATGTTGTTGCAGACACCTTATTGGCTTACATCCCAAAGGAAGATTTGGAGTTTTTGGATTGGATTATAGCACTTCTCGTGCTAATTGTGGTTTTGGCTGTTGGTGTGGATAAAAATATGGGGGTAAGAGATAGTGTTATGATAGGAATGGTGTTTCGAACTCGTATAATAACACCAAGCATTAACGTTTATAGTGTTAATAACTTGTGTATTATTGTCGTATAGGGTATTCGAGGTGTTACACCCAGTTGTGATTCTTGATCTTGCTGGGATAGTGGTGTTTTTCATTGGCTTGGCAGGCCAACCATTTGGTTTTTCTATGCCTTACCTAGTGATATTTGTAACAATAGCATTACCAATGCTAATTGTATCGTTGTGTATCAATATACGGGGTTTCTAATGGAATTTAGTGGTTCTTGGTTTCATATGCCTGTTATTTCAGATATACTTAAACCTATTTATCTATATTTCGTTATTTATATAGAGAAGCGTCCCAAACTATGTAACTAAGGAAATATAGACTTATGGTTCAATGATGTATAATTTCTTGATTTGAATAAAAGGGCGTCCCAATCCATTCAAATTAAGACATTGTAAATCATCTTAAGATTCTGACTTAACATCCATACTAATCGACAAGGAAATTCATGCGCGGATTTTTAGGGAAACGGAAAGAGTATGTCATACGCATCTATAAAGATGGGAGTAAGACAATTAAGAAGGATTTATATAATACTTGAAATAGTTAATGAGTATGTATCAATATACTAGAGTGTTGCTTGTAGCATAAATTATCTAGAAGCTCCATAATCGTCTGGCAGATGGAAGGTACGGAGAGCGTAAAGGCTATAAAATGTTTTGTTTGTAAAAACGGTTATAGTTCAGATCTAAATTAGACCTGTTTCGCTATAACCAAAGCTCTGATACCAATCTATAACACCCCCAATTTTAAAATATTTGCAGCGGAATAAAGATTGGGTGTTACTTCATAGCTCACAGTTCTTCAATAGAAAATGATTATCAATTTAGTCATTTTAAAACATTTATCATTCGAATTTTATAAATATCAGAGTTTTCAAAATGAGGTCCCAGTGGTTTCAAAATTTGTTAAATAAGTTTTCGAATGATAGTAAAATTTATAGCCTTTGTAAGAATCCGTGCTCCTCCGTACCATCCTTGCTCATTATGGACCTGAGATAAACACATGCTAAAAGTGTCAACACAAAGGTTGGTGAGTTCATAGAGTTTATAATTATAGTAGTTGATTTCCAAAAATCAAAAGAGTTTGTGAGTTTATACTATTCATAATAAATGATTTATTTTCAAAATCAAAGTGTGAGAAAAATCCATAGTGTTTATAGTCAAAAGCAGTTGATTTATCAAAATCAAAGTTAACATGAAATAGTTTGTTGGTTTGCCCTAATCTGGTCAACACCAAAATAGTTTGTTTTTGCCAAGAAATAATGATTTTCTACTATATAGTGAACACAAATTAGTAACTTGATAAAAATAATGAGCTACGTTGTTATACGCCCACAGCACTACAACCTGATTTCCCTAAGCCTCATGACACTCATCCGATTAACAGATCTCATCATAAATGATGGATAATAGTAACAAGGGCCCTCGGGATAGGTTCTTGCCAGTAACCTATTAGATTTCAAATAAAGTGCGTTTGGTAGTTTTCTCCAACGCCCAAACGGGGATTGTCAATCCCTAATAGATCTATCCACAATTATTTACGTTCACCCTCTGGGTGACTAAGGTTCATGATATGAGGGACTTTTGGCAATAGTAAACTTAGGAAATAGAAATCAGATATAGCATACAGTTGAAAAGTTACTTGTAAACATGTTTATAGTAGTTATCTCTTCATGAGATATAAAATGTATAAAATGGTGGGCTATGGTCCCACAGTAATTTGTAAATAGTTTGAAATACTTATGAAAGTGAAAACAGTAGTTGAGCAGGTATCTCCCCCAAAAACATTTATAAAACAGTTATAAAACCAGTAAAAGTAGGGGCTATGACTCACAGTAATTTGTAAAAGTTTAAAATACTTATGAAGGTAAAAGTAGTAGTTGAGCATGTATCCCCCTCGCGAGGTTTATAAAATGTTTAAATAAGTAAAAGCGAGGCTATGAACTCACCTTAAGTGATACTAGGAATGATGAAAATAAGTGCGAGTGAGAGTATGAGGATGATTTTGGAAGCGTCCTTAGTATGGAACCTGATAAATAAATTTTTTTATGTGGAGTTTCATAAGTTAATTTGATTTTCTATAATGACTATAAAAATGTATTTGTGGAAATGTTTGTAAGTATCGACTCTTGGAATAAGTATGCAAATATATACAATATATTCGCATGAGAGTTGGCTCGAATATCGGCTTAAGTATTTTTGGATGAGTGGATAAATACGGGTCTATTGTATTTATTAGATTTCTAATTATATACATATACTATATATGTTGAAGCCTTGGTCCAATAATATAATCGGGAAAATATATTATTTATAATTTAATTTGTTTTGGTCGTCAAATAATTTATGTGTTGAACCTATTATCTAGACGAAACTTGGTAAACATTTATAAGTTGTTAAATTTAAAAGTTTTGGGTGAAAAATGTCGAGTATTAAACTTGAGAGGTTGAAATTGTAAAGATTTTTATATGTTTTCAAAACTTATAAAAGTTTATTAGAAAATGTTAAGTGGTTAAAGTTGGAGGTTTAAAATGTAAAAGTTTGTAAGGGTTATTTTATAAAAGTCTTTTAAGGAAAGTTGTAAGTGGTGCAAAGCTTAGGGGCTGAAACTGTCAAAAGGCGATAGTTGTTAAAATAGTAAATAAAAATTGACAGTCACATGGTTCGAACACCCTACCCCTCGCATAAAAGGCCAGCGACCAACCAACAGACCAACCGATCTTTTGTGTTTTATTACCCAACGATTTGGCTATATATCTTACGAGTCTGTGTCCTATTTGTTGTACACTTCATATCAGTATGTTATGTTGCATATATACAACGTATATGTATGTGTACGTGTGGTGTGTTCATGTGAGATTTGAGTTTCCTGTTTTGAATAAGTTTGACAGGCATCTACAAGATGTTTATGGGTGTTACGAGACCGGTTTGCCACACAAGTTTTGAGAGTACCACAAAAATGGTTAACGAGAGTAAATGTCGAATGATACAAGTTTTAGTGAACACAATGTTTAACGATATAAAAGGAGGCTTAAAAGAGATGAGTGTTGTGTTGCTTACGTGAATGGGAGTGTACGAGGGAATGAACAAGAATCAAGGAGTTAGAACTCGTTGAGCTTTCCAAAACACAACTCGATGATCTCCTAAAATAAAGACCCGATATTCCTTAGTTTCCACAACCTCATTTATGATAACCAGAAGACCAGGGCGCCTTTATTTGTGCTTGTGTTAGTGGGTTTGAGGTGGATGTCGAGCAAGAAAGTAAAGGAGAAAAGTAGTTTGCATGGTGGTGTGTTTATACGTTCGAAATAAGAGTGCATTGCATGGTTTCTTCTTCTTTTACGTCCGACAGAAACAAGAGAACAAAGAGAGTGGTTTGTGTTTGAGTTCCTGATTATCTCTAAACAGGAGGGTGGATTGCACGGGTTTAATAGGGATGAAGGAGCGGGTGTTAAATATGTGGTCAACTAGAGTTGATGAATATGGCAGCGAGGGGATGGAAACAAGTTTCTTGATGACAATTCATTCGTTGCACGCCAAGGAGAAAAAGGGAAACATGTGTAAGAGTCATTATGGCTCTTGTCTTGGCATGGTTGTCTAGCGTGTTAATGAAAGCAAGAAACAAAGAAAGAGGGTTGCGTTTTGGTTCACACGCATCACAGGAAGAAAAAGATGAATAAGTCCAAGAGGTGGAGTGTTGGTGATGCTATGAATGGCAGGGAGAAAACAATAGAAAAATGGTTGTGTATTTGTGTTCTTATGGTTGTCTTCGAATGACAGGAAAGAAGAAATGAGAAGAAAACGTGGTGAACTTTCTTGGTAGTACAATTGGGATTGAGTGTGAGATGGTAATTGAGCACATGTTGAATGTGTTTGTCAATTGAGGTTGGTATATTGGCAGTGGAATATGGGAAAACAAGGAGCAAGGGACAAAACTCATGGTGTGACTTGTACTATTTTAGATAGTCAAGGAAGCAATTGTGATGTTTATTATTGTTTGAATGGCAGGAAGCAAAAGAAAAAGGAAGCATGACATATTCCCACATGGCACTATGTTTCTGTTTTCCCTTGCGTGTAACCAGGAGAAACACAAGCTACTATGCATGTCAGTGATTCATAAGAACTTAGATTGCTTCTATGACATCCATGACTTTAAGAAAAATGTTTGTTTAAGCTTAAAATGAGGATGCATGTCTTTGTGATAGATTCATATGTCGACAACCATTTAATTAAGTACACGATTTGGAAATCGTGTATTACTTGGTGATGATTGATCAAATTTAATATTTTGACTTGAAATTATGTTAGAAATATTTTTAGGATTTCATAGAAACAAGCGGGGTTTAAAACGGTTTAGTTTTGAAATATTTGAAAATCGTGTGGATTGTTTTTGGATCAAATACTTTGTCCCGTAAAAATATAGTAAGGCTTGACATGGGAAGCTGAAAATTGACGTACTTGGAGTTGGCTAGGTGAGAAGTGAGGTAAGGTAAAAATATTCATGAGTCGTGTGTAGAAATAGAGTGTACGAGGAGCGTTTTTGACTTGGTTTAGTCGAGTATTAATCAAATAATTATAATGATTTTGGGCTTGAAATGTGTGGGCTGATGAATAGTAACAGGCCACGATAGTATTTGAGCTTAGAAAGTAATTAAGGGTTCGTTTGGATGAAATTTGGATTAGGAAAAATAAATCATGATTATAAAAGTTTATTTAAGATTTAGTGAAACATTTAAGTTTCGTTAAACGTGTCGAGAACTTGTTTCATTATTTGGTGAATTATATGAAAATATTTTCGTGTCAAAATAATATAATAAAGAAAATTTTAAATTTTCCCGTAAAAATGATGATTAAAAATAATGACGAAGGTTAATATAAAATTAAACGTTTATAATTATGGGAAAAATCACGGGATGTGATAGTACCTACCCGTTAAACTGAATCCCGTCCCGGGATTCCGGTCTAAGATTTTTGTTATTGGGAGGTTTGAATGAAAACTTTTTAGAAAGAGTTTGTGAAAACTTTGGTTTTTTGTAAGGAAAACTTGTTTATTAAAGTTTTGTAGCCGATAAAGATTTTTTTTTTTTTTTTTTTTTTTTTTTTTTTTTTTTTTTTTGAAAATCTTACCGTTTGAATACCAACGGTCATGTCTACCAAAATAAAATAAAGGAAAAATATTTCCAAACCCTTATAAATACTACCGGCATGCCTTGGGTTACTCACACCTACACACACACATCAACGAGAAGAAGAAAGAAAAAGAAGGAAAAAAAAATATCAATGACTTGCAGACTTCCACACACCCCTGAACAATTTCGATTGTTTATCAAGGCGGAAACTGAGAATAGTGATATGGATCGCCACAATGCTGTTGTGGAGGTTATTCAGAAATTTGAGATCACAAAACAACTGAAACGAGAACTTAGGGAACGTTACGTACGATGCACAGACATATCAGATGAAAGAAGACAGGTGATTGACAGGTTTTTGTATGATGAGTATCGTAAGGACGTCGCTGTTATTGAATCGTTGTGGGCTTGTGTCAGTCAGATACAGGCCCAAATCTTCAATAAACTTCGTTGGAGTTTTGAAGAAAATTTTGGGGCTGTTAGGGTTGAACAACAACAACAACCACAGAATCCAAAACAACAAAATACACCGCCACCACAACAACCCCAACATGGTGCATCAAGTTCATCTGCACCAAGAGTTGTTGATCAACAACAACAGTTGCCTCATCTGGATTCTTTCCAGACAAGCTTTGAGGAAGATGTGGCTGTTGATGGTGGTTGGACTTCTGACATGGAGAGGGAGCTGAGTAGGTTGGAGACTCAGTGGGAAGAAGAGAAGTTGGCGAGCTTTGACCCTTATGATGATGGTTATGACTCCAACAACTCTCAGACTTGGGATCACCCAGACTTGTTAGGTCACCATTTTGTAAACACAAGTATGATATTGAAAGAAATAAGATGAGAATGAGAGATGGTTGATTATGAGACAATATGAAAAGTGAAAGAACAAGAGTTTCCTTAAGATAATCAAATAACCAACAACTAAAAGAGTTACATAAGCTTAGTATTTATAGGAGGAGGAGTAGGGCAACACTCCCTTCCTCCCTCCTTTCTTTGGACGTGGGCTTTCAAGCCCATAGGGCTTTAACACTTAAGCCTTGTAACATAAAACATAATGAAATAAATACCAAAGCAACCTATTACAAATGGTAATGACCGAGACTTGACTAAATACAAAAGTATGATCCCAACAATCTCCCCCTAAGGGTCGGTCATCACGGTTGCTTGACGTATTCATCTTTGTCGTTGACTTGTGACATGTAAAATTCTAAGACGTCTTCAAAATGGTTGAATGATAATGAATGTACTTTGCTCTTTGTCTTTGTTCTTTGGTGATGATGTAGTGATTATGTTATGAAGTAGTCTGCCATTTGTCACTCCTGCGTCTGTGGTGGTTGTCCGCCATTCCAACATACTCATACATCTTTGGACTTAGACTTTCACGTACAAGAAGTTCTTTTTCATACATTAAGATCTTTGTCTTTATACTTTGTAGATTCTTCTTATTGGCTTAGAATCTTTCTTTGAACTTTGTGTTGCTAAGATCTTTGGGGGAGCTATCATTTGCTTCAAGATGTATGTATGAGCATGTTGGAATCTACCATCATGGAAGTGAGGTACCTGCGAGTAAACAGTTAGCAATAAAACAACCGGTACTTACAGATAAGGAATTAGAGCTCATCAACAGCATATTGTGAAGACTCCTTCTAACCCTTATCCAGGCCGTTCCCATATCAGATACTCCCGAAGGAGCTTACGAGACCTACTAAGTAGCTCAATGACTGGGTGAGTCGCTGGGGATCACTCCACGACTGTAGATTGCTATGGAACCACCGCAAACACTAAGCGTAACCCTTGTGGGGTTACCAAAGTGACCTGCTGTCAGGGCTGTTTGATGTTGACCCTGGCAGGATTTCCGTTCAATCATTGAGGAATACATATGTAATCCTCTCATAAACGTTCTCGGCAGATTGCTAAGATCTGCGAAGGACTCGATAATTTACAGCTGGTGCCCATTGATGTAGAACACCAGTTGTAGAACTACTAAGTGTTCCTAAGAGATCTTTGATGTATCTCAAGGCTCTAGACTGTATAAGTGCACACTTAGGTTTCCTATGCGGAGACTAGGGAGGGGTCTCCTGCTTCAATATCAACTATCTCTAAGAGATAAGTTGATAGATTACGCTGGTTCCCCGTGAGAATGAAACAAGCTCTTTTAAGAGAACTTGAGTGGTTAAGAAGGTTTAGTGCATTGCGTCACTGGGTCCATGACGACTTAATCTTCAATATCGGTGTTGTCTTTTGAAACAACCAGTAGCATACGTATTGAACCCGGTGTCTGCCCTAAGGTTGAACATATGGAGGGCTATTTATTTTCACCCTTTACTTTACTTTTCTTTTTAATTCTTCAACTCCTTCTTTCCCTTTCATTCTTTTCTCCTTTTTTCGTATCATACCTAAGGACTTCTAATTCTAACTATGGGAGATGTCCTTGGGCAGATCCCTCCGGCTCTGGCGGATCATAGGACGGTTATTCCTATCTAAATCACCTTATAACTCCGACAGTAGCCAAGAAACCTTTGATTGAAAAATCTCTCAATGTGTTTGTGGTAATCAAGTATTTTGGTTACCACATTGAGAGTTTTGTGTACACTTTTGAAGGGCTCCCCCTGCACATGTGCTCATAAGTATTAAATAAATTTGCGCATGCGGGAGGAGCAAGCATTTTGAATTGATCCACTTTCCGTGAACAAGACCAATTCGAGACACGCTTACATCACTAGTTAAACTAGCTTGAAGTTATTACCCGGCCTGGTCAAGTCCACAGAAAGTTTCTCGAGACGGTACATTTCTACTAAGACAAATCCTTTTCGAGACACGCTTACGTGGTTAGTTAAAGAGTTCCATTGTCAGCTTTTAGGTGACAACTAGCTCTAATAACTAACTTGATGTTATAACCCGTCGAGGATAAGTCTTTTCGATATTACTAAAATTTATTGTCTCGTCAATTCCTGGGTCCATTCTGAGTCTAGCTCGCACATGATACAACTTTTAAGCTTTGACTTCGTATATTTTAATCACTTTTCATTTTCTCCCCCTCAAAAATAGCATATAAAATGATGTTTTTTGACAATCTTTTAGATTAAAATATGCCTTTTGAGTCTTACGGGGAGATTCACCAAGAACTTTTGATTTTGAACAAAGTATTTTGTTTTGACAAGTGCTCCCCCTCAACAAGTGATTAAGTCTTATTGAGGTGAAATACTTGTCCTTTTGAGCAGAATTATGAAAAATCATAAATGTTTGATTAATTCTACTCAAAAGTAAGAAGCCTTCGCTCCTTATATTAGGATTGAGGCACTGAAGCGTACCTCAGGGTCCTTTCTTTACAAGTTCGGGTTGTGCACTGTAATGCGTGCACAAGCCATTGTGAAGTATAATATTGACAAATCAAATCAAACACTTACAATTTTCTACCATTCAGGTCTCTGAAATGTCAACACCGGAAATTTTGTTCTTCCTCCAACATAGCTTTCCAATCTCCGAAATTGATCCCTGCGCTTCAACCGGTGCTCAATCCTTGTAATGAATCTGCGAGCTTCCCTGGCCTCATCGGTGTTCCATCTTTTGGATTTACCCAGTGCAATGTCACTCAATCTGGATTTGATTCCATCTCTGACGAACTTCAAGGTTTCATCACAGAACTTATGTATTTCATTGTAGCCCATGAAGCAGTTTCGACCGTTGACACTGCGATAAGTGAATCCAAATGCCGGATGCCTGATCAAGGTGTATTGAGGTAGATGTTGAAGGTCGGGGATGTCAAACATGTTCGGTTTGGTGAGATTAAGCTTCTTCTGATAACTCTCCACTCCCAGTTGAAGATCTTCTACTCGTTCTATGATGACTATCTGTCTGATGTAGATTAGGAGAGCTTGGATAAAGGCAAGTTGCATGTCTTTGGGCAAGTTGCAAAGCTTTCCTTGAACTTTGAGCAGGTACATATCTTCTATGTCGTTGAGGAGTAGTCGTGGAAAGTCTGACTCGGAAATATCATACTCTTTTTCATCAAGTCTTTTGAGTGTGATTTTGCTGAGGAAGGGTACCCAAAGTGAGTGACAGTAGAAATGAACTTTATCGAGACTATCTTCAAATCACTTGCCACATCGCCCATCGTCTGATTGAGTCTGCTGCTGCGATAATACTGTGCCCGGTTTTCTGGCCAATGATGTATACCGTAGAGTGCGTTCCGGTCATAGTCAATGACTTTATCGATGAATAAGGCTGAGGCTTCTTCTTCGATGGCATTGTTGAGATATCGAGCTGCAGGGAGAAAGGCCAGTGATGTGATGTACTTCTTCTCAATCTTGCTGCCGAGTGTCAGAAATTCCAGGTCGGTGTTAAAGAAGAACTTGTAAGGGATCTTTGGTTCCTTAGGCTTCCCAATCATCGGTAGTGGTTTCGACCAGTCTGTAATGTATGGTGCGGCTTTCCTTGTGGCTGGATCGACGTAGGATTCAGGATTGATCCAGTCAATATTGCTTGACATAGCTCGAGCAATATTTTCTAGATGGTACTCAAGTTCGATGGAGTTCGCAGACCGATCTTTCAGAAGGTTGAACGCATCATTCTTGATTCTTTGTAGCTCTTTCTTGTTCATCTTTTTCATCCGAAACTTATGCTGAATCAATTGAGCGTATTCCACTGTTCGACCATCTTGAGGTTCTTGATTGTCTGCAAGTGGAGGTTGCGAACTAATCATCTTTTCAAACCAGGAGTATTCGGCACTATCGTCTTGGTCTAGCCATTTGAGGACGGTTTTCGGTTTCTTTGGTTCTGTGCCTTTGGATGAGGTGTCTGGTTTGGGTTGATGATGCTTTCCTTTCCTTTGTTTCTTCTTCTTAGAGGACGGTTTTGGGACTTCATCGGGCTGAGGAATCTCGTCACCACCTGTGTATTCAAAGTGGTCGTGTGCTTTGGGAGCGGAACCAGATGCCTTAGGTTGTTGTGAGGATGTTGTTGTTGTTGGAGGGAT
The DNA here is from genome assembly GCA_030686995.1 of Artemisia argyi. Classification (NCBI taxonomy): domain Eukaryota; kingdom Viridiplantae; phylum Streptophyta; class Magnoliopsida; order Asterales; family Asteraceae; genus Artemisia; species Artemisia argyi. Next base: position 105,484,685 of record CM060682.1, on the reverse strand, counting down.
GACCGGTGTTTTTGATTGAGATGAGGGTCCTTCGGCTTGTTTCTGTTTCTTTGCCTGATAATTAGGATCCCTGTCTTCATCATCATCTCTTGGACGTTTCAGTTTGTCCGCCTCTGTGCTGCAAGTCTCTTTAGTCATTTTTGCTTTCAACGCTTCCAGGACTTTTGCTTCTTCAGGTGATAATGTGAATTTGCTTGCCAGTTTGTCTAAGAGTTGGGCTTCCAATTCGTCCATAGATAGTCCTGGTAGTGGAACAGTAGACTTGTCAGCTCGAAGAGTAAATGTGGTCGATCGGATTACTTTCTTGACAGCTTGCTCTGCGAACTTGGTGAGTTCGTCTCTCATGGGTGCCAGTAGATCTTTCAACTCTGCAACTAAATGTTGTTCCATATACTGATGTGCTTGAGCTGCTAACGTGGCTTCCAAGTTCTCTTGTACGTCTTTAGCTAAGAAAGTATCAACTTTTTCTTGCAGCTCTTGGACGTTCGAATTCAGCTTCGTCAATTCAGCAACTTGGGTTGCTAGTGTTGCAACCTGATCTTCCAGTCTGCTCGTCTTCTTTTCATGTACTCTTCTGAATGCTGACTTAAGCAACTTTGATGCGGCAGAGGCTTTGGTGCTTGGTTTTTTGATTGATTTGTCGTGTGTTGATTCGGATGCAGGAGGTGATGACTGTGAAGATTCAAGATTGGTGGTAAGGTCTTTGTCATCTCCTCTTTGTGGTTCGGGTTGATCAACTTTTGTAGCTTTAGGTGCTTCCTCTTTCAATCTCTATTCTTCAGCAAGTCTTTCAGCTTCGGCTTTAAGCCTTAATTCTTCAGCAAGCCTGGCTTCTTCTTCCCTTTTCAACTTTTCTTCTGTCAGCTTGGCTGCCTCTTCAGCCTTCCTGCTTTCCTCCATACGGATAGTTTCTTCCAGTTTGGCTTTGGCAAGCTCCTCAAGCATAGCCTCTTCAGCTTTCTGTTTTCTCTTCAATTCCTCTTCCTGAGCCCTTTCTCTGAGCTCCATCTCTTCCATAGTCATCAATCGTGGAGCCTCAGTATCCATGGGATCTTCCTCTTCCTCTTCTCCCGTTGCTGAAGCATTAGTCATTTCAATGTCTGTGGGAGATACCGAGGGATTGTCGTAAACGACCAAGTCTGTGTTGATCCCTGTGGTAGGCTCAGGAATGCTGCTTGATCCTCCAGCTTCGGTGGTTTGAGAGAACACTGGAGGTGGAGGTAGATCAGCATTGAATGCATCAATTCGGCTGTGGAGGAGACCCAAATTGAGAGCCCTTTCATTTTCTTCTTCAACTGAAAGGCCTACAGACTCTTGTTCAGCAGTTACTGGTTCCTTCATCTTCTCTCTCCTAATCCTTTCTTCTTCCAAAATTGTTTGAGCTTCAGTGAACGGTCGTTGATTGAGATATGCTGGGTATTCGGCATGATCAGCAAACTCATCAATGTTTTTCTCCCAATCTTCGAAAGTCAAGTCTTTATCTTCAATGTCTTCTAGATTGACATCCTTGTCAATGTTAGGAAATGCTTCCCTATACACTGGACCTTCGTCGGATTCGGTTTGTTCAGAGTCAGATGGTTTAGGAGAAGGTGGTGAGGGAAACCACCCAGGTTCAGGAATGGATGCAGGCTTCTTGGCAGGAGTCCTTTTCTTGAGAGTACCCTTCTTTTTTTTAGACTGAGTAGAACTGCCGGAGCTCCCAGTCTTACTGCCTTTCTTTCCCTTCTTTTGCATGCAGGAGGGTAGAACAACTTCGTCCAGGAAACCCACTTTGTCTGCTTCAAGAGCTTGAAGGTAATACTTGAAATTCGGGCAAAGCTTCACTTTGTCATTCAAGAGACAGTCAGGAAATTTCTTTCCTTGCTTGCGTGTGCTGGTGTCGAGTCTCTTGATGACTCTGAGAGTATCTTCATTTCTGAATGTGTTCTTATCTTTGTCATCAAGTCTCTATGGGATATCGTCATACTCACGAAGGAAGCTTTCGATGAGTAGTTTTGTGAAGCGGACAAATGGAATGTTGGTGGTCTTGTGTTGAATGTGCCACACAAAGTCTTCCCAAATGATACTGGCATAATTAACTTTCTTCACATTAGCCACTGCCCAGAAGAGTTTGAGGTGTTGGAGCTTTGGGTGTTCATGCCCAGTGTCTCTGCCAGATAAGGACTTGGCAATCAGAATGTATAGGGATCTCCATGGTTGTGGAAGATATTTGATGTTGGCCCTAGAATGTCTTGTCACAACTTCTTCTGATTCATCATAGCCAATATCCCGTAACCACTCTATCAGCTCTTCTTCGGTGGGTACTTGATCATATTCTTCATCTGGCCCAAGTTCTGGTAACCCAAGTACATTCCTAAGCAAATCAATGTTCACAGTGACCTGACGGTTATGAAGCATACAGGTGAAGGAAGCCTCCCCAAGATCTAGCTGAAGTGAATGCCAAAACTGATGGATGTAGAAGCAGGAGACTGAGGCAGACATGGTGAATAACAGCTTGTTGGGGTGATATAGGAGAGCATCCACTGCAACAATACATGAGGACTCGTTGCAAGTGATTTTGTTGAAGTTGATTCGGAGGTTGTTCTTTCCAATCTTCCTGGTGTAATCATCTGGGAATGTCTCTTCCCATGAGAGTTTAGGTTCGAGTTCTGGTCCATATGGAACGTCATTGTGTTCTGCCATCTAAATTGATCATAAACAAACACAAACATGGCAATGGTTTATTGTGTTAGCTCAGACATAAGATAACATGATTTGTTAATTATACATTGATCAGTGGGTGTTTGTGTGTGTGAAAACTTTTGATATATGACAAACTTGTGTTTTATCACATGGTAGAAACTTATAACAATTAAGTTACAACATGAGTTTATCATTACAAGAGGTTACACTTAGAAAATTTTACAACACTTAGAAAAAATTTCATGAATTAGACAAGTTTACGCGTAAGTGGAAAAGTCTACGCATAACTTGACTTAAGCGTAAGAAGTGAGATTAGGCGTAAGAGCAAAAGCTACGTGTAAACTTATATGTTACGCGTAAGGTAAATCTTATGCGTAGGCTCAATCTTACGCGTAGGATAAAATCTTAGGCGTAGGATATGAGCTTACGCAAAGGATTAACCTTAAGCGTAAGATATAACTTATGCGTAGGTTTTGACTTATGAGTAAGTTCAAGACTTAAGTGTAAGAACAAAACTTATGCATAAGAATTATCATTTAAGCGTAAACATTGTCTTATCCAAGACAATGTTTGTCCACGTGTCGAATCTTACGCGTAAGATTCAATCTTACGCGTAGGATGAACAACTTGCGCGTAAACACGCCATTTTCCAGAAAATCACCTTGCATAATTAGAATTGTTTGATTCCTGAAAGTGTAAAACACATTACCACTGATCAATATTCACATTAACACACTTAATACCCATTTTTATGCGTAAACATGCCAAAATATTAGTTACGCGTAGAAACGCATGAACACACAATCATAAACACATTCATTCATGAATCTGGGTAAGAATGGGCATAGGGCAAGTGTTCCTAACATCCTAAGGAACGTTTGGTCCAAATTATAACAATAATTGTCCACAGAATCACAAGATCAAAGCTGCTTGTATTCGAACCCTTAAAACTATGAATCATGAACAATTACACGTTTCTGAAACAATTAAACCATAGTGGAATGATCCTAGGTATACAAGAACACTATCCCCATTATCAATTAACATCACAACACACAAAATCAAGAACCCCTAAACTTTCGTATGAACCCTAAATACAAATCAATCGATTTGGTGTTTCTGGATACAATTGGAGGTTAGAATCATGTTTAATATCATCCAAGGATCATTTCCCATCAATCAATTTAACAATAACATCACAAATTTCTGGGTTCTAGATTTACGCTTAACCCTAAGATGAATTTTAAAGATTACGATAAAACTAGCCATTGGATTATGATAAAATCAAAAAACCTTTGCTTGAAATCATGATCAAAACATGTTTATACTTACAGATTTGAAGATTGATGATCAGATTTGTTGTTTGATTGAGGATCGTTGATGTAGGTGGTTGAAAGTAGTAAATGTTTTTGCAGGTTCAGTTAATGTGTGGGTCAAATGGGTTTTGACCAAAGGTTAAAACATGTTTCATATATTGACAAGTATGGCCCCTTAACCTCATTTTACTTACACACCTAATTCCTAAACTCACTAACTCATTTAACTTTCGTTAATAACACCAAGTTACGATAAGAACTACTTGTGGTACTCCCCCTCGACCTTAGACCGCACTCAAAAAATACTGAAAAATTTATTATATTGGTCAAGGAGAGTAACCCGAAACACTTTTTGAATCAACACTTTTGATAAAACGTATTTATTTTTGGTAAAATGCAAGTATATAATTTTGAGAAATTTGAAAAATTACTTTTCCTCCCCCTCAACACTTGTTATAAATAATTGAAGACATTTTATAAAATAGTGTTGAAAGAGGTGGTTTATAATTGCTTCTTTTTTTTTTTTTTTTTTTTTTTTTTTTTTTTTTAAAGAAAAGACCAAAAATCTTTTTGAGTTTTTGATTGGTTTTATATTTTTGTATTTTGTTTTTGAAAAAAAAAGATATTTACAAAGATAGTTTTGATGTTTGACGATCAATTGTGTTTTAAAAACTTTTCCAGATCATCTGGAGTCAAACATCACATACCAATTTGGTGAACTAGACTAGCAAACCTTGATGGTGCTAAGGATTTGGTAAGTAAGTCCGCCAATTGGTACTCAGTCCCAACAAAATATAGTTCAACGGTACCCTTTTCCACATGCTCTTTGATGAAGTGATATCGGAGATCGATGTGTTTGGATTTGCAATGATGTACTGTGTTGCAGGAGATAGCAATTGCACTTTTGGAATCACAGTAGATTGGAATCTTGTTGAATAGGTAGCCATAATCCTTAAGTTGTGATCTCATCCAAATGACTTGAGCACAACAAGCAGACATAGCTACATATTCAGATTCTGTTGACGACAGTGATGTGCAGTCCTGCTTCTTTGATTGCCATGACACAAGTTTGTCTCTGAGAAATTGTAATCCACCAGATGTACTTTTGCGTGTGTCTAAACATCCTGCATGGTCAGCATCTGAAAAAGCAATTAGTTCAAAACCAGAATCCTTCGGATACCAGATTCCCAAGTTAATGGTTCCCTTTATGTATCGAAGGATTCTTTTGACCTCACTGAGGTGTTTTTCAGTTGGTTTGGACTGATAGCGAGAGCACATGTAGACGGAAAATACTATATCAGGTCTACTAGCTGTGAGATACATGAGGGACCCAATCATACTTCGGTATTTGGTAGGGTCAACTGGAATCCCATGTAAATCAGCATCTAGTTTTGTGGTATAGCCCATTGGTGTATTATAAGTATCACAAGACATCATTCCGTGTTTCTTTAAAATTTCAAGAGCATATTTGGACTGATTTATAAAAATTCCACGGGGTGATTGATGAACTTGTAGTCCTAGAAAGAACGAAAGTTCACCCATCATGGACATTTCAAAATTATCTTTCATTAATTTTGCAAAATCATTAGAGTAACTTCTTTTTGTTGAGGCAAAAATGATGTCATCGACATATATTTGAACAACAAGTAAGTCCTCCCTGTAGGTTTTTGTAAATAGTGTAGGATCCACCGAGCCTTTAGAAAATTTATTGGCCAGCAAGAAAGTGGACAGTTTGTCATACCACGCCCGTGGGGCTTGCTTGAGTCCGTAGAGTGCCTTTTTGAGTCGGTAAACGTGATTGGGACGCTCAGGATCAACGAAGCCGTCTGGTTGGCTAACATAAACTTCTTCACGGAGTTCTCCATTAAGAAATGTTGTTTTCACATCCATTTGGTAAACCACCATGTTCTTGTGTGCAGCATAGGCCAAAAAGATCCGAACAGCTTCATGTCTAGCCACTGGAGCCAAGGATTCAGCAAAATCAAGTCCTTCTAGTTGAGAGTATCCTTTCGCTACCAGGCGTGATTTGTTACGTATGACAGTGCCTTCAGCATCTAGCTTATTCTTCCAAATCCATTTTAACCCGATGACAAAGACTCCGTCAGGTCTTTCAACTAATTCCCAGACTTCTAATCTTATGAATTGCTGAAATTCCTCTTGCATAGATTCAATCCAGTTGTCATAAGTCATTGCATCTTTAATGTTCTTAGGTTCTTCGTGACAAACTGTGAGTGCATAGATACAAGTTTCTCCATCAGTGTGAAGTCGTTGTCTTGTCATTACAGGTGCATCTGGATGGCCAATAATATGAACTAGTGGATGGTCTCGAGTCCATTTGTGTGTTGAAGGGTGTAGTTGATAAGTATCTCGCATGTTAGCAGGATCCAAATTGCGTGTTGACGACTCAGCTATATCAGGAACAGTAGGAGCCGGTGCAAACGGGTTAAAGAACGCATCGGGATCATGCTCTGCGGGTTGTGGAACTGATTGTGGTGTAGGATCTTCAGCTGAATGGCGGGAGTTAGAAACAGTTTGTTCTGCTGTAGATGGTGATGCAATTGGAGGACCGTCTCTCTCAACAGTTGTAGAAGTTTGTTGAGGTGAGTCTGGTATTGGAATGTTATCAGGTTGAGCAGCGAAATTAGGTGAGACCTCAGTAGGACGGTATTCAATTGTGTCATCAAACAGTGGAGCAAACAGGGTTTCCAATTCTTTGTGATTGAATGGCAATGGTTCAGCCGAAGATGCCGGAGAGATAAGACGGTTGAATTCGGGTCCTAAGCTGTGTTGCTCAGAAGCCATTTGTGTGAGTTCATCAAAATTAGCGTGAATGGTTTCTTGAATTTCTCTTGTTCGATGATTCCATATCCGAAAACCTTTAGAATTTTCACAGTATCCAACGAACACTCCGATGTCAGCCTTTGCTTTAAGTTTACCTAAATCATCACGATCATTTTTCGGATAACAAAGTGCTCCAAATACATGAAAGTAATCGATGTTCGGTTTTCTTTTGTGAACAATTTGATAAGGTGTTTTGCGATGGCGTTTTGTGATCATACAACGGTTTTGGGTATAACATGCGGTTGAAACAGCTTCCGCCCACAAGTAATCTGGTAATTGAGCATTAATCAACATAGTTCTAGCAGCTTCCACTAACGTCCTGTTGCGTCTTTCAACAACTCCATTCTGTTCTGGGCTTCTAGGAATAGATGTTTGATGTTCAATTCCCACTTTCTCATAATATGACCTAAGTGTCTGATTCTTAAATTCTGTTCCATTGTCGGTTCTGACTATTCGTACCGTGTTGCGTAACTGAACTTGAATTTTAGTGAGAAAGGTGATGATCATTGAAGGAGCCTGATCTTTACTTCGTAGAAAATAAACCCAAGTCCATCTGGAATAATCATCCACAATTACAAGAATGTAGCGTTTACCGTTGATACTTTGAACACGCATCGGTCCACACAAATCCATATGTAGTAATTGTAAAACATGATTCGTACTTTGCTCAGGTTTAGAAGGGAAATGAGCCCGAGTACTTTTTCCTTGTTCACTGATCTTTGGTGAAACGGAATCTTGGAAATCCATCAACAAGTTTATAACGAGCAAGGTCAGTCATAGTTTTGAAATTCAGGTGCGAAAGACGTTTGTGCCATAACCAAGATTTAGTTGATTCTGCTTTGGAGAGTAGACATATTGGAGATGTTGCAATCATATCTGACATTGATATTGTATAAAGATTGGAACCACGTGAGCCAGACATTAGATCGTTTCCTTGTAAGTCACGAACAAAGCAAGTTTTCTCACGAAATGCAACTTCTAGATCCCCATCACAGAATTGACCAACAGAGAAAAGGTTGTGTCCAAGGCCTTCCACATAATAAACACGACTTATTTCAATGTTCCTACTGACATAGTCACCATATCCCATGATTAAAGTGTAATGATCATTCCCGAATCTGACAGTACCAATGAACTTTGAGACAAAGTTGTGTAGCAGTTTGAGATTGCCTGTCATATGTCGGGTGCATCCGCTATCAACAATCCAGAGAACAATCTGTACCACCTGCATCACAAGAAGACGACACGGATGGAACAGAAGTAAGGGTGGAACCCAAAGAAAGTGCGGGTTCCTGTTGGTTAGAAACACAGGTATTCAACAATTTAGGAATCCATTTAAAGTCTGGTTTATATTGTAACCAACGTTGCCAATTCCAACTAGTTCTTGCTTACTTAATGGTGAATTCACTAGTAGTTGGCTTCGTCCTAGATTTGTTCTCTGCACTTATGGGGGTAACTTCAACTTCTTTAGAAACCGTAGAAGACGGCTTTCCTAAGATAGACTTAGAGGCATTAGTGGGCCTAGAAGGAATGCGTGTCCTACGTTTCTTATGGCGATTAAGAAGAGAATTAGCTATACATTTTGTATGATCACCAGATGATACGCTTTTACGACAAAACACACAAGATGCATTAATATTCAAAACATTCAAAGGTTCATCATTCGTTACATTTAGATTTTGATTACAATTTGCCAAATTAGTATCTAAATCTGATGCAACATGAGTTTTATTCAAATTCCTAAGTTGATCTTCTACTTCTTGAGCTTCTAGTGATCCTCTTTTACGTTGCCAGAGCCTATTCTTCTTTTTACTTTTTCTCTTGGGTCTGCTAACGCTATTAGTGGAGACTAGTCCTGTAGAAGTGGATTTATCAACATTAGTGTTTTGAACAACATTTCCTTTAGCGGTTTTGTCTAATTGATACAATCCTGGTGCTATCACCGTGGTGTCAACAAACTTTCCTTTTTCAAGTATCTTAATTTTCTCTTTCAAATTGATGATGATGTGATTCTTATCTTGAATATTTGACTCAAGTACAGCATTGCAATATTTGATGTCTACGTGGTTTTGTTGATATGCGACATTTTCAATTTTTAAATCCACAATTTCTTTCTCGTATTTGAGACACAAACTTTTGAAAGACTCATTGTTTTTGCAAAGCTGACAAGAGTTTGAAATATTTTGACTTTGAAGTTTCAATTCCGTTTTAAGACTCTGAGCTTGACACCATTCAAGCCTTTGTTTGAGTTGACAAATTTCTTTTGAAAACTGTTTTGTCACATCATCATTCGTTTTTCTCAGATTGTCATTCTCATGTTTAAGTGTCTCTAATTCCACGTTCAACAAGTTATTATCAACACAAAGATCATTCATAAGCATAGAAGTACCAGATTTATAGAGATCATTCATGATAATAGACAAAATATCAGCATTGAGAACTTGTTCCAGGAGTCGATCAACATCATTTTTTAAAACTCTATTTCTTTGCTTTTGAACCAAAATGTCATTTTCAGTTGCGTTGAAAACATTTATCATATTTTTGACCTCTTTTTGAAGTTCCTGATCCCAACGTGTAGCACAGAGACGGAGGTGTTTGACAATTGGCAACATTTGTTTTTGAAAAATATCTCTCTTTTCTCGCTCGTAAGCGGATTGAAAAGTTTCAATTTTAATTTCAGAATTGCGTTCAATTGTTTCCTCCAAAATTTCGATGTCTTCCATAAAATTTTTGAAATAATTTAAGACACGACAACTTTTCGGTAAAGGTGTAAGTTCACCGGATGATGGTAAAGGACCATTTATTTGTGCAACAGTTTGGACAGGAGCCGCATTAGAAGATGAAACATATGACTCTTCGACAAACCATGATTTCTTAGGTAAGTCCTTTTGAGTAACAAATCCTTTAGATCGACTCTCGTCTTCGAAAAAACCATGGGAGGAGCTTTTGAATAATCATATGGTGTCCAATATTGAACATAACTCATTTTAGATCGACTCTCGTCTTCAAGTTCTTCTTCTTCCTCAGTATAAAAAACAACAGCACGCACAATCGTATTATCAAGCAAATGGTCCATACTGTAAATTTTAGGAATTTCTTTGAAAGCCGTGTGAAGAAACATTGAATTGTAATCGCCAAGTGCAAATCCTTTATCGGGTCTCGGTTTTAAAGTAAATTTCTTAATTGTTGTGACAGAGTTCCCGTGTTTGTAAACAATATTACGAAATTCTTTGAGTTGTTTTTCAAGATCAACAATCTCACCAAGTAAGTTATCTATATACTTCTTTTTCCGTATTTTATGTTCAAAAAAATCCTTTTTACAATTTGACAATTCTGTTTCTGTTTTTGAAAGTTCTCTTTGAAGACGTTCATTTTGCATTTTCAGTTCACATTTTTCACTTTCAAGTTTTGAAATCAACTTTCCGTTTGACTGAATTAAATCTTGCATTTGGTGCTGAAGATCTTGCTCTTTGTTGTAAGATTCTTGAAAAGCTTTTTCAAAACTTTTTGTATGTTTAATCTTGTCTTGCTGATTAGAAAGCTGAATTTTATAACACTCAATATCTCTTGCAAGTGCCGCATTTGTTTCTTTTAAAACTTTGTTTTTCTCGTTGCATTTTGCAATTAGCAATTGTTGAGCATTCAGTTGTTTAGATAACATTATGATGTCAGGGTCTGGATCAAATGATGGTTCATGTTGTTCTAAATGATCATGTTTATCATTCTCAATAGGATCATCAAATGAAACAACTGTGTCATCATCGAATATGACAACTGTGCTTATTTGTTCATCTTTTTGAGAGTATGAAGATGATTTAGATGGAACAACTTGCGCCATATCTGATTCAGAAGCAGAAGGTGAGGCTATTTCATGTATGAGGCATGCTTTATGGTCATGTACCTGAGACAAGCCGTCAGTGTCATACACTGGACCTGAATCATTAAACTGAAGTTCCTGCATGTTGGCCATAAGCATCACAGCTGCATTGGCTTCCAGATCTTCCATGTCATCATCATTGTTCACATTTGCCATGAAGTTGTTATCTTGTTCAGGGAAATGTCCATCTTTTTCATCTTGAAGAGCCATGAGTAATTCCTGCTTGTGAAACTTACTACCCCGAGTTCTCGGTTTGGGACATGCTGTCGCTATATGACCTTGTTCATTACAGTTATAGCACCACACTGCATTCCCTGAGTTGGAGTTCCTAGTTGCAACTGGTTCAGACCTTTGCTTAGAAGATCCTGAGTTGTTCCAGAACCCTCCATTGTTACTAAACCTTTGACCATTCCCATAATTTCCAGAAGAACTTCCTGAACCAGATCGACCATAGTTACGATTATGAATTTCCACTCTTCCATCATTGAAAACAGCTTGATTCCTTGTGTTAGAAGATGAACGTTGACGGTTGTTTGTTTTGTTGGAGAATTTGCTAAAAGCACGAGCAATAAGAGCAAGTCCCTGATTCAACGTATTAAAGTCATCATCATCATCGTCATTGGAGTTTGAGTAGTACACAGCATCATTGTTGTTTAACGGAACAAGTTGAGTAGAAGCATTCTGTGGAGATGAATCATAAGGGACCATTTGGTTCGAGGTAGAAGATTGTGGATAACTGAAGTAGTTTTGCTCTTGAACATATGCATGATTTGACATTGGTGGTGGAGCATAGGGAGATTGAGCTACGAGTGCCAAAGAATTTGGTGTTGGTGTTGGTGTGTATCCTCCTCGTAGAGCTCGATCTTTTTCAACTTCAGGTTCATGGTGTTTCAGAAAATCATACAACAAACCATATGGTGCATCATGAAGATTTTTTGTTTGACGAACAAATGTCACATATTTATGCCAATCAGGGCCAAGACTACCAACAAATTTGGAGTTTACTGCGATCCTTGGTACTGTGATTTTGTGACGTTCCAGATCATTGACCACATTTGTGAAACGATGATAGTAGGATTCAAGGGATTCTCCAGGTTCAATTGTGATGTCTGTGTATTCCATGTAAAGTTTGGATTCCATATCATCTTTGTTCAATTGAGTGCCTTCCATAAGGAGATGAACGTGTTCCCACATAGCTTTGGCTGTTTTCTGAGCATCGACACTGCGATAAATTGGATTAGGTGTACCTTGAAGTATATAAGCCATTGCATACTCATCAGCTTCACGATGTAATTCTTGTTCTTCAGTGAGTGCAGATTCTGGAAGGGGTCTATCACCAGGAGGACGTGGAGGATCAGCAGTTGGATCACCAATTTCAAATCTTGTTGGCCACTCAAATGGTCCTTCAAGTATCACTTGCTTCAAGAATTTCCCATGAGGTTTCTTTAGTTCAAGAAATCGTAAGAATCGACTTGACCATTGAACATAGTTCCCAGGTGTTAGCATCGGAGGTGTTTCAAGTGATCCTGCCTCATGTCGGGATTGTTGAGTTGTAATAACTTCACACATTCTGTCAAACCAGTGAGGTTGTTTGGAGGAAAACTGAGTGTTTTGTTGTGACAATTGATATGGTTGTTGTTGTGGAATGATTTGATGTTGTTGCATCATGAGATATTGTGGTTGTGGATTAAACGGTTGATGATGAAATTGTGACTGAGAAGGTTGTTCATATGATTGTTGCTGATGGTATTGTTGTTGCAGTCTGATGTTGTTGCTGAGGATTAGAGAAGTAGTAATGTGGTGGTTGAGACATCTTAGAACACTTGTGTAGAAATGGATCTTTGTAGAAGATTGAAATGCACGTTCCTTTGGTTAAGATCAAGATTCCTGGGGTAAGTTGATTTCTTACGCGTAACAATAATCTTACGCGTAAACTTTTAGGTTATGCGTAAAGAGTTAGTTATGCGTAAACAATAAGTTTAGGCGTAAGTTTACTCTTTACGCGTAAGCTTAGGCTTATGCGTAAGTTTAGACTTATGTGTAAGGTTAAACAACCAAACAAATCTTCCAAACTTATCCAAGCTTGAAAGATATCCGAAGTCGAAGTATTCCACTAACTTATCCAAGCTAGGGAAGTACTGAGACACCGTAACACAAGGAGAAGACCTTTGATGAAAGTTAAGCGTAGATTCTGAAACTTATGCGTAAGAATAAATCTTAGGCGTAGGATTGATCTTAAGCGTAGAAAGGACACCTTATGCGTAGGAAGTAACTTCAGCGTAGGATCTTGAGCGTAGGAATCACAACTTACTCGTAGAAATTGACTTACTCGTAGGTTTTAGGCGTAGAAGTTCAAGTTACTCGTAAGAACAGGGTTTTGACCTTAGTTACTCGTAAGAAAAGGGTTTTGACCAAAAGTTACTCGTAGAAAGGACAAAAAGTACTGTTTACAGCTTTATAATCGTACTGTTCATGTATGTTACGCGTAAACAAGTCAGAAACATGAAAAATCTCAAATTTTTGAAGAAAAATGCTTAGAAATAAGGTACTTTTGATCAAATAACTTCACCAATACTTAGAAAACACTAACTATTGAAGATTATGCTACCAAAAACTAGTTTTCCAATATCAAAGAAGCTATAAAACCTTAAAAAAAACCTTAAAAATCACAACTTTATGCAAAAACTAAGCTTCAAATCACTATATCAACCTTGAAACTTGTCCAAGCTTCAAGATTTGAGTGAAAGAAACAAAGAAAAATGCAAAAAAGATGAAGAACAAGCACCAAACCCCACGTTAACAATAGAAAGTTCACTTCAATCTCTATTTGGCGAATGATACCACTTGTTAGGTCACCATTTTGTAAACACAAGTATGATATTGAAAGAAATAAGATGAGAATGAGAGATGGTTGATTATGAGACAATATGAAAAGTGAAAGAACAAGAGTTTCCTTAAGATAATCAAATAACCAACAACTAAAAGAGTTACATAAGCTTAGTATTTATAGGAGGAGGAGTAGGGCAACACTCCCTTCCTCCCTCCTTTCTTTGGACGTGGGCTTTCAAGCCCATAGGGCTTTAACACTTAAGCCTTGTAACATAAAACATAATGAAATAAATACCAAAGCAACCTATTACAAAAGGTAATGACCGAGACTTGACTAAATACAAAAGTATGATCCCAACAAGACTACCGTTGAAGTTTACGTTTATGTCCTTTTCTGGGGAAATGGTGGTCTGCCCCCTTAAAATTAAGGGGGCCGCCCTCCTGTAACGGCCATAATTTTTGTCCTTTTCTGGGGAAAGTTTATTTTGTGAAAATTTAACTGATTTTGGTTAAAAATTTGAATTCATATATTTATTATGAATTAAACATTTTCCTTTAATTACCAAAAGTGTTTTTCTAAATATATAAAATGTTTATACCATTTTATATAATTTGTAATGATTAAATAAACCTTCCTTTGATCATAAAATGTATTAGGCAATTGTTTATTCATACCTTAAGTGATTAAGTTGGATATAATGATATTTTGTCACTAAATACTTGTTTACGTAATGATTTTACGTATAACGGATTTAAGATTTTGTGATCATCAAAACATAGTGATATCAAGAAATATTAATAACGTTTTTAGGCATTATTTATATCAACAATCTCCCCCTTTTTGATGATTAAAAAATCTAAACTCATTTAATCAAAAATTAATATGTATACAAGTATTTAGAGAGTTTATATCATTTCTCCCCCTTTTTTTTAGCATAAAAAAGGTTATCCTGACGATGTTAGAGCTCCCCTTCGACATGTATCCCCCTCGTTTTAAGGTTATAAGACAATTCGAGATATGGAATGCTTGCAAAAATATTTAGAACACACAATATATATAATGCATGAAACTAAGAGAAGTACACAAAAGAAATAAATCTCAACAAGCATTCATTAATTATTAAAATATATTATGTTGAAAACATAATCATTAGTACATAAGCATACATATATGCTTTTCTTAGCAAACTACAATGGATAATACTAAGTTGCTAACTTGAGGTCTCTAGGACTTGCTTGGATATGGGAAGCATGGTGGATGGATTTAGTGGAGGTAGATTTTTGTGGGAATGTTGTTTGGAGAGTTTGGAGTGGTTGATGGAGGTGAGTTTGGAGCGGAAGGTATGGATTGTGGTGTTTGTGATGGCGGTGGAGAAGACCTTGTGAGGAGATACTCAATCCAAGTGAAGTGCTCATTAAGAGCAATGGTTTGTTTTTGGAGAAAAATGCAACAAGGACAATTGTTAACATGATTCTCAAGTTGGACCAAATTGTTAGGTGGTGAGGAGTGAGTGGAGGATGGTTGTTGATCCAAATTACGTTGAGCAAGGTGTAAGGCAAGAAGAACACTAAGCTCATGAGCTTCTTTGAGCTCCTTAACGAACATTTTATGTTCGGAGGAAGGTGATGATGGTGGAGTTGTATTCATGTTTTGATGAGAGTGGTGATTGTTGTTTGGGGATTGAGTATGTTCCTCAAAGGGGTCATTTGGTAGAAGTGAGTGAGATGGATGTGGAATTTTGTTGGAAAGTGAAATAGTGAGGTTGTCATGTGGAGGTAAATGAGAGGTTTAATTTGGGTGAGTTTGGTGTTTAGTAGTTGGTTGGTTGGTGACAACATCATTGATTGATGAGGATTTTTGACAAGTATCAAGTTTTCTTCTCCACACAGGTTTGATGGAGATCCTTGCAACCCTTGAAGGCTTAGATCTTGGGTGGTTGGGAGATGACATGATGGGTTAAGTAATGATTTGTGATGATGAAGGGTATTTATAGTGTGATGATTATGTGTTTATGGAAGGATAATATGTGGTGGATTTGCTAGACAAAATGTGTTTGGGTATTTAGGGAAGTGTGGAATCAAAATAGGGTGAAATGGGCTAAAAAGCAGAAAGCAAACAGGGAACCTCAACCATCAGATGGCCGTCCCCTTTAATTTTTAGGGGGCCACCCTTTATAATTATAGGGGCCGCCCAGGCCTGATTCCCAGATTTCCAGAAATGGGTTTTTGGCAGAAATTTTTCCAGAAAGATGTTTGTTTTGTGGTTTGGTATTGGGTAAGTCCATCTCTTTAGGCAACTATGCATGTATTATCTTAAAGAAGTATACATGAAAAGTGTATATGTAGGCAAATAAGTATATAATTATAACTAAACATGCATGCAAAAAATAACAATGTAATAGAGCAAATAAGCAAGTCATATTTCCTAAGACAACTAACTTAGAGTAAGGGCAA
The DNA here is from genome assembly GCA_030686995.1 of Artemisia argyi. NCBI lineage: Eukaryota > Viridiplantae > Streptophyta > Magnoliopsida > Asterales > Asteraceae > Artemisia > Artemisia argyi. Next base: position 105,468,686 of record CM060682.1, on the reverse strand, counting down.
AAGCAACTAGTGAGTGAAAAACTAGTGATGGAACAAATGTGACAAAGTGATTCTTGAAGTTGTTCTAGTGTGTGCCTATATGCAACAAATGTGGAGATGCGATTGCTTCGACTCCTAATGCAAAGATAAATATATCCTAAGAAGCAATCCAAATTCTCCTTGATTCAATTTTCTTAACCCATGATTGCCAAGGATATATATTAGATTATATATTTTGACAATTCATGTGAAATTTCATGCATGATTTTAAAGAAAGTTTTTAGCATTATTTAACAATGCAAGAGAGAAAAGAAATGATTTTCATGTGTTTCCTAGAAGTGAGAATTGTTTAGATAAAATAGATTGGGTTTTATGAAAATGTTTATGTAGTGTAGAATTCCCAATCTTCAATTGTGCGAAATAGATTCCTAGACTCAGAGACGAAGATTAAAAAAAATGTTATGCAATAAGTAATTAATTGAAAATTCAATAGAATCTAGTCAATTTGCTCCATCATTCCTAATCCTAAACGCAAGTGGTTAAATAGTTCACGCTTAAGGGGTTTAGTGAATATATCCGCAATATTAACTTCCGATGCAACCTTTTCTATAGATACATTTCCTTTTTGTACATTATCCCTAAGTAAGTGGTGACGTATTTCTAGGTGTTTAGTCCTAGAGTGTTGAACGGGATTCTTACTTAAGTCTATAGCACCTTTATTGTCGCACATTATTGGAATGTTTTCTAACCTAATGCCATAGTCTACGAGAGCTTATTTCATCCATAGTGCTTGTTGACATGCCTTTCCAGCGCTTACATATTCAGCTTCGGTGGTCGAAATAGCAAGAGAGGTTTGCTTCTTGGAAAACCAAGACGTTAGGCAACATCCCATAAACGTGCAAATACCACTAGTGCTTTTTCGATCCACGTAGTCTCCCGCATGATCCGAATCCGCATAGACAATGGTTTCTATGCCGGACCCCTTAGGATACCATAATTCTAAGTGTATAGTGCCTTTATTGTATCGGAAGATACGCTTAACCGCTTCTAGGTGAGAGGTTTTGGGATCCTCTTGAAAGCGGGCACAAAGGCAAACACTAAACACGATATCGGGTCTACTTGCCGTTAAGTATAGTAAACTGCCTATCATTCCTCTATACTTAGTGTTATCTACTGACTCACCTTCTTCATCTCTTGTGAGTTTCACTTCCGTAGACATAGGTGTCTTTAGGGGTTTTAAGTATTCTAGGCCAAATTTCTTAAGCATTTCCTTAATGTATTTAGATTGGTTAAAAAATATTCCATCTTTTAATTGTTTTATTTGTAATCCTAGGAAGAAGTTTAGTTCACCCATCATACTTATCTCGAACTCATCATGCATGATTTTGGAAAATTCATCACACATTTCTTGACAAGTCGATCCAAATACAATATCATCGACATATATTTGAACAATGATGAGATTCGGGTTTTTCTTTTCAGTGAAAAGAGTGTTGTCTACCATTCCCATGGAATAATCATGTTTAATAAGAAATGCTTTCAATCGATCATACCAAGCCTTGGGGCTTTGTTTGAGTCCATATAAAGCCTTCTTAAGTTTATAAACATAATCAGGCTTTATGAAGTCAATGAATCCCGGAGGTTGTGCCAGATATACCTCCTCATTGATAAAACCGTTGACGAATGCACTCTTCACATCCATTTGGTATAACTTAAAATCTAGGGCGCATGCATAAGCTAGGAGTATTCTAATAGATTATAGTCTGGCTACCAGGGCATAGGTTTCGTCATAATCAATTCCTTCTTGTTGATTATAACCTTGGGCTACTAATCTAGCTTTATTCCTAGTTACTATTCCATTTTCATCTAGTTTATTCCTAAATACCCATTTGGTTCCTATTATGGTCACATTCCTAGGATTAAGGACTAATTCCCAAACATCATTTGTTTTAAATTGATTTAATTCTTCTTGCATAGCCATAATCCAACTTTCATCCTTTAAGGCTTCGTTTACATTATTAGGTTCTATAGTTGACACAAAACAAAAGAAGTTACTTTCGTCTTGAGCTTGCGATCTAAGGGTTCTTTGATTCAAACTACCTATGATGTTACCTAAAGGATGTGACTTAGATTCCTTAATATTTACAACCTCATTTTCTTCTAATGTTTCTACTTCATTATCATTTCCTAATGGTTTAATTTTACTAACCTTAATAGCTAGTTCTTCAATCACATCATCATCTTCTAAAGGTAATGTTTTAGGTGGTGGAGGAGTTTCATCAAATGTTACATTTAAGAATTTTTCTGCTTTCATAGTATGTTTGTTTAAAATAATGTATGCTTTACTATTTTGTGAATATCCTAGAAAAATTCCTTCGTACGACTTAGGGTCGAACTTAGTGAGGTAATCTTTTGTATTAAGGACAAAGCATTTACTTCCGAAAACTCTAAAGTACCCTATATTTGGTTTTCTACCTCTTAATAACTCATAAGGAGTTTTTCCTAATATTCGTCTAATAGAAACCCTATTAATTTTCCTAATACTCGTCTAATAGAAACCCTATTAAGTATGTATGTTGATGTATCTCCGGAGTGACACCAAAATTTTGGTGGGATAGATTGTTCATTTAACATTGTTCTACTCATTTCTTGTAAAAACCTATTTTTCCTTTCTACTACCCCATTAGATTGAGGAGTACGAGGAGCGGAAAAGTTGTGAGATATTCCATTTAAATCACAATATTTTCTGAATTGTACTTCGTTGTCAAATTCCCTACCATGATCTGTCCTAATTGAAACTATTGAGCGTCCTAACTTATTTTGAATCATTTTACTAAATTTCCCAAAGGCTTCGGTTTTATCACTTAAGAACCTAGTCCACGTGTATCGTGAATTATCGTCTACTATAACTAAGGTTTAACGGTTGCCACCGTAGCTCCGCACTGCGGATGGATCAAAAAGATCCATATGAAGTAATTCTAAGCACCTAGTAGTGGATACCATATTTTTAGCTTTGTGACTAGCATTTGTTTGTTTTCCAATTTTACAAGCGTCGCAAAAGTGTTGATCATATCTTAGACTAGGAAAGTTTCTAACTAGATCCTTAGAGACTAAAGATTGTAATTGTTGCATGTTAGCGTGAACTAATCTCCTATGCCACAAAGTGGAGTTTTCATCTATAGTTGCTAAGCATATCCTATCTTCCGGTTTGTCTCCTAATTTCATGACATTTATACCTCCTTTCCTAATTCCTCTACCTATGACTTTCTCATCCTTAATTATTTCACTATCTTTATCGGTAAAGGTAACCCTACACTTATTATAACATATTTGACCTATACTAAGCAAGTTATAACTTAGATTATCTACATGTTCGACATTTTCAATAGTTAGAGAGTCTTGAGATATCGTACCTTTGCCTATGATTTTTCCACGACGATCACTATCAAAAACAACGTTACCTCCGTTATACGCCTTATATGTAGAAAATAGCTTGCGATTCCCCGTCATGTGTCTTGAGCATCCACTATCCTTTATCCATTCATCGGGCTCCAAATCTACTCCTAGACATACTTCATTAGGTGCTTGAGCTACGAAACATTTTTGATTCATCGTTTCATCTTCGTCACTAGATTTTCTTCTTCGGGTGGTTTTTCTTTTATCTTGTGCTTTTAGTCGCTTTTTAATAATATTCTTGAATTCTTTAACGACCTTTGCATATTCTTCATCTTCGCTTTCGGAGCTATAATCGTCGTTCTCACTAAGTTCTTTTTCGATTGTTAACTTTATACACCCTTCTTGTTTGTTCTTGATATGACTCATGGAATTTTCGCCATCATTACCTTCACAGAAAAAATTTGAACTAGTAGCACTTGTACTCATTTCAACTAAATACTTATCTACTATGCTTTCATTTTTAACTAATTTGTATACAAAACTTTCTTTGGCTTGACATTTCTCTTGATGAAAATTTAAAAGACTTTTTCACATATCATTTGCCGTTTGACAAAAAAATATTCTTTCATATTCAATTCGTGGTAAAGCTTTGTATATAATCATTTTAGCTATATTATTTTTATCAAGCAATATTTTGAAACAATCATCTTGTTTTTCAATGGTTTTTGTTAGTTGAAAATCACCAATTGAAATGACATGCCAAAGATTATAATCTATTAACTTCACATAACTTTCGAATCGATTTTTCCATTCAAGAAAACTTGTATTTTCAAAATATAGTGATTTAAATGTCATGTTCCCTTCAAAATATTTTTCCGATTGAACGTAGCTCTGATGCCAATTGTGGAAAACTAGAAGGGGGGGGGGTTGAATAGTTTTACGTTGTTTTTCATTTTATAAAAACTTTATTAACAAAATCTTCGATTCTAGTTTTATGTGAGATTAATGTCTAAACACTTATGTATACTAATATCTACTAAAGTAAATGACAACAATATAAGAAAATAAGTAAAGAGATAGAGATGGAAAGATCGCACCACAAGACAAATGATTTATAGTGGTTCGGCTACGAAGCTCCTCTTCGCCTTACTCCACTCCCCGAGCACCTAACTCGAGAGTTTTCTTCACTATGTCAACAAGCTCCCTTATGGCGGAGAAAACCTTACACAACTTTTGCTTACACCAATTTACGGCACTAAGCTAGATGTCGAGTCCTAATAGTAGCTAGAACCAATCTCACACCACTAGTCACTACACACCTTCTTCACAACTTATGCACACCACTACTACTACACACCTTCTCACACCTTTACTACTTCTTCTTCACAACACTACTACAACTTCTATCCACAACTTCTATTCACAACTTCTTTTCACTACTAATCACACCTAAATCTATCTATAACAAAACCTCTACTTCTTTACAAATGATTTACACAACTACTAAAAATAAACACAAATCTATAATACTTCTTAACAAGATGTTGGATTTGGACATAAAGTTATAGCGCAAAAGGTGAGAAAAAAATCCAGGATTGAATCTGTATTTATAGGACAAAGATTCTAGTCACAGGAGCGTGCCGGCCCCCTTAAAATTAAGGGGGCCGCCCCTTATAATTAAGGGGGCCGCCCTCCTGTAACGGCCAGAATTTTTGTCCTTTTCTGGGAAAAGTTTATTTGGTGAAAATTTAACTGATTTTGGTTAAAAATTTGAATTCATATATTTATTATGAATTAAACATTTTCCTTTAATTACCAAAAGTGTTTTTCTAAATATATAAAATGTTTATACCATTTTATATAATTTGTAATGATTAAATAAACCTTCCTTTGATCATAAAATGTATTAGGCAATTGTTTATTCATACCTTAAGTGATTAAGTTGGATATAATGATATTTTGTCACTAAATACTTGTTTACGTAATAATTTTACGTTTAATAATTTAAGATTTTGTGATCGTCAAAACATAAGGATATCGAGAAATATTAATAACGTTTTTACGCATTATTTATATCAACAGTTTTATTTGATGCAGGTTTAAAGCTACCTTTGTATGCTTTCCAAAGATTCAAAAACATTGAATCTAGTGACAAAAAGCCAAAAAGAAGTCTCCTTTTTGCTTTGTTGGATTCCCTCCTCCTTGAAGAGGTAACAATCAAATTTCAATACCTAATGTTTTTAATTTTTGGGAGTTTGATTATCACTTTAAGATAATATTGTTAAATATTTTATACAGTGGGAGGATCGTGTCGAGAGAGGTCTTTTCGCTATGATGTTACTACCTGTGAGACTAAGGTAGAACATCAGTTTCTTGGTATTCTATTGATCAAAATACTATATGTGTTGCATATTAGCTGTTGCTTAAACAACTATATATGTGACTGAACAGGTGATTCCAGGGGATTATGGGTTTGTTGCTTAACTTAACAAGGGTCGTCACCTCAAGAAGCGTCCCACTGAATTTCGTGTGGAGAAAGTTCTTCAGCCATTTTATGGGAGTAAGTTCAACTTCACGAAAGTTGGATAAGAATAAATCCTCTTCCAGTTTGAATTAAGTGACGATGGTGATGTGAAGTTCTATCCGAGAGCTCTTATTGACGCAGAAAAGTCCCCTAGCGTTGTTGCTATCAATGTAAGGTACATTTGCACATTTATCCTTTCCTAAACTAAACGTATCTGGTACTCAATGAAACGTAGTTTTGTTGTTCACCCAGAATTTGTCGTTCAGTAATCTAGTAGCATTTTTCATTTCTTCATTGTTTGTTCAAATCATTTGAAACTTAGGATTTTAAAACTTTGCTAGGTTGTGATAACTAGGCTAATTTTTATAAATTTTTAGGAATTTTTCTTTTAGGCTTTTAGCTAGCATATTTAGAGTTGTTTGGACAAAACCTCCCTTGTACCAGGGGAATCTCATTAAACATGTCATGATCCAATTGTTCATATCTGCTTCAATATTTGAGCTTAGAGTGTGAGATTTGGGGCAAATAGAAGCTAGTTGTACCAGCTTTTAGGTTCTACCTTTGGATTTCCACCTAATGCTTATTTGCTTTGCTTATTTTGGCTCCACTTTAAGTCTAGTAGGCCTGCACACCTGGGTAGAATCTGTGAGTGTTTTGCTTATTTGCTGAATTGAATCTGCTTATTCTAGCATCATTTCATTGCTTATCTCAACTTATAGTGTAGTGATAACTAGCTTTTAGCTTGTTGCATCTTGGAATTAGCTTTTGGTTCCATAAGTAGGCTGCTAGTTCATTTACTTTTTATTTAAGTGCACTTTTGTTAACTGTTGGTATTAGAACTTATTTCACAGCTTATTTCTTATTTAAATAAAAAGTCCTTTTGTAAAAGTTTCTTATTTTTGCTTGTTTTAAGTTTGTGTAAAAAAGAAAAATAATAAAAAAAAAATAGTTTCAAAAAAAGTCATTGCTGGGATTTGAACCCCGGCCACCCAGCTCACCACCCACACACTCACCAACTGCCCTAGGGTCTTTTCTCATTAAGACTTCTTCTTCCATTTCTTTTATAATCATTTTTATTTTCTTTTTATTTAAGCTCTTTGAAACTGTTTTGCTTATTTTCAGCTTAATCCAATTAGCTTATTCACTATTTTTATTTTTCCTATCCTTCTGTTATAGTTTAGTACATTAAAAAAAATTCATAATTTTCAGATTTAATTTTCTATTTTTCTTAGTTTATTTTCTCTTATTTAGTAATTAAATCATAAAAAATCCAAAAATAATCAAAATTTAGTGAAACTTTTTCTAAAAATTTTCATTTTATAATTAAAATTTAGGAAAATTAAAATATTTCAGTTTGGACTTAATTCTCTCAAAATTTCAAAAAGGGCTCGGGATTTCCCGAGACTTTTGCGTTTTAGGGTAATTTTCAATATTTTTCAAATTTTCTTTTTCCATTTAGTTTCTAATATCAATTAAAAGTTTTCTTTAATTTTTCATAAGTTTCCAAGTTGATTAGTTATTTTTCTTTTACTTTTCCTTTTAATTAATTTTTAATTAATAATTAATTAAAGAAAATCCAAAATTTTTTTTTTCTTTTTCCTGAAATTTTTATTTACCCTTTAGGACTTTTAGAAAGTAATTTGAAGTTTTTAGGTGCCTACCTAGCTTAGTTTGCTTTTAAGTCGCGTTTAATTACACTTTAGCTCGCGTTTTTAATTGTACGTTACGTTTTAGGTTTAGTTTAATTTAGTGATTAGATTTTCTTGTTTAATTGTTAATTTGTGCTTTAATATCATCTTAATTAGTTTAAATTTCATTTAAATAGATTTTATCCAATTTCACTACAGTTTTCACGAATCGGGAATTTCAAATTCCATTCACACCTTCACACGGACTACGACCTCGGGTTTTGCTTATTTCCTTAGCAATTCCTTTGAGAAAATCTATACTATATTTGATAACAGATCACTAGTCTTTAATGACTCATCCTTATTAACTTCTATTGTACGACCAGAATCCATATCCTTGTTTGTGTCATTAGTAGGAATACCAAAAACATCCGTATCATCCATATTAAGAGCATCAAACTGGTTAGATGTTGAAATCTTCGTTTTACTCGAACTAGCCACATCAGAAGTCTTCTTCTTAGTTCCATCCACTCTCTTCGGTTCAGTAGGAGGCACTTTGGGTCTATATTGCATCTTTTTACCCACATTGGGCTTTGTAAAACCTCCTTTATTAGGACCAGATTGGCCACCACTATTACTCTTCTTCTTAGTATTAATCGTTTGGAAACCATCATAAACACATGGTGTAGGCTGAGTAGTAGTTGGAACATTAACCATTTGTTATATATGATTATAATTTTTTTGTATAACATTGTGGTTTTTATGGAAAACTAGAAAGGGGGGTTGAATAGTTTTACGTCATTTTTTGTTTTATAAAAACTTTATTAACAAAATCTTCTATTCTAGTTTTATGTGAGATTAATGTTTAAACACTTATGTATACTAATATCTACTAAAGTAAATAACAACAATATAAGAAAAAAAGTAAAGAGATAGAGATGGAAAGATTGCACCACAAGACAAAGGATTTATAGTGGTTCGGCTATGAAGCTCCTCTTCGCCCTACTCCACTCCTCGAGCACCTAACTCGAGAGTTTTCTTCACTATGTCAACAAGCTCCCTTATGGCGGAGAAAACCTTACACAACTTTCGCTTACACCAATTTACGACACTAAGCTAGATGTCGAGTCCTAATAGTAGCTAGAACCAATCTCACATCACTAGTCACTACACACCTTCTTCACAACTTATGCATACCAATACTACTACACACCTTCTCACACCTTCACTACTTCTTCTTCACAACACTTCTACTACTTCTAACCACAACTTCTATTCACAACTTCTTTTCACTACTAATCACACCTAAATCTATCTATAACAAAACCTCTATTTCTTTACAAATGATTTACACAACTACTAACAATATACAAATCTTTAATACTTCTTAACAAGATGTTGGAGGAGTATTCTTCTCTTGCACTTTGAATGATGAGGGATTGAATCACTTGAAACAAGAACTTATAATCTTATGATCAAAGGATTTAGAAAGATGATTTGAAAGGATTCGGACAGAAAGTTATAGTGCAAAAGGTGAGGAAAAAATGCAGGATTGAACCTGTATTTATAGGACAAAGATTCTGGTCCCAGGAGCATGCCGGCCCCTTTAAATGGTGGTCGGCCCCCTTAAAATTAAGGGGGCCGCCCTCCTGTAACGGCCAGAATTTTTGTCCTTTTCTAGGGAAAGTTTATTTGGTAAAAATTTAACTGATTTTGGTTAAAAATTTGAATTCATATATTTATTATGAATTAAACATTTTCCTTTAATTACCAAAAGTGTTTTTCTAAATATATAAAATGTTTATACCATTTTATATAATTTGTAATGATTAAATAAACCTTCCTTTGATCATAAAATGTATTAGGCAATTGTTTATTCATACCTTAAGTGATTAAGTTGGATATAACGATATTTTGTCACTAAATACTTGTTTACGTAATGATTTTACGTATAACGGATTTAAGATTTTGTGATCATCAAAACATAGTGATATCAAGAAATATTAATAATGTTTTTAGGCATTATTTATATCAACAATCTCCCCGTTTTTGATGATTAAAAAATCTAAACTCATTTAATCAAAAATTAATATGTATACAAGTATTTAGTGAGTTTATATCATTTCTCCCCCTTTTTTTAGCATAAAAAAGGTTATCCCGACGATGTTAGAGCTCCCCCTCGACATGTACTCCCCCTCGTTTTAAGGTTATAAGACAATTCGAGATATGGAATGCTTGCAAAAATATTTAGAACACACAATATATATAATGCATGAAACTAAGAGAAGTACACAAAAGAAATAAATCTCAACAACCATTCATTAATTATTAAAATATATTATGTTGAAAACATAATCATTAGTACATAAGCATACATATATGCTTTTCTTAGCAAACTACAATGGATAATACTAAGTTGCCAACTTGAGGTCTCTAGGACTTGCTTGGATATGGGAAGCATGGTGGATGGATTTAGTGGAGGTAGATTTTTGTGGGAATGTTGTTTGGAGAGTTTGGAGTGGTTGATGGAGGTGAGTTTGGAGCGGAAGGTATGGATTGTGGTGTTTGTGATGGCGGTGGAGAAGACCTTGTGAGGAGACACTCAATCCAAGTGAAGTGCTCATTGAGAGCAATGGTTTGTTTTTGGAGAAAAATGCAACAATGACAATAGTTAACATGATTCTCAAGTTGGACCAAATTGTCAGGTGGTGAGGAGTGAGTGGAGGAGGGTTGTTGATCCAAATTACGTTGAGCAAGATGTAAGGCAAGAAGAGCACTAAGCTCATGAGCTTCTTTGAGCTCCTCAACGAACATTTTATGTTCGGAGGAAGGTGATGATGGTGGAGTTGGATTCATGTTTTGATGAGAGTGGTGATTGTTGTTTTGGGACTGAGTATGTTCCTCAAAGAGGTCATTTGGTAGAAGTGAGTGAGATAGATGTGGAATTTTGTTGGAAAGTGAAATAGTGAGGTTGTCATGTGGAGGTAAATGAGAGGTTTAATTTGGGTGAGTTTGGTGTTTAGTAGTTGGTTGGTTGGAGACAACATCATTGATTGATGAGGATTTTTGACAAGTATCAAGTTTTCTTCTCCACACGGGCTTGACGGAGATCCTTGCAACCCTTGAAGGCTTAGATCTTGGTTGGTTGGGAGATGACATGATGGGTTAAGTAATGATTTGTGATGATGAAGGGTATTTATAGTGTGATGATTATGTGTTTATGGAAGGATAATATGTGGTGGATTTGCTAGACAAAATGTGTTTGCGTATTTAGGGAAATTTGGAATAAAAATAGGGTGAAATGGGCTAAAAAGCAGAAAGCAAACAGGGAACCTCGACCATCAGATGGCCGGCCCCCTTAATTAGTGGTCGTCCCCTTTAATTTTTAGGGGGCCGCCCTTTATAATTATAGGGGCCGCCCAGGCCTGATTCCCAGATTGCCAGAAATGGGTTTTTGGCAGAAATTTTTCCAGAAATATGTTTGTTTTGTGGTTTGGTATTGGGTAAGTCCATCTCTTTAGGCTACTATGCATGTATTATCTTAAAGAAGTATGCATGAAAAGTGTATATGTAGGCAAATAAGCATATAATTATAACTAAACATGCATGCAAAAAATAAGAATGTAATGGAGCAAATAAGCAAGTCATATTTCCTAAGACAACTAACTTAGAGTAAGGGCAAAAGCAACTAGTGAGTGAAAAACTAGTGATGGAACAAATGTGACAAAGTGATTCTTGAAGTTGTTCTAGTGTGTGCCTATATGCAACAAATGTGGAGATGCGATTGCTTCGACTCCTAATGAAAAGATAAATATATCCTAAGAAGCAATCCAAATTCTCCTTGATTCAATTTTCTTAACCTATGATTGCCAAGGATATATATTAGATTATTTATTTTGACAATTCATGTGAAATTTCATGCATGATTTTAAAGAAAGTTTTTAGCATTATTTAACAATGCAAGAGAGAAAAGAAATGATTTTCATGTGTTTCCTAGAAGTGAGAATTGTTTAGATAAAATAGATTGGGTTTTATGAAAATGTTTATGTAGTGTAGAATTCCCAATCTTCAATTGTGCGAAATAGATGTAACAATTCGCATTTTCAGGTTACCATCCAATCCCGAATTTTCACTATTCATTTTACTATTCATTTTTACTATTCACTTTCACTATTCATTTTCCGAAATTTGATTTTTATTTCATATTCTCGTATGATAAATCATTTCCATGGCAAAATAAAAGTTTGACACTCATCAGATCAATTTCGCGAAAGTTATTAAGGAACTACACGTTTTAGGTTAAAACGTCATTCAAAAATCCTACGCATAACGAAACTCGACCGCGTTAATTTTCTCCGCATCAGAAAAATGTTTGATACACTCATGATTTATTTGAGAATTAATCATGACTGAGAAAAACGTGACCAAATAAACCTCGGCCGTGAGAAACAGGAATTTTCGTTTTTAAGCATTTTTACTTAGCCGTAACCTTAGCCTATACCTGCACCGCGTTTCTAAGACAATTTGAGTTTTCACATTTTTGGAATAAGTCAACATATTTTTCCCTCCTCCTTTGACCAAAAATCATTCCTTGATTTTATAAATCATTCCTTGATTTTTAGGCTTACGGTTTTAAGTTTAAAGACATTAAATACCAACCGACACCAGACTGAGCCCAACCTAGACATTATAGGTCATTTTAAGTCATTATTATCCTATTAGAAAAGTTACATTTTTCTTTTCTCCATTTTACACAATATTCATACGTTTTACGTATTACGCGTTTTAGACCCGCGTTTCCAGTTTTAGCAAGATTTGAGCAACCCAATAGAACCTACCACTCATTTTATATTTTATTATGGAGTATATTGACAAGTTTAGTCATTCTTTCAAGTTTCATATTTTTAAGATACCCGGTTTTACGTTTTGTTACTTAACAACTTACGGTTAGCAATTTACGGAGTCAAAACTAGCTACATAAGTAGGATAATATCATCCAAGACCAAGTCACCCTTCCTTATCCTTGTGAAACCGCCTCTAGGGGGGGGGGATTCACCTTGTGTGGCTTGATCTTGACCATTGATTCATTAGATGTATACATGTGTACAACTTAGGCTCCAAGTAAAACTTGGTCACCAAGTTTAGGGAATTTCCTAGTTACTTTCTTAACCTCCTCTTCATGCTATAAAAGCAAGCTCATTCCTTCCTTTCATCTCCATAAAAACGCCACACCTATAATCCCTAGCACCATGATCCTTTGATCTTCAAACTACAAGTTACACTACAAAGTTAAATGCCTAGTTATTCTCTACATGAAACTAGTGTTTATTTGGTGATTCCATGGATGAATTAGGAGCTACACAAGGGTACTAGGGCTGAGCTAAGAAGGTTTTCAAAAGGGTTATAGCAAGGGTTTACAAGAGTTGTTGTGAAGGGTTTGCAAGCATAGGTTTAGTGTCCTAGTTTCATACTTGACTTCCTTTCTTTAGAAAGCCAAAAGTTGTAAGAAACCCTATTACACTTTCTTGCTCAATATCATTTTCATGCTTATTATGTTTCTTTCATGCTATATATGGTCTTTGTATTATGTTCATGATGTATAAAAACTAGTAAAACAAGTTATGGTATATATACGTTAACTTATGTTAATTAAACAAGTAAACTAGTGACTTTTATGGAGAACCATGACCAAAATAGTATAACTATGATATTTGACACTTACCTACTGTTAGAGAGGATTTAACAAGGAAAACATAGCAATTTGAATCACCTAAAACGAGTATACGAGTAAAAGTTATGACCATTTGAAATTACCAAAACTTTATGGCAAAAACTGCCAAATGTTTCTGTGACAGAACCTTAAACACGCAAAAAGAGGCTTTTCTGGTCCGTTTCATCAAAAAGTTAAAGCACGAAAGTTGTCCGGAATCACATTTTCTTCAAAAAATGGGTTCACGTTTCCAGAAAACCAATAACGAATGAGATTTTCTTCAGTTTCTTAACAGCTATTTTATATACCAAAGTTACTATATAATAGTTATGGTTTAATATAACCAAGAGGTCTAATGACCTAAAGCCAAGACCACAACCATGGCTAAGGCCAAGGATGCGTCTCAAGACCATGGTAACAATGACCAAGGTCACGGCAAAGCCACGGCTAAAGACCATATAACTTTCAAAGATCAAAAACTTATATATATGTTATCAAATACTACAATAGTAGGGAGCCTCATGTGAGGAGTTCATTAAGTAAGCCGTTGAGATGAGTTGTAGATTTACGAATTAAAGTGTCCTGGCTCCTCGAACGTTTACTCCATGACTTCTGAATTATGTCGGCCCGAACGGTAGTAAGAGATATACAACCTATACATGTTTCATAAACCATTTATATTCAAATACTTACACTATATACTAAGTACTACATCATGAACATTATGCAAGACATATATAGGTAATTCTTCGTATTCTTAGACATTGCTCCAAACCTAAGACATATCATCATATTCTAGGTTGCGCGTAGAGATTTCCTGGCTTATCCATCGATTCCGTTATACGTTTTGATATCATTAGTTCAAGGTGAGTCATAGCTCCTACTTTTTTCATACTTGTTTTAACTCTTTGGGGGAGATACATGCTCAACTACTTGCTTACTTGTACAAATACTCAAAACATTTATACTTGATTGTTTTATACTTGATTGTCTTATACTTGATGGCATTATACTTGATTTCATACATACATGATTGTGTTGTACTTAATTGCGTTATTCTATTTAGTGGCTAGTGGTTATCTTTGGGAATTGGCTCCCAGTTGTCTTTGGGAATTGGCTCCCAAGTGAGGTCTTTGGAGATGAAGTGTAGACTCACGACTAATTGCTTAACTGTTGTGATGAACTTATACATGTCTTTATCATACTATATTTTAGCAGTGGGTTGTGAACACACAGGTTGCAAGTGTTGTAATGGGCGGGACTTGCAAATGAGTGGATTCACAATGACTTTGTTGTGTGAACATTCTTTAAGGCTTTTCAACTATTTTAAGACAAACTCTATGAACTCACTAACCATTGTGTTGACACTTTAGCATGTTTATCTCAGGTTAGTAAGGCGATAGCTAGTGCATGGAACATAGAGTCAAGCTGCATATTCTGAAGACTTACGCTTTTATCATTTACCATTCAAAACATTTTGTATACATTTATGTATCATACTTTGGAATCTCATGTTTGTAACTTTGAATTCATTAATCGAATGGTAACTTTTCAAAACGTCTCATTTAGAGGTCGTTTTCTATAACTTGTACTTTGTATTATGAAGTAGCACCCCGGTGACACAGTCTTCCGCTGCGGTATTTTGGGGGTGTTACAGATTGGTATCAGAGCCTTGGTTATAGAGAACTAGGTTGCATTTAGTGCCTAGACTATAACTGCTATATACGTTAAGACTCTCCTCTTTATTTGCCTTACACACACTACATACGCATATGCTTTTTGTTAGTTATTGGTTTAGTTCCACGCTGTTAGATGATATGACTTTAGTATTATAAGGAACCCCATAATTTAGTCGAGTAATTAAAAACATGGAGCTCAGTAATAACTAATTATTTAACTTGATCTTGTGACAGTTCTTGTTTGATGAGACACAAGATTTGAGTTAAATAATATTATTGCTTAGCTTTAGGGATTTGATGACTTGATTATTTTATTATCTACCTCAGAAATCAAGTTTGTGTCGGAAATTCTTAAGTAGGATGATTTAGAATCTCCTTATTTAAATGGATTGGGACGCCTCATTATTTAAATAAAGAAATTGTAAATCACCGAACCATGAGTTTATGATCCATTACTTACATAAATTTGGACACTTCTTTATGTAAGTAAAGAGTTATAAATAAGTGGGCTTATTTGCATCCGATACGACTCCTTAACCACAACCTTAGACGAATCAGAGTGAACACCACTATTTTAGAGATCCTGAAACCCCAAATTCTCTTAGACATACCATAAGTAGTTAACATCAACAGAACTTCGGGACGAAGTTCTCCTTAAGGGGTAGAGACTGTAACAATTCGCATTTTCAGGTTACCATCCAATCCCGAATTTTCACTATTCATTTCACTATTCATTTTTACTCTTCACTTTCACTATTCATTTTCCGAAATTTGATTTTTATTTCATATTCTCGTGTGATAAATCATTTCCATGGCAAAATAAAAGTTTGACACTCATCAGATCATTTTCGCGAAAGTTATTAAGGAACTACACGTTTTAGGTTAAAACGTCATTCAAAAATCCTACGCACAACGAAACTCGACCGCGTTAATTTTTCCCGCATCAGAAAAATGTTTGATACACTCATGATTTATTTGAGAATTAATCATGACTGAGAAAAACGTGACCAAATAAACCTCGGCCGTGAGAAACAGGAATTTTCGTTTTTAAGCATTTTTACTTAGCCGTAACCTTAGCCTATACCTGCACCGCGTTTCTAAGACAATTTGAGTTTTCACATTTTTGGAATAAGTCAACATATTTTTCCCTCCTCCTTTGACCAAAAATCATTCTTTGATTTTATAAATCATTCCTTGATTTTTAGGCTTACGGTTTTAAGTTTAAAGACATTAAATACCAACCGACACTAGACTGAGCCCAGCCTAGACATTATAGGTCATTTTAAGTCATTATTATCCTATTAGAAAAGTTACATTTTTCTTTTCTCCATTTTACACAATATTCATACGTTTTACGTATTACGCGTTTTAGACCCGCGTTTCCAGTTTTAGCAGGATTTGAGCAACCCAATAGAACCTACCACTCATTTTATATTTTATTATGGAGTATATTGACAAGTTTAGTCATTCTTTCAAGTTTCATATTTTTAAGATACCCGGTTTTACGTTTCGTGACTTAACAACTTACGGTTAACAATTTACGAAATCAAAACTAGCTACATAAGTAGGATAATATCATCCAAGACCAAGTCACCCTTCCTTATCCTTGTGAAACCGCCTCTGGGGGGGGTTCACCTTGTGTGGCTTGATCTTTACCATTGATTCATTAGATGTATACATGTGTACAACTTAGGCTCCAAGTAAAACTTGGTCACCAAGTTTAGGGAATTTCCTAGTTACTTTCTTAACCTCCTCTTCATGCTATAAAAGCAAGCTCATTCCTTCCTTTCATCTCCATAAAAACGCCACACCTATAATCCCTAGCACCATGATCCTTTGATCTTCAAACTACAAGTTACACTACAAAGTTAAATGCCTAGTTATTCTCTACATGAAACTAGTGTTTATTTGGTGATTCCATGGATGAATTAGGAGCTACACAAGGGTACTAGGGCTGAGCTAAGAAGGTTTTCAAAAGGGTTATAGCAAGGGTTTACAAGAGTTGTTGTGAAGGGTTTGCAAGCATAGGTTTAGTGTCCTAGTTTCATACTTGACTTCCTTTCTTTAGAAAGCCAAAAGTTGTAAGAAACCCTATTACACTTTCTTGCTCAATATCATTTTCATGCTTATTATGTTTCTTTCATGCTATATATGGTCTTTGTATTATGTTCATGATGTATAAAAACTAGTAAAACAAGTTATGGTATATATACGTTAACTTATGTTAATTAAACAAGTAAACTAGTGACTTTTATGGAGAACCACGACCAAAATAGTATAACTATGATATTTGACACTTACCTACTGTTAGAGAGGACTTAACAAGGAAAACATAGCAATTTGAATCACCTAAAACGAGTATACGAGTAAAAAGTTATGACCAATTGAAATTACCAAAACCTTACGGCAAAAACTGCCAAATGTTTCTGTGACAGAACCTTAAACACGCAAAAAGAGGATTTTCTGGTCCGTTTCATCAAAAAGTTAAAGCACGAAAGTTTTCCGTAATAACGTTTTCTACAAAAACTCAGGTGCACGTTTCCAGAAAACCAATAACGAATGAGATTTTCTTCAGTTTCTTAACAGCTATTTTATATACCAAAGTTACTATATAATAGTTATGGTTTAATATAACCAAGAGGTCTAATGACCTAAAGCCAAGACCACAACCATGGCTAAGGCCAAGGATGCGTCTCAAGACCATGGTAACAATGACCAACGTCACGGCAAAGCCACGGCTAAAGACCATATAACTTTCAAAGATCAAAAACTTATATATATGTTATCAAATACTACAATAGTAGGGAGCCTCATGTGAGGAGTTCATTAAGTAAGCCGTCGAGATGAGTTGTGGATTTACGAATTAAAGTGTCCTGGCTCCTCGAACGTTTACTCCATGACTTCTGAATTATGTCGGCCCAAACGGTAGTAAGAGATATACAACCTATACATGTTTCATAAACCATTTATATTCAAAGACTTACACTATATACTAAGTACTACATCATGAACATTATGCAAGACATATATAGGTAATTCTTCGTATTCTTAGACATTACTCCAAACCTAAGACATATCATCATATTCTAGGTTGCGCGTAGAGATTTCCTGGCTTATCCATCGATTCCGTTATACGTTTTGATATCATTAGTTCAAGGTGAGTCATAACCCCTACTTTTTTCATACTTGTTTTAGCTCTTTGGGGGAGATACATGCTCAACTACTTGCTTACTTGTACAAATTCTCAAAACATTTATACTTGAATCTTTTATACTTGATTGTCTTATACTTGATTGCATTATACTTGATTTCATACATACATGATTGTGTTGTACTTAATTGCGTTATTCTATTTAGTGGCTAGTAGTTATCTTTGGGAATTGGCTCCCAGTTGTCTCTGGGAATTGGCTCCCAGTTGTCTTTGGGAATTGGCTCCCAAGTGAGGTCTTTGGAGATGAAGTGTAGACTCACGACTAATTGCTTAACTGTTGTGATGAACTTATACATGTCTTTATCAAACTATATTTTAGCAGTGGGTTGTGAACACACATGTTGCAAGTGTTGTTATGGGCGGGACTTGCAAATGAGTGGATTCACAATGCCTTTGCTGTGTGAACATTCTTTAAGGCTTTTCAACTGTTTTAAGACAAACTCTATGAACTCACTAACCATTGTGTTGACACTTTAGCATGTTTATCTCAGGTTAGTAAGGCGATAGCTAGTGCATGGAACATAGAGTCAAGCTGCATATTCTGAAGACTTACGCTTTTATCATTTACCATTCAAAACATTTTGTATACAATTATGTATCATACTTTGGAATCTCATGTTTGTAACTTTGAATTCATTAATCGAATGGTAACTTTTCAAAACGTCTCATTTAGAGGTCGTTTTCTATAACTTGTACTTTGTATTATGAAGTAGCACCCCAGTGACACAGTCTTCCGCTGCGGTATTTTGGGGGTGTTACAATAGATTCCTAGACTCAGAGACGAAGATTAAAAAAAAAATTATGCAATAAGTAATTAATTGAAAATTCAATAGAATCTAGTCAATTTGCTCCATCATTCCTAATCCTAAACGCAAGTGGTTAAATAGTTCACACTTAAGGGGTTTAGTGAATATATCCGCAATATTAACTTCCGATGCAACCTTTTCTATAGATACATTTCCTTTTTGTACATTATCCCTAAGTAAGTGGTGACGTATTTCTATGTGTTTAGTCCTAGAGTGTTGAACGAGATTCTTACTTAAGTCTATAGCACCTTTATTGTCGCACATTATTGGAATGTTTTCTAACCTAATGTCATAGTCTACGAGAGCTTATTTCATCCATAGTGCTTGTTGACATGCCTTTCCAGCGCTTACATATTCAGCTTCGGTGGTCGAAATAGCAAGAGCGGTTTGCTTCTTGGAAAACCAAGACGTTAGGCAACATCCCATAAACGTGCAAATACCACTAGTGCTTTTTCGATCCACGTAGTCTCCCGCATGATCCGAATCCGCATAGACAATGGTTTCTATGCCGGACCCCTTAGGATACCATAATCCTAAGTGTATAGTGCCTTTATTGTATCGGAAGATACGCTTAACCGCTTCTAGGTGAGAGGTTTTGGGATCCTCTTGAAAGCGGGCACAAAGGCAAACACTAAACATGATATCGGGTCTACTTGCCGTTAAGTATAGTAAACTACCTATCATTCCTCTATACTTAGTGTTATCTACTGACTCACCTTCTTCATCTCTTGTGAGTTTCACTTCCGTAGACATAGGTGTCTTTAGGGGTTTTGAGTCTTCTAGGCCAAATTTCTTAAGCATTTCCTTAATGTATTTAGATTGGTTAAAAAATATTCCATCTTTTAATTGTTTTATTTGTAATCCTAGGAAGAAGTTTACTTCACCCATCATACTTATCTCGAACTCATCATGAATGACATTGGCAAATTCATCACACATTTCTTGACAAGTCGATCCAAATACAATATCATCGACATATATTTGAACAATGATGAGATTCGGGTTTTTCTTTTTAGTGAAAAGAGTGTTGTCTACCATTCCCATGGAATAATCATGTTTAATAAGAAATGCTTTCAATCGATCATACCAAGCCTTGGGGGCTTGTTTGAGTCCATATAAAGCCTTCTTAAGTTTATAAACATAATCAGGCTTTGCGAAGTCAATGAATCCCGGAGGTTGTTCCAGATATACCTCCTCATTGATAAAACCGTTGACGAATGCACTCTTCACATCCATTTGGTATAACTTAAAATCTAAGGCGCATGCATAAGCTAGGAGTATTCTAATAGATTATAGTCTGGCTACCAGGGCATAGGTTTCGTCATAATCAATTCCTTCTTGTTGATTATAACCTTGGGCTACTAATCTAGCTTTATTCTTAGTTACTATTCCATTTTCATCTAGTTTATTCCTAAATACCCATTTGGTTCCTATTATGGTCACATTCCTAGGATTAGGGACTAAATCCCAAACATCATTTGTTTTAAATTGATTTAATTCTTCTTGCATAGCCATAATCCAACTTTCATCCTTTAAGGCTTCATTTACATTCTTAGGTTCTATAGTTGACACAAAAAAAAAGAAGTTACTTTTGTCTTGAGCTTGCGATCTAAGGGTTCTTTGATTCAAACTACCTATGATGTTACCTAAAGGATGTGACTTAGATTCCTTAATATTTACAACCTCATTTTCTTCTAATGTTTCTACTTCATTATCATTTCCTAATGGTTTATTTTTACTAACCTCAATAGCTAGTTCTTCAATCACATCATCATCTTCTAAAGGTAATGTTTTAGGTGGTGGAGGAGTTTCATCAAATTTTACATTTAAGGATTCTTCTACTTTCATAGTATGTTTGTTTAAAATAATGTATGTTTTACTATTTTGTGAATATCCTAGAAAAATTCCTTCGTATGACTTAGGGTCGAACTTAGTGAGGTAATCTTTTGTATTAAGGACAAAGCATTTACTTCCGAAAACTCTAAAGTATCCTATATTTGGTTTTCTACCTCTTAATAACTCATAAGGAGTTTTTCCTAATATTCGTCTAATAGAAACCCTATTAAGTATGTATGTTGATGTATCTACGGCGTGACACCAAAATTTTTGTGGGATAGATTGTTCATTTAACATTGTTCTACTCATTTCTTGTAAAAACCTATTTTTCCTTTCTACTACCCCATTAGATTGAGGAGTACGAGGAGCGGAAAAGTTGTGAGATATTCCATTTAAATCACAATATTTTCCGAATTGTACTTCGTTGTCAAATTCCCTACCATGATCTGTCCTAATTGAAACTATTGAGCGTCCTAACTTATTTTGAATCATTTTACTAAATTTCTCAAAGGCTTCGGTTTTATCACTTAAGAACCTAGTCCACGTGTATCATGAATAATCGTCTACTATAACTAAGGTGTAACGGTTGCCACCGTAGCTCCGCACTGCGAATGGATCAAAAAGATCCATATGAAGTAATTCTAAGCACCTAGTAGTGGATACCATATTTTTAGCTTTGTGACTAGCATGTGTTTGTTTTCCAATTTTACAAGCGTCGCAAAAGTGTTGATCATATCTTAGACTAGGCAAGTTTCTAACTAGATCCTTAGAGACTAAAGATTGTAATTGTTGCATGTTAGCGTGACCTAATCTCCTATGCCACAAAGTGGAGTTTTCATCTATAGTTGCTAAGCATATCCTATCTTCCGGTTTGTCTCCTAATTTCATGACATATATACCTCCTTTCCTAATTCCTCTATCTATGACTTTCTCATCCTTAATTATTTCACTATCTTTATCGGTAAAGGTAACCCTACACTTATTATAACATATTTGACCTATACTAAGCAAGTTATAAGTTAGATTATCTACATGTTTGACATTTTCAATAGTTAGAGAGTCTTGAGAGATCGTACCTTTGCCTATGATTTTTCCATGACGATCACTATCAAAAACAACATTACCTCCGTTATACGCCTTATATGTAGAAAATAGCTTGCGATTCCCCGTAATGTGTCTTGAGCATCCACTATCCTTTATCCATTCATCGGGCTCCAAATCTACTCCTAGACATACTTCATTAGGTGCTTGAGCTATGAAACATTTGTGATTCATCGTTTCGTCTTCGTCACTAGATTTTCTTCTTGGGGTGGTTTTTCTTTTATCTTGTGCTTTTAGTCGCTTTTTAATAATATTCTTGAATTCTTTAACGACCTTTGCATATTCTTCATCTTCGCTTTCGGAGCTTTAATCGTCATTATCACTAAGTTCTTTTTCGATTGTTAACTTTATACACCCTTCTTGTTTGCTCTTGATATGACTCATGGAATTTTTGCCATCATTACCTTCACAGAAAAAATTTGAACTAGTAGCACTTGTACTCATTTCAACTAAATACTTATCTACTATGCTTTCATTTTTAACTAATTGGTAAACAAAACTTTCTTTGGCTTGACATTTCTCTTGATGAAAATTTAAAAGACTTTTTCACATATCATTTGCCGTTTGACAAAAAAATATTCTTTCATATTCAATTCGTGGTAAAGCTTTGTATATAATCATTTTAGCTATATTATTTTTATCAAGCAATATTTTGAAACAATCATCTTGTTTTTCAAAAATGGTTTTTGTTAGTTGAAAATCACCAATTGAAATGACATGCCAAAGATCATAATCTATTAACTTCACAAAACTTTCGAATCGATTTTTCCATTCAAGAAAACTTGTATTTTCAAAATATAGTGATTTAAATGTCATGTTCCCTTCAAAATATTTTTCCGATTGAACGTAGCTCTGATGCCAATTGTGGAAAACTAGAAGGGGGGGGGGGGGGGGTTGAATAGTTTTATGTTGTTTTTCGTTTTATAAAAACTTTATTAACAAAATCTTCGATTCTAGTTTTATGTGAGATTAATGTCTAAACACTTATGTATACTAATATCTACTAAAGTAAATGACAACAATATAAGAAAATAAGTAAAGAGATAGAGATGGAAAGATCGCACCACAAGACAAATGATTTATACTGGTTCGGCTATGAAGCTCCTCTTCGCCTTACACCACTCCCCGAGCACCTAACTCGAGAGTTTTCTTCACTATGTCAACAAGCTCCCTTATGGCGGAGAAAACCTTACACAACTTTCGCTTACACCAATTTACGGCACTAAGCTAGATGTCGAGTCCTAATAGTAGCTAGAACCAATCTCACACCACTAGTCACTACACACCTTCTTCACAACTTATGCACACCACTACTACTACACACCTTCTCACACCTTCACTACTTCTTCTTCACAACACTACTACAACTTCTATCCATAACTTCTATACACAACTTCTTTTCACTACTAATCACACCTAAATCTATCTATAACAAAACCTCCACTTCTTTACAAATGATTTACACAACTACTAATAATATACACAAATCTATAATACTTCTTAACAAGATGTTGGATTTGGACATAAAGTTATAGCGCAAAAGGTGAGGAAAAAATGCAGGATTGAACCTGTATTTATAGGACAAAGATTCTGGTCACAGGAGCGTGCTGGCCCCCTTAAAATTAAAGGGGCCGCCCCTTATAATTAAGGGGGCCGCCCTCCTGTAACGACCAGAATTTTTTTCCTTTTCTGGGGAAAGTTTATTTGGTGAAAATTTAACTGATTTTGGTTAAAAATTTGAATTCATATATTTATTATGAATTAAACATTTTCCTTTAATTACCAAATGTGTTTTTCTAAATATATAAAATGTTTATACCATTTTATATAATTTGTAATGATTAAATAAATCTTCCTTTGATCATAAAATGTATTAGGCAATTGTTTATTCATACCTTAAGTGATTAAGTTGGATATAATGATATTTTGTCACAAAATACTTGTTTACGTAATAATTTTACGTTTAATGATTTAAGATTTTGTGATCGTCAAAATATAAGGATATCGAGAAATATTAATAACGTTTTTACGCATTATTTAAATCAACAGTTTTATTTGATGCAGGTTCAAAGCTACCTTTGTATGCTTTCCAAAGATTCAAAAACATTGAATCTAGTGACAAAAAGCCAAAAAGAAGCCTCCTTTTTGCTTTGTTGGATTCCCTCCTCCTTGAAGAGGTAACAATCAAATTTCAATACCTAATGTTTTTAATTTTTGGGAGTTTGATTATCACTTTAAGATAATATTGTTAAATATTTTATACAGTGGGAGGATCGTGTCGAGAGAGGGCTTTTCGCTATGATGTTACTACCTGTGAGACTAAGGTAGAACATCAGTTTCTTGGTATTCTATTGATCAAAATACTATATGTGTTGCATATTAGCTGTTGCTTAAACAACTATATATGTGACTGAACAGGTGATTCCAGGGGATTATGGGTTTGTTGCTCAACTTAACAAGGGTCGTCACCTCAAGAAGCGTCCCACTGAATTTCGTGTGGAGAAAGTTCTTCAGCCATTTTATGGGAGTAAGTTCAACTTCACGAAAGTTGGATAAGAAGAAATCCTCTTCCAGTTTGAATCAAGCGACGATGGTGATGTGAAGTTCTATCCGAGAGCTCTTATTGACGCAGAAAAGTCCCCTAGCGTTGTTGCCATCAATGTAAGGTACATTTGCACATTTATCCTCTCCTAAACTAGACGTATCTGGTACTCAATGAAGTGTAGTTTTGCATTCAGTTTTTCGGGTGACAATAAGTAGCTTGAGCTATATTTTATAACACTTGCACTTCTAACTTTGAATGTCCTTTCAGATGCTCACTTAGAATCAATTGTACTTATTTGCTCCCAAGAAAACAACCCTTTTTTTAGTTACTATGAAAAATTGAAAACGTAATTTTAGTATGTACCTGTTATAATTTGATTTATAATCTTTTTGAAAAAAACCGCTCCACGGTGGTAAAGTCTCATCTTTACAATATGGTACTGAGCAATACTAATGCAAGTATTTATGCTCAACATTAGTATTTTTAGTTGACTTATGTTGTCATGTCGATTAAAAATGCATGTTATATTAAGACTCGATTTTTTTTGTTAAATATTTTAACATATAGTTTATTGGTATATTGCGAACATATATATATATATATATATATATATATATATATATATATATATATATATATATATATATATATATATATATATATATATATATATATATAACTGGAACTTTTCTTCTACATTTTTTTATATGCAGAAAGGTATTTCAAGATACTTTCCGTAAGATGTATACATTGCCATCATATGTTGAAGCCCTTACACCAATGCCTGAAGATGGTGGGCACTAGTCTGCCTTGCACAACTGGGTGATGGCAACTCCGTCTTTTCTAGAGTTCATGATGTTTTTCAGGTCAGGATTTTAGTGGAAGATGCTACACTTTGATCAAGGTTAGCTTTTAAGGTATCATTTTATTGATTCAGGCCCATGTAATATTGTAATAGTTAGCTAAAAAGATTGCTTTTCCTTCTATATTTGAATACTTTTTTTTTACGCCATATGTGTGTGTATGATTAAGGGGGCGATTGGTTTAACTTATTTAGCAGACATGGGGGCTCAAATGTGTGTGCTTAGTTATGCTTCCGGCGGTTTGGTTTAGAGGATGTGGTTCAGGAGTTGTGCTTTATGGAGTGTGGTTCAGGGGTTGTGGTTCAAGGGGTTGCTGAAAAGACTTGGCCGAGAGGTAGACCTTTTAAGTTTGAGAAGCAATGGTCATGACTCTTGCATTCACGCTTATGTAGGGAAAATGAGTGCTTGGTTGCTGCTGTTTTCAGTCAAAAAAAAAAAAAAAAAAAAAAAAAAAAATTGTTTGGTTGCGGTTTTTTTCGTCAACAAGGGCCTGTTTTGTTTGCTGTTAAAATGGGTGTTTGGTTTGCTTTTTTTTTTTTTTTTTTTTATTTTATTTTATTTATTTATTTATTCCAAAATGGGCTGTTTGCTTTGCTATCAAAATGGTTGTACCGTATGCATTTTAAGTATCGAATAGTTTGTCATTTACATGTATGGTTCTAATATAAGATTGGTTATAGACCTTGTAAAGTTCGACATATGTTTTTAATATACTTTTTATAAAGCTTTCTTTATCTGTAAAGTTACAATTGTCACCTAATGCGTGCTTTAAGCTTTACAAATTTAACAGATGGATACTTATAATTCAAATCATTACATTTTAACGTAATATAGTAACTTCGTCCCTCTTTGTTTTGGCTAACTTGCATATACAAAAACCCCACGGCAACGCGCGGTTTTCCCACCTCGTTTTTAACTAATGTGTATTAAATGCCTTTTATGATTTAAAAGAAAAGTTCAAGTTTAATTAATAAGATCATATCAATATCCTATGGGCACCGATTAGACAAACTCATTAATTAATTGTATCTTGTAAAAATATTAAGATCCTCTTAAGTTCATATGAAAATTACAGGTAATGTTTTCTTACAAACAAAACAGTGAGGCTTAACGAGAGACTAGGGCTGAGCAAACGACCCGAACGGACCAGACCGACCGAGACCGAACCGGACCGGACCGACCACATTCGGTCCGGTCCTCGGTCTTTGCTTTTTGGCTAATTCGGTCCTCGGTCCGATCTGGTTCAGACCACAAACCGATTATTTAGCCTTGTTGGATCAGACCGACCACAATCGGTTCGGTCCTCCGTTTTGATTTTTTGACTAATTCGGTTATCGGTCCGGTCCGGTCCTAGACCGATACTCACCTTATGAGAGACCCATGTTTGTTATTTACTTTTTAATTTTTTATTGTGAGTGAACCCTAAGATAATGTTCATACGTACTTGAGTAATTGTTAACTCTTTAATTTAAGATTTCTCAACTATGTTTTGTTTATACGTCTTCTCATAAACAAAAGAGTGACGGAAACCTGTTTTTTTTATTTGTTTTTATTGTGAGTGAACATTAAAATAATCTATATTATATATACTGGAAAATCTCATATTATGAGAAAATTATATATGGAAACTGTAAACTTTTATTATTATTTTCGTTTGTAACCTATGATCAATATTATTTTCATTCAGTTTAAATCATGTTTAATCCTCAACTTCATAAACTTTATTCTTTTTCGTTTATAGCATATAAACTTTTTTTTATCACTACCGTTATAAAATCTCGTTGTTATGCACGGGTACTCGTGTAGTATTAATATAAACTTGAATAACTGTTAACTCTTTAATTTAATATTTTCCCAATTAACTTAACTTTATGTATCAATTATTCATGTTTCTCAATCAAATCGCAATACATTATTTTACTTAAAAAATAGAAAATATAAACAAAAGGGCTATCTCCATTCCAATTAAAAAACAAAGAGACAAAACAATTTTGGGGGAAAAGAAGACCAAATGATGTTTCAAGATGACAATGGATCCTCGTCATCTTCAGAAGAGGAAGAGGAAGTGAAATTGGTTACATGGAAAGAGCATTATTCCTCTGAGCACAAAATACTTTTAGTCGGGGAAGGCGATTTTTCATTTTCATTGTGTTTAGCCAAAGCTTTTGGGTCTGCTCGCAACATTGTTGCCACTACGGTCGACACGCAACGTAAGTACTACCTTCCTAATATCATAATACCTTGATACTGCAAACGTTATTGGGCGGACCTAGGGGGTTCCCGACATGGTCTGAAATTATGTGTCACACAAAAGAAATACAAGTCTTCTTAATTTGTTTACTAGAAATCATATATTTTAGTTTATCTTTATTTTTTTTGTAATTTTAAAAGAATTTGTACACCCAGTGACTTAGTGTCGCGGGTATGCCCTGGTTATATTATTATCTACTAGTAACAAAATGATATATGTCAGTGGAATTAGTTAAAAAGTACAGCAATGCAATTGAGAATATGAGAGAGCTTCAAGATATGGGTTGTGTGGTACTTTGTGGGGTGGACGCCACTACCATGAGCCAACATTTTTTTCTCACTACTCAGCGTTTTCATCGCATTGTTTACAATTTTCCACATGTTGGCTTTGCTTACCCTGAAGCCAATGCCTGCCAAATCAAGTATGTAATATTTGCTGACTATTTGTTGTTGTTAATGTTGTTGTGTGGTACTTTCGGTTCGTATTTGCCGCATTCTGATTATTTGTTGTTGTTAATGTGTACTATAGGTTGAACAAGCAGCTAGTGAAAGGGTTCTTGAGGAATGCTAAAGTGCTTCTTAAGAAGGAGAATGGTGAGATTCATGTGACTCATAAGACTGGTGAGCCTTATGACAAGTGGGATTTGGTTAAAAAGGCGGCCAAGATTGATTTGGTTTTGTATGAGGAGCTTCCTTTTCTCAAGCACAAGTATCCTGGCTATACACAGAAGAGGGCACATGGTCGCTCTTCTGATGCTCCTTTTGACTTAGGAGGATGCACTACGTTCAAGTTTAGGCTCACTTGATGATTTGCCTTGCCTAGCTGGTTTATTAGATTAATTTTACCATGTTAGCTAGCTAGGAACTCAAACTTTGGAATGTAAAAGTACTTTTGATGTATGAATATGTGACTCACATCAACTTATGGGACATTTGTTGATATTCCAATGGAGGTTAAATACACATCAACTCCACCTAAGCTCCATGTCACCATGGACATGTCATATAGATGCTCTAAGAGCACTAGGTGCAATGAGGAAGCTCCCTTCGTCATTTGAGGCCCACGGGGTGCCATATCACTTTACAAACCTCCACAACTAACCAACCCCTCACTAACAACTAACCTCAAATTACTTATTTGAGGACCACCACTACCTTTTTTTTTTTTTTTTACTCAAAGACTAAACTACCAAATCTGACAAACAAGGACGAAAAGGACATGTATTTGCTTCGTCGTGCAGACGAAGAGCAACAAAGTGGCAAGAAAAAACAAGCTCACCAGGTGTGGTGAAGAGGCACAACGAAGTGCCAAGGTGGACTGGCGAATGGAGATTGCGAGCTGGTGAAGAGGCACAACGAAGTGCCAAGGTGGACTAGCGAATGGAGATGGCGAGCTGCACCTAGTGCCCTAATGATCAATAGTATGAAATAGCATAAGTCGTACTAAAAATGTAAAGGAAAATGGACAAATGGGTCCTAAGAATTCTGACACTATTATGTGTTGAAGATATGGATGAATACCAGGGAAAGTAGGGCTTATTGCTTTCCTTTCAATATGTATTGCACAGTCAGCACCACTCAATATATGCCAAAATCTTAAATATACTATATGTCATTTAGTAATGTCATATTGAACGGTATATGATATATGGTCGACATAGTTGGGCTTCTAATTAAGCACCTTTTTTGCATCTCATCGCATGCGGCATCAACTTGCAACCTTAAGACAAAAAGCAAAAGGCACTTTCAAAAGCAATTTACATAATTACAGGTCTATAAAAGCAGATATAAATAATGATGAACAACCTGAGCTCGTGAGTTAGTAAGTGATAGATAAAACAAAGAAAGATGGTGACGAAGGGAACTTTGGTAAGGTTTATGAGCTTGCTCATAGCACTGGCATCTGTAGTAGTGTGGAGTTATGCAGCTAACCATGTGGCTGGTAGCACAATTCACCCTCAAGGTTAGATTTTGTCCAAAAGTGAATAATTTATCGTTTAGCCTATCATATTTAATATTAATTCGTTTTAATATGCATAATGAAGCTGGCTGTCGCTGCTGCAACTTCGTCTACGAGAAGTCGTTAATCACATGTGGAAAAGTCTGTTGTGTAGATGGATGCTGCTGAGCTTCTACATCTAGCCATCCCAACAAACTCAGCTGCTAGAATAAAATCGGATCATTGAACTCTTGCTTTTTCTTGTAAAAACAAGACTGGAACTTGTATTTTAATACTAGAAATATTTATGCAGTGGAAGGACTGATAATAGCTTGCATCTTATATTACAATGCACATTTGCAGCTCATAAAGTTCTAAACTTTCATGAAAAATCTAACGTAATGGGTAATTATCTTGTACCACTTGATGTGGTCTAGTATAGAACTATATAACTAATGAGTTCAAAAAGTCGGAAACTGTAAAAATCCGACATCAAATTACCCATGTTCAAATCACAAGTCCCCAAAGTATTAATAACCAAACGACAGATCCACTGTGTAAACGTGAACCTAGTGAAACATGCTTGATTGCCACCTCTTCAGCAACCCCCACAAGAAATTTGCATTGACCCATAGATGGATTTAAAAAAGTGACTATCCCAAGCCCATCAAATTCACAGCTCTGGAAATCCTGTTTCTGTACCTGGTAGTAACTGTTAAATGCATATGAAATGTTACCCCTTTCTCCAATCCCATTACACGATCCCCCATAATTTAGAGTAGTGCAATCTGCAACAGTACATGCCAATTTAAAGTGGTCTGCAACACCAGAAAGATCTTTGGAAGGGTCAGCCACACACCATCTGTAAGGTAGGTAACGAACATCTCTCGCATTTCTCAACAACCCATTGCCCGTTCCAAGGTTCAGTGCATACTTTGCCTGCCCATCAAAAGAAAAAATCCCCCAATGTCTTTCAAAGCTTCCGGGAAGCACACTCTTCGCCCCTTCATCAAGAAGACCAAAAAGATAGACATCCATAGGTGGCTGTCCAGGCCTAAGAGGGGTTCCTTTGTTGCTTAGGACATGATTTATGAGTCCCTGGTTGAAAACTCGTGCAGCATTGACATTTGCATTAACGGCTCCATCTGTAGGCCAACCCACCTCCCCTATAACTATTGGCATCTGACCAAATCCAAGTTTATTAAGGGCAGAAACTAAAGTGTCGTAGTTCCCATCAAACGCGTTATAATATACATTTGGTCCATCAGTGACAGAATGGGTTGTCCCTTCAAAAAATGCATAGTCTTGTGGGAAGTCTGAGTTGCCATAGAGGCTTAGAAACGGGTAAATGTTGACAATGAAAGGAGAACCATTAGAATTAAGGAATGTAACAAGATCTGTCATAATTTGGGCAAGTTCAGGACGGAAAGCTCCTTCTGAAGGAAGTGAAGACTCATAGGCATCGGCGTTGCAAGGGACAACTAGCTTCACATTGCCCGCCAGACTTGCTTTTGCTAAGGATTGTTGCAGATTTGTTATGGCTGGCATCACATATGACTGGAACTGACCGCTGTAACTTGCAAGGAAGGGCTCGTTTCCAACAGCAATGTACCTAATTTTCATTAAAAGAATCAGAACCATTGATTTGTTTTAGATGCAATAAGACAACATGAAAACAAGGTAACCGAATTTTGTCCCATTAACCACCTTTTTTGCCCCAGAAAAGTCTTTTAAATTTCTGGTTGTCACCAATCAGTTACTTCAGTAACATATATTCAAGTTAGCATGGTTAAAGCTGACACATCTTCATTTGACCTTAGATAACTGCTGCAGATTACCTTATATTAACTTATAGAAAGCCTTAGAATATTAACTTAGAGATATCTTCATTTGACCTTAGATAACCGATTTTATTATTATTATTATTATCATTATCATTATCATTATCATTATCATTATCATTATCATTATCATTATCATTATCATTATCATTATTATTATTTTGTGAGCAAAAAGAAGATATGGTTACATAAAGTAATATTGTGGGTTACCTTCCAATGCAATTAGCTAAGCTAATACTCCATGTTAAAATTTTCCTGCATATATGTCAGGATGTTGATCTATCCTTTGGTACATACTGCAAATATAAAGTACTATAGATATAATGCAAGAAAACTACCACTAAAAGGTTTTCACACTACTTTAAGAAGTTGATCACTTACTACTAATACCTTAGGATATACCGCTTTGCAATTTTTGTCTAACTAACTCTAAGCTATATTCCTGTATTTTACTAAACTATGGTACACAACTAACTTCCAGGGCAACTCAGTTAAAATAGAGGCCTGCATTGTACTTAACTATTTTAGAAGTGGTGTGATGGAAATTCATTCATTTTAGTATGTAATCATGTATACAATATTTGAAGACCTACCCTTTGAATGCATACTCATGTCGTTACATACTAATTAAATATGCATGTTAGCTGCATATTGGATAATATAATACATAAAAGTTTGACTATATTAATTTTGCAGTCCCAAGCTAGGCCTTGACATGACACACTTATGTTTAGGAAACAAACATAGGCATCAATTAATGTAGCTGAGGAAGATAACATGTAATTTCCTAAAGTAGAGTTATTTTAGCAACTCTCTGAATATACGAATCAGAATGTAGCATGTTCACGTCGTTTCATTTGATCTCTTTTTTACTACAAATAAATGAATAATTCACTTTAAAGAAGTTTAAACCAAAAAGTTACCATTGATGACTGATGAGACACTTGATCTATATTCCTTGTTGGTTATTGTTAACCTTACATGCATTTGCAATCGATCACATAAAGATAATCACTGATTCACTTCCCAACTTAATTCATGTAAATAGGCTACCATTACAAGTAGTATCAGCCACAAGGAAGTATCCACTTTCTATATTTATTACCAGAATAAAAATCCATTTAAGTGACACAAATGGGTTACTTACTAGCTAGCGTTCTGTTAACTAGTGTGGATATCTTAGGGAGTGTTTGGGATTGCTTATTTTCTCTTATCTTCTACTTATTGTTTAGCAGAAACATTTTTTGTTATCCGCTTCTGCGTATCTGCTTGTTTCCTAAACTACATATACTTTTAAGCATCTTATAAGTACTTATTTTTTAGCCTAAGCATAAGTAGAGAAAAATAAGCAATCCCAAACACCCCCAGAAGTCCATAACATAAACACAATAAGCACAAGGGCAGCAACTAAAAACATGGGAAATGTTTACATACTTGATATTAGCACCACCTCGGCCTTTAAGCAAGTATCTCGAAACATTCTGCGAAACCCACAAATCCGCTGCATTCGGAGAAGAACTAATAGTTGCCAACAAGTCATTAGAAACACCAACCATAACCTCAATACCAGTGCCCATTAAAGCTCTTAAACAATCTGGGTCAGCATCAAATAGTTTAACTTTTTGAATCTTGTTATCTTTAAGAAGATCCACAACAGTAGATGGTGATAACCTGTGGTTTGATACAGTACCCCAGTTCACACCTATGGCTGATTCTACTACTACCCCTGGCCCTGACCCACCAAACAACAACAACATTAACATTACTACTGCTGTCATAACTATGTTTCCCATCATGACCATTTTTTCCTTAAAGATTGTTGGTTTTTGAAGATACTGTAAAATGAGAATAATTCTCGAGTTTTAAGTGAAGGGAAATGGAAAAGAATTGGAAAGGGAAAAGAAAAGGAAAACTAAAGTAAGAATTAATTGTTCTTGAGTGGGAGAAAAAGGAAAATAACTTGGTGAAATTACATATATGCCATTTAGTTATTAATGTAAAATATTTTAAAAAGGGTATATTAGTCTTTACACAATAACAATTTCCCTTTCCTCCCAAAAGTAGAAGGAACATTTCATTCCTTAAAAAAAACTCAAGAACACAAAAAACTATTAATTTCCTTTCCTTTCTTCTTCCTTTCCAACTCGAGAACTGAGCGTAAAAAAAGATATATAGAGTTTTAAGAAAGGCGTTTGATGTCGGTAAAGGAGACCAACGTAGACTGTATGGTTTTGTTTTATTTCAGGCAGGTCATGTCACTTTCATTTTCTTACTATCATTATCACAATAAAATAAGTTAAAAAGAAACAAAAAGAAATAATAATAATAAATAAATACTCCGTAGCTAGTTGTTTATTAGATATAGATCTCCTTATGTTGACGCAAGATAGGGTAAATTTAATACGGAGTACTCCACCGGATAAAGGAATGGACTTGTTACACTTTTTTTTTTTTTTTTCTATTGCTTAAAAGAAATGTTTTCTTTTTTTCCCTTCCTTTTTGTGTTTAAAGTTTATTCTTTTGGATTAAAAATTGGTTGGATGACATGATGTATTGTAAAGCTAAATAACCATTGTTCTGACTTCTAAGTGTGTACAATGATAATTTTAAAGTTTATTAGATGTAAATTGATATTTGTTCTTCACTTGTCATCATCATATAGAGATAATGAGACATATATAGTGATTCCAACTGTCAAAGTTTGTTCTTCACTTTCATTTTCTTGCTATCATCATTATGGATGTTATGATTATAAAGATATAATATTAAGAATCAAAATTAAGAGGATGTAACAATACTTTTTGTTAGATATAAACATAGAAGATTTGTCGTAAGAAAAAGAGTTAAATGGAAAGCTAACAAAGCACTGAATCCGCTACTTTAAATTTTTAGAAAGCTTTAAGTGTTGATCAAAATTAAGAAAAAGAGTTAAATGGAAAGTTAAAACTTGAGAGTGTTGATCAAAATAATATGCGTGCAAATCACTTTTTTAAAACTTAGAGTTAAAATTGGCTTGAAAATAATACATAATTTTGTTTTAATTTTGGCAAATCCTACACACCAGTCTTTTGGTGAGCTCTCAATTTCGAAGAAGTTATTTAAATATTGCAATAGCGTGAAAAATTTTGCGTCTTCTTATCACAACCGTTCGCCTCTTCTACTTTGATATTCTTTACTTCTTTAGCATAGTTTTTCTGTTGAGACAATATCGTTATATTTGTCCTTTGACAGATTAAAGTTCTAATTTTAACGCCAAACAGTTCAAAGTTGAATATTCTGATCGGTTTTTGGTATTTTGGTATAACTGACACTAATTGTGTTGTATGTTTATTTATTTTGTTGTTGCAAGCTTAAAGAAATGGATAAAAAAAAAAGTTAGTGTAGAAGAGCTGGTTATCAAATAAAGGTTGTCCAACAATCTCTAATTTCAATAATTCATAATACAAATCTAAATATTGTCCACACACACCTTTATTTCAAATACTAAGGGCCCGTTTGGTTTGTATGTGGGTTTAAGATTAGGATTTAGTGGCCCGTTTGGTTGGGGTCCATGAAATCAAAGATTAAGATTTTGTTTTAAATTAAATTGTTTGGTTCGAGTTTTCGGTTACAACACAGTATTTGATGTTACGCCCCGTGCCCGCTTTGACCAAAATTTAAAACTTTTACGTGGAAACGCTTTGACCCGTTACTGACTCATGTCACTCATTTATAAACTGACTAAAATAAGTTACAAAACAAACATTGAGACTATTTTTAGAAGAACTAGACTCCAATACTTTTGAAATGAGTGGTGGCACCCTAAAGTGCACTATGACCCCTAAAGTGACTGTGACCCCTAAAGTGCACTATTGTCTCAAAATGACCCGTAACACTTTTTAACATAAAATCGACACTTTAAAACTATATTTAAACATATGTAATCAACATTTAACTTAAAATATACATTATACCTTTTTTTTCCGAAAATTCTTGACCCGTTAGACCCAAAATTGTTAAAATGGACCTTGTCCCAAACACCCTTTTTTCTGCATGACCCTTTGGTGCACTATTGACCTATTTTCAGGAAAAACAACTTCTATAATATGACATAACACCAAAACTTCCATAAATCATTAGAACATTATAAACATCAAATATATGCATAAACTTGGTCATAATGACACGCAAAAATGTGATTTACAAAGTAACGGGTGGAAACACCCGTTTTGACCCATTTGCATACTACACTTAACCATAAACCAAACACTCATTTAACATTAAAAACCATGACAACTTTGATCCACGACTATTGACCCATTCAAATCACAAAATGGGTACAAACATACATTAATCCAAACACCCCTTTAAACATGGCCATAAACACTTAACCCATGTTATGACATGAACCATTAGACATACTCGACTTTAAAATACGACAACATAACTTGACACATGAATACGCGTTTACAGCTCGATAAAAGACTCACGGGGGTATGATACCATCATAGAGTTCGGTATTCTATACTAAGCTCCTAAATGCATACTACCTTTATACTTGCATATCCAATTCCTTTAATCCATCTATCCAAGCCATCCATAAAAGTATACAAACCAACAAAATGGTTAAACAACTAAACCATAAGCTTTCGCTTAGTAAGTAACCCGGCATAAAACACATATCATACACATATTAGCACATAAGCATCACGATCACTTACTTTACTTCCATACCATAACATTCAAATCATACAACAAAAATCTTCATCATATAAGCTACAACAAGTCTCATTAGCAATAGCCAAAAACATGCTCAGCTAGTCATAACTAAACCCCACTTCCCTAACTTTCATCCATTACTCAAACCAAGTGCTAACTTACCACAATCATAACACATATATGGATAACACACATATAACACATGTTTTAGTACAAGTTACTTACCTTAGCATCCAAAGCTAAGGTACTAATCATAATACCATCAGCATCATCATCTTCATCTCATCATCATCCTTCATCATTATTATGATCAATCTTCATAATTTACCAAAACCTAACACATAATAACCATTACCAAATTCAAGGGTTAACATAACCCATCAAGTATACTTAACTTCCAATTTATCATCATATGATCATATCTTGATCATATGACGAAATTCTACTTCCCACCTAATCTATAACCTCATGGAGTCAAGACAAAGGATTACTTACTTGTGATTATTGTAATTTATGCTTAACCCTTGGCAAGGACTCATCTTCATCATCTCCACTTCATCCTCAAGCTTTCTCTTTTCCCTCTCTTTTCTCTCTAATAACCGGACCAACAAACACCCTTGAAACTTATGGAAAACACTAGAATTTCCTAGGTTATACTAGTTAGATTGCATCTTTGGCTATTTGACATAATTAGTCCCTTTAGTCCTTTTCTTCTTACTTTAGCCACATCCTACTTATAACACATTTGGTACTAGGCAACTTTAGTCCTTTAAGTTAAGCAACATACCTTCTAAAGCCATTTTACACATTCGTTGACCATTTGGTTGACTATCAGGTTTGACTATAATGCAACATTTGTAGGATCGTGGTTTTGATTGATTATTGTGATTCGGGAGGTCGGGGATGATGAAAGATTAAAGCTTCCATGGTTAGAGAGAGAGAGAGTAGAGAGTAAAGGGAAAAACTATGTGTTTTATTGATAAGGAAAAGTAAAATACACAAAGAGTCTCACCCTCCTAGTGAAGTCTAGGAGGGCTTATATAGCCTAACACAAACTAACTATTACAATATTACGATTCTAGTCCTTGTGTTTTGGCTAAATGAGATAACTAATGTAATCCCGTAAATGTCGTTCCATTTACGTGTTAGGATTATAAACTTTGATCCTAACAATCTTCCCCCAATGGGACGACATAAGGGATTACTTACAACATTGCCTACAAGTACAAATAAGAATAAAGAAAGTGTTCTAGAAACTTTTCAAATGCTGAGGATGACTACAGTTGACGCTCTTTGTCTTCATCTTGTACCTCGGCTTGAAAAACTTTATCTTCACTTGTAAGTAAATGATGTAATATGCATGAAATGGATTAACTTCCCCCCAATTCATGTTGCATGTCTTTAGCGGCTTCTTTGTACACTTCTTTTTGGCGAAGTTTCTGAATCAGCTTCCCCCCAAACTGACAACCGTCTTCAGCAGATTCGAAACTTTGATGTAGTCCACATGTCTTCTAACTATTGAAGTTTTGAGTTCGCAGCGGAATTTGTAGATGACACCGTAAACCACACCAAGCAAATCTGACTAGTCACTTAATCACAGTTATGCTCAATGCAGAAACTTTGTTCGGGAGTAACATGCAAGAAATCAGCAAGATCTTCTCACTTAAGTTGGCTATTTCGCACTTCGCACCCCGCGAGAGTTGAAATGATTACACCAAAATCACAAAACTGAACCACTGATCATCTCTGCGGACGTTTCTCCGGTAGTAATAAAATTGTAAGCTCGATCATGTGAGTCTATTATGCGTCCCTGATGTGCACATTTCTTCCCCCTAATTGTAGAACCTCGTGGAAAATGAGTGTTTTCCCAAAGAAGTCAAGAAAAGTCAAAGAAGCAAAACAACACCCACTCTCTCTTCCTTCACGATGTCTTCGCGGAATCGGAAGCATACACACTATGTTTACGATGGAAACGGAGGCAGCGTAACCCCATATGTCTAACTAACCGATTATGTGT
This sequence comes from Artemisia argyi, assembly GCA_030686995.1. Classification (NCBI taxonomy): domain Eukaryota; kingdom Viridiplantae; phylum Streptophyta; class Magnoliopsida; order Asterales; family Asteraceae; genus Artemisia; species Artemisia argyi. The sequence goes on along the minus strand of CM060682.1, from coordinate 105,430,663 downwards.
GAAGTATCATAAATAACCCGTGAGAATCAACTGCTGATAAACATCTCTACTCTTTTATACTCCTCTCAGCTAGCTCTTTACCAACCCCATTATCATTCTGTCGGTTCTTTGTAGTGACCACTGATGGAGAAAACCCAATATTACGAACTTGAGACTGAAGTAAAATAACCCGAACTTGTGACTTAAACTTGCACTATTGTCTGACTAAGAACCAATACTGAGAATTTCAATAAAGGTAGAATCATATACCCATCCAACCATCCTTAATTGTATATGAACTTCTCTCGAATTATCCACATCTTTTGGTGACACTTGAGCACTACAACGTAACTCCTTTAAAGTGATAGCTATACACTGTGAGCACAACAACGTAACTCCTTACATCAGGTATAACTAGACAACTCAAGTCTTTGGTCATTTGTACGGATAAAAGCTCGAACAAGGATCTCAAAGAATCATGCATCCAACCAACCCCGATATCTTCAGATACTAAGTACACGCACCCGTGAAATTCCACTTCAACTTCAAATAAATAATAAAGAATTAACTCCGTAGTCACATCTTGCGATTACATGCCCAAATCTAGCCCTTTTGACGGTTTAATGAACTTGATAATGGTTCCCGATCTTGTCAAAAAAATTAAAAACTGTATCCCCTAATAAAAAATGATAATTCACTTTGACATTTTAATTCCCGAGAATAAACATTAACCATAACAATTACTAAATACTAACCCATAATATTTATAACGGGCATTCAGCTCAATGCTCAATGGATTAGATCATAAAATTACAGCCCATGTTAAATAGCCTCATCCAAACCCGATTCATAACTAAGCCCAACAAACCAATTGGAATACCCGGTCCAATAAAAACTTATGTGACTCGATCCACACATATCAAAACTCTTATAAGCACTCTACCCTAATTATTCTCACATAACAAACAATCCGCCTCCCTTTTTAACGTATTCTCTCACCTAATACTCATCACCCAAACTCCAGATCTGACAAATATAATCAAAACAAACAAATCAAATGCACATCTCAATCTCAGTTTTCATCTATCCTTTAACGCACATCGTGAATCCAACCTGAATAACTCACAACCCAACCTTTTTCTTGCTTGTTTCTTTCCATATAATCCAAATCAAGAAGACATTGAGAAGACTTCAAGATCTTATCGAAACGTCACAGGAAGGTTGTATGTTATCATTTGTCAATCAACGAATCAAGAGAGCGGGTATAGCATACTTGTTATATCTCGTTCTTTGTTGTTCGGATATTTATTGAAGCTATGCTTCAACATAGATTGATGATGAGTTGGTTTACTCGTGTATGAATATTTAATAGTTCTGAAAATATCATAAGAGATACGAGTGAAAAAACCAATCTGAGATCTTTTTATTTATGTTTGTGTTTGATTCGAAGCATGGTATAGTTAGATGAGTATTGATTGAGTGAAGGTGAGGGATTGGTTACTTGGCAGTGGACAGCATCATCTTCATTCTTGTTTAAATTCATGGACTGATGATGTTAATAACACTGAAGTTTAAGATTTGGTATATTGGTTAGGTCGTGGTCACATTTCTGCTTCATCTTACTTCTGTTTTTATTATTTTTGGCCAGTTTACGCATAACTTTATGCGTAGACATGTAGAAATCTTTTGCGTAGAAATCTTACGCGTAGAAAACTTTTGCGTAGACATGCTTTACGCGTAAACGTATCTTTTGCGTAGACCTTAGCTTTTGCGTAAGTATTACGCGTAAGACTAGGGTTTTACGCCTAAGATGAACCTTACGCATAACTTGTCCAAGTTATGCGTAGAAAATCTGAAGTTTCGCATAGATCTAGGGTATTTGGCCATTTGACCATTTCCGGTGTCCTTTTCCGACCAGATTCCGTCCATCTTTTCCGGCTGCTTTTTCTGACCATGTTTTTTAGCTTCTTTTTGACCATAAAATAATCACTGGTATTTGGTGCAACAAAATAGTCACAAAAATATATATTTAAAAACTGAAACTTGTGATAAACTTATGACAGAAAGAGCCAAAAAAAATGACCGTTTGACCAATATATTGGAAACAACAATCTGTATTAAACTGTACCACATACGGATGATAAAAAGATTTAAAGACCAGTTGACAGTTGTGATAAAACAGCTTAGAAACAGATTTGAACCACAAAAGATACAATTTTTAACAAGATAACACCACAAAAAATCAACCAAAACTAAAAACCAAGGCTCTGATGCCACTTGTAGGATCGTGGTTTTGATTGATTATTGTGATTCGGGAGGTCGGGGATGATGAAAGATTAAAGCTTCCATGGTTAGAGAGAGAGAGTAGAGAGTAAAGGGAAAAACTATGTGTTTTATTGATAAGGAAAAGTAAAATACACAAAGAGTCTCACCCTCCTAGTGAAGTCTAGGAGGGCTTATATAGCCTAACACAAACTAACTATTACAATATTATGATTCTAGTCCTTGTGTTTTGGCTAAATGAGATAACTAATGTAATCCCGTAAATGTTGTTCCATTTACGTGTTAGGATTATAAACTTTGATCCTAACAACATTCGTTGACTAGCTAATCACGTTAAACCTTTAGTCAATTCCATCTAGGGTGGGGCTTATTGTATCCGGGAAACGGGTGTTACAATACCATCCCCCTTATTTAGATTTCGTCCCCGAAATCTCTCGTCATTTTCCAACTAAAACTTAATCTCATAACCCACTACATTCATAACATTTCCAGATCTTCATCCATTGATCTTGACACTTTCAATTCTCAATCCATTAGTTGTAACGATCTAAATGATCTTGCACTTCAGGGCCCACTATAACACATTTCATACCCATAACTCTCTCTTTCTCGCTTAACTTTTCTAATCTTTCATTTCTTCTTAATCATTATGTCATTCAAGACGCAATCCTTGCCACTAATGTATACATTTAACCATCTACGTGTTTCACATAACCTACTAACTCGTTCCATTCTAACTTTCCCATCAAGGACTATGTGTCACTTGAACATTACACACCATCTTAACTTTCACAAGTCAATTATTTATTAACTTTCTACTTTTACCGTAACCTTTTTACTATTCTGTTAGCATTTTAATACACATTACGTTTGCCTTTACTTCTTTCAAAATTTCCATTCGCATTATGATCACTATGGTCTTTTCTTACATTACAACAAGTCACAAGATATTCGTAACATTGGTTTACATTCTCTTAATAGTTTCAACTCTACCCCTTAGGCTCCTATGTTATAAGTTCTCATGGCATCTCCCACCTAAGTTCGATATCCAACTTAGTTTCTATCCACCTATCTTAGTTCCTTACGACTTCTAACATTCCTAGACTCCCATTTCTACCCTTTCACTCTACTCATGGCATGTTGGAAACATATAAGCCCACTCATTTACACTTACTCATTTACATTGAAAGGCGTCCCAATCGATGTAAATCAAGAAACATAAACTCATGGTTAGGATATTCATAACTTCTTTATTTAAATGCAAAGGCGTCCCAATCCATTTGAATAAAGAAATTATAAATCATCCAATTTACACACTTCCGGCATAACACTTGTACTTAACCGTTACACATTTAGCTTCAAAAGTTCTTATTTTGTTTTACATTTTACTTTACCTTTTAACTTTTTAAACTTGGATCCATATCATTATCGCATTTACTTTGGGGATATTTTTATATGCCAAAGATGTAGGCAACCCCATTGCCGATGAAGGCAAAACGTTTCATCCCGAAGGATCATTAACCATTTATCCCGAAGGATCATTAACCATTTATCCCGAAGGATTCTTTAACATTCATTAGCTTGGTCATCCCGGAGGATACTACCTTTAACCTTACACATTTAACTTTGGATACAAGTCCTTAACATTTAACACACACATCATCTTATCCATTTTGTTTAGTTTAAGCAAGCATCATAAGGCATATGAAACCTGCTTATCATATACACACATTTCTATATAATTACGCTTCTCACTTTAACTTACATTCTTTAACCCACGTTAAACATTTCTAACACCTTTGCCATTAACCCTTTAGTCTACCCGACTCTTTCCATATTTAACCCTACATAGGTTATCAATCATAACATACTCATTACCATCCGTTATCCTTCTGTCATGTTTTAAACATTTACACATTCATTAGCATCGGTCATTCATCCTACACATTTTAAATAGGTTTCATTACTCCAAACTTCCATTATAACAATAATCACCGCTAATGGGGCACATTAGCCATGACATAATATTCAAAGCAACACCTTAACCTCATACATACGCATCTCATTCTTAGTTACATTCTTAAGTTTTCGCATTTAACTTTTAGCATTTAAACTTTTTCATTCAATTCCATCCTTTTCATAACAACTCACCTTATCACTACTTCTGGTTCACACTTAAATCTCAAGTTGTTGGTCCCTTTTACTTTGTTATCAATAACTAAAAAGCTAATGTAACCAAGTTATATGACTTTTAACACAAATGTATATAATGATTAACAATAAAGCAACGTAAAGATAAGAGACAATATTTTTCAACGTTTAATTCTTTATTAGAAGTTAATCAAAAAGAATCGTACCCAAGTGTTTGCGGAATAACACTTGGGATTGAAATGACAAGTGTGGTATTGACTCCTCTCTAAACTCAAAACAATGTTTGAGTGACAACTGAGGACCCAATGAGCTATCTCAGGGGCTATGTTGTTCTTTGGAGGAGTAAAAGTGGTTAGTGAATGCTTTGCATTAATTGCACAAACTTGTCAACTTTTACTCCTCACTTATGTTGCCTATTTATACACAAATATGAACAACTCTAATATACAATGGACCTAAGCGTTCCTTAATATAATCTTGATAGATTTTATTCTCTGGCAAGGGAAAGTTCTTTGGGTTAAGTCCAAAAGGTGCTTTCTGATGACAGACTGGATTTAACCATTTGGGGAAAGTTTGACCTTAAAGTGATAAAGCACTTTAATGAAACAGTTCAAACTTTCCCGCCCAGTCCCGCCAAATCTTTAGTCTTCAAGTCATCAGTCTTCAGTACCTTGATAGTTGTTAAGGAGTCTTGGGGTTCAGTGAGTTATTGTCATCCTCACTGAACCCATCACCTTCTTCTTGGCTTAGATCTCACTCACTGAGTTCCGCCTCACTGAATGGAGAACCTTTCTTCTTAGGCTCAGTCTAAGCATCCTAAAGATGACTCACTCAGTTACTGTTCACTCAGTGACTTGTTTACACTTAGGTGATTTTACATTCAAATCCTTGTTAGAAGAAGATTGGGAAATTCAGTGACCCAACAATCTCCCCCTATTTGAACATACAAATAGCCTAAGTGTTTCTTGATTCAGTGTGAGTTGGCAGGGGTCTTCATCTCTTACTGAACGTTGATGTAATTATAAGTAGGACACATAATTTAAACAAAACATCAAAGTTTATTAATAGTTATTACAAGTCCTACAAATTACAAAAATAAAACGATAGTTGTTGTTGCAGATTAGATGTTCAGGTGGTAACCAAGGGCTTCAAGCTTTGCTTTCTTTGATCTGAGTAGATATCTTTCAGAATGTTTGTTTATCATTGCTTCTAAGTCCTGGCAGAATCTTTTGTTCTCAATACTTTTGATGGGGGACGCCAACATGAGGTATGATGCGTGGGAATTGCACCAGGCTTTTGTTGGGAATAAAATGCACAAGTTAAAGAGTCTACAAGAAGAGCCTGCCAAATGATAGTTAAGCCTGCTTCTTTAGTTTTGTTGAAGTTGAAGATATTCTAACAGTACCTTCTGGGTAAGAAGGTACTGCTAGTTGATGAAGGTCCTGCCAGTTTAAACGACAAGTTGTTATATTTTATTTAGAGATATTTAGTTGTATTATTAGTCTTTATACAAAGTTACACGCTTAGTAGAAGTAGTACAGAGGTCTCAGTAGATAATATGGAGTGTTTTACCTTGAAAGGTGTAATATTAGGATAAGATAAGTCTCTAAGTATATTATATTAAGCAACTTGACAACTTGTAATAAGGGCTCCTTATACTATAAAAGGAACCCTTAAGTCACCTTCTTAAGATAACAAATAACTAGATCAATCACTGCATGCATAACTTCCATCTTTAAAATCCTTTTCACGTATCAAAGATTCAAGGTTACATTTGTAATCCTGGTGATAGTTTAGATCACCCGTATTATTTTATAAATAATATTGAATCGTTTTGTGTTATTCATGTTGTATTCATCACTCTAAATTATTCACGTTTACTTATTCACCACCTTTGTTCCTTTAGTATGTTCTAGTAAATTCCGCGTACTAAAACATATTCATTCATAAATATCCTAAACACATTACTAAGACTAAACATCCCAAGTGTCTGAACGTATTAATCCTTCCACAAGTGGTATCAGAGCAAGGCTGATATTTACGACATAAAAGAACAAAGCAAAAATGGATGTTGAGCACATTCAAACTAATGTGGCTGCAAAACTTCCATTACTCAAACAAAATGAGTTTGAGATGTGGAGACTGAGGGTTGAGCAATACTTCCAAGTGCAAGACTATGCACTTTGGGAGATTATTGAAGAAGGAAACTCATTCAAACCAATAACCACCACCTCCAAAGTAAACGATGCACTTGTCACAACTGTGCAAGTAAACCCAACAACCGCAGAAGAAAGAATCCAAAAGAGAAATGATATTAAAGCCAGGAGTATGCTTCTCATGTCTATTCCAAATGATCAGCTCTTAATCTTTAACAAGTACAAATGTGCTAAAACCCTCTTTCAAGCTATTGTGGCTAGATATGGTGGTAATGATGCCACCAAGAAAACTCAGAAAACACTTTTAAAACAACAGTTTGAAAATTTTTCAGCCACAACAAATGAGTCTTTGGACAGCATGTTCAATAGACTACAAAAGCTTTCCAGCCAGTTAGCCATTCATGAGGTGATAATATCTCAAGAAGACTTAAACTCCAAATTTCGTAGAAGTCTACCCTCTGAATGGGCCATGCATGTCATTGTCTGGAAAAACAAACCAGATATTGATTCCATGAGTCTTAATGATCTTTATAGCAACTTCAAAATAGTAGAGCATGAACTGAAGAAGTCTACTAGTTCAAGCTCAGGAAATATGGCATTTGTGTCATCTCATGGTACCTCCAAGAAAGTTGACGAAGAAAAAGATGGTAGAGAAGAAGGTACTGCCAACACAAATTTTGGTACTGCCAGTACTTCTAGCAGTACCAAAACCATTTTAGATGAAACAATTGGTTGTGCTTTCCTAACATCACAACACAATGGATCCATATTGACCTTTGAAGATCTTCAAGAAATCAGTGATGATGATCTTGAAGAAATGGACATAAAGTGGTAGCTTTCACTTCTTAGCATGAGGGCTAAGAAATATTTGATGAGAACTGGAAAGAAGATTGTCATCAATGGCAATGAACCTGCTGGGTATGACAAGTCTAAAGTGGAGTGCTACAACTGCCACATGAAGGTTCACTACTCAAGAGATTGTAGGAGACCAAAGAAGCAGGGTGATAAGGGAAGAAGTTTTGTGAACAAGAACAGGGAAAACAATGAGAACAAGAGCAAGGAAAACAATGAGAACAAGAGCAAGGAAGTGGCCATCACTAAAACAAAAGCTATGGTAGCTATTGATGGGATGGGTTTTGATTGGAGCTTCATGGGTGAAGAAGAGTCAGCTTCAAATGAAATGGCTTTAATGGCTTTCTCCAATCCTGAGGTACAAATTACTAAATGTTCTGCTACTTGTGAAGTTTTTAAAGAATTAGAAATCTTAAGAAAACTTTATGATGAACTGAAAGTAGAAGAAAGAAAAACTCATCAAGACCTAGTTAATCATAAGTGTGGTATGGCCAAACTTGAGAAACAGATAATTCACTTTAGAGAAAATGAACTCACCTTTTCTGACACAAAAGCTATTCTTAATAGAGACATATTTTTAAAAGATGCTGAAATAAATCTGTTAAGAACTGAGTTTGCTAAAGTGAAACAAGCAAAAGATAATATTCAACTAACTGTTACAACATTAGAAAATGCTTCTGCATGTAATAGAAGTATAGTTGAAAACCAAATGAACAAGAAAATCAAATCTGGGATTGGATACAACACATGTCCACCTCCTTACAGAGGAATTCCCTGTCCCCCAGGTATAGATCTTGCTGAATCAGGTTTACATGAACTCACTCATAAACCACTAGAAAATGTAAAACCTGTAGAAAATAGTGAACCTTTTGAGAGTGCAAGTGATACTTCACTCTCCAAAGAAAAGGTGCTCACTGATAAGAGCTCAGATGATACATCTATTGAAGATTGGACATCTGATGAGAATGAAAAAGAGACTGTTTCTAAGAAAGGAAACAAAGTAGGACCAACCAGTCCTAAAAGTGTAGAGAGTATGACAAAGACTAAAGTTGTTCTAAAAATAGTTGAATGTTGTGCTAAATATAATAGCAAACCTAGAGGTAGTCAGAGAAATTGGAACAATCTTAAGTCACACCAACTTGGTGATAATTTTGTTATGTACAATAAGGCATGCTATTACTGTGGTAGTTTTAATCATACTCATGCTTATTGTAACAATTGGGTTTTTGGGAGTACATCAAAGTCTAAAACAAATAAAACAAACCCTAGAAAAGGTTTTATGAAATCTAACACACCAAAAGTCAATCTTTAATGTTAGACCAAATGAGCCTGTTTACCCAAAATTCACTACTAAGGGTGCAAGTAATATTTTCAAACATACACCAAGAGTTGTGAAAAGTCTCATTGAAAGGGATTATGTGGTTAAAACACAAAATTGGAGACCAAAACCAAAAGGTCCTGCTAGACCAAATGGTACTGTCAGACCAAAAACCACAAAATGTGTTAAGAATGAAAATGTTGTTAAGTCCTCAGCATGTTGGATTTGGAGACCACTCCAATCAAATGGTGCATCAACAGTCCTAAAGAGGTTTGATTACATTGATGCACGAGGCAAACCCAAGTCAGTCATGGCTTGGGTACCCCAAGGAAACTAATATGTGTATACATGTGCAGGAACATTCAAATGATATTGCTGATCAAGGATATGTAGATAGTGGATATTCAAGGCACATGACAGGCAACATGTCTTTCCTCACAGACTTCAAATCATTTGATGGAGGATATGTTACTTTTGGGGGAGGAATCAAAGGAAAGATTACTGGTAAAGGTACAATTAAAACCAGTAAATTAGATTTTGAAAATGTGTACTTTGTGAAAGAACTACAGTTTAATCTCTTAAGTGTCTCTCAAATGTGTGACACAAAGAACAATGTTCTTTTTACTGACACTGAATGCATTGTACTTTCTCCTGATTTTAAAATACCTGATGAAAGTCAGATTCTTCTTAAAATCCATAGAAAGAACAATATGTACATTGTTGATTTAAAGAACATTGTTCCTAAAGAGAGTTTAACCTGTCTAGTAGCAAAAGCTTCATTGGATGAATCTATGCTTTGGCATAGAATACTTGGTCATGTAAACTTTAAAACAATCAATACAATTGCAAAATATGATTTGGTTAGAGGTTTACCTAAAAAGATTTTTCAAAATGACCAAACCTGTGTTGATTGTCTAAAAGGCAAACAACATAGAGCTTCTTGTAAGCCCAAGACCCATAACTCAATTTCTCAAGCTTTATACATGCTTCATATGGACCTCTTTGGTCCTACATCTGTGAATAGCTTGAATGGTAAAAAATATTGTCTTGTAGTTACTGATGATTACAGCAGATTTTCTTGGGTTTTCTTTTTGAGAACTAAGGATGAAACAAGTGAGATCCTTAAGTCCTATATTACAGGGATAGAAAACCAAATTGATAAGAAAGTAAAAGTAATTAGATGTGACAATGGGACAGAATTCAAGAATAGAGTTATGGATGAATTTTGCAAAGAAAAAGGAATAAAAAGAGAATATAGTGTAGCTAGAACCCCACAGCAAAATGGAGTAGCAGAAAGGAAAAATAGAACTCTTATAGAGGCTGCTAGAACAATGTTAGTAGACTCTAAGTTACCTATTTCATTTTGGGCTGAAGCTGTAGGTACTGCTTGTTATGTGCAGAACAGGGTTCTTGTGATTAAACCTCATAAAAAGACTCCCTATGAACTTTTGTTTGGTAGAACACCATCTTTAAGTTTTATGAGACCTTTTGGATGTCATGTCACTATTCTCAATACCAAAGATCATCTAGGAAAGTTTGAAGGAAAAGCTGATGAAGGCTACATGATAGGGTATTCTTTGCAAAGTAAGGCCTATAGGGTGTATAATAGATGCACTAGGCTAGTGGAAGAAAATCTGCACATAGAGTTTCAAGAGAAACTACCAAATGTTGCAGGCATTGGACCAGATTGGTGTTTTGACATTGATAAGCTTTCAGGTTTCTCAAGATTGATAATGTGGAAATGGTAATCAGTTCACCAAGTTTTACAAACTTAAAGAGCTGGCTAGTCCAAAGCAAACGGCTCTTGGTAAAGACTTCTCAAATCCGTTGATAGCTGATAGTTTGCTAAAAACTATAAGGTAATCAGTTCACCCAGTTTTACAAACTTAAAGAGCTGACTAGTCCAAAAGCAAACGGCTATTGGTAAAGACTTATCAAATCCGTTGATAGCTGATAGTTTGCTAAAAACTATAAGGGATTTTTACTAAAATTTCAAAGAGACTGCCAAGTTATATTTCTAAAAACAAGGTACTGGTAGTTCAAATTTTAGTACTGGTAGAGTAAAATGGTACTGCTACATAGCCATTGAGTCTGTCAGGTTAAAAAATATAGTCGTTGTTTTGAATGGTATTTCTGTGAATTACTCATGTTTTCCTCGAATTAAGGATATAGTTATTATAATAAAAGATCTTTTTGACCGCCTCTTAAATTACTTATCCATATCTTTAATAGTCGGTCAAAAGTAATATTCTCATAATCAATCCTTATCACAATTCACTCTCACCTTTCATCTTCTACCAGTACAACAATAAAATCCCACCATCATAATCAAATTTTTCCTCATGCTATTGTTTTTGATTTCCGAGTCGCTAGCTTGACTCGACCCCGAATTAATTGGTTCATGGGGAAGTGGAGTGGGATTGCCACTCAAAGATTAGGTGAGAAATTGGAGTGGGGTTCACTCACAGAATTATAAATGATAAGGTAGGGAGAATCTTTTTGGGTTTTTGATATAATATAAACAGAAATGAAAAATGTTTTTGTATTTTTGTAACTTTAAATATATATGTACAAAGAAATGGCTAAAAATGAAACCTAAATGAGATTTTCAATACATGAAACTGATTTAAACCTAATCTATCACATTCCAGGAATTATACTAAGCACAGTAAATCCTTTTTTAGTGTAAGCATGGTTTTTAGCCAAAATTTAGACCTAGGAATATCAAGATTAGGAAAATTGACAGTCAAATGCAAATCAAAGCACAGATAGATTTCAACCATAAAATCTTTTTGTATTTTATATTGTTTATTAAAATGAAATATGATATAGTATATGTAATATACATACAAGGATAGATATTTCAACAAAATACAAAATACAAGTCATAATACGTAGCACAGCCTCCCCGGCAACGGCGCCAAAATTTGATTCCTCCCAGACCATACTGCTTTTATTAATAAGCCACCCACTTGTTTATAAAATGGATAACCTAATAATAAAAGTAAACGGGCGACAGCCCGGGAGAGGAACGCAAGTTTACCAAGGGTGAAAATATCCTTGGATCGTTTATGTCCTGGCGAGGCGTGATATTCTAAATACAATGACTTGTGAATTGTTGAAAATAATAGTAGTATAGAAAAATAGGAATCTGATTGACTAACACTGAATGTGAATAGTAATAGCTCTGTCACAGCTAGTTCATTTAAGAAACGTACAATCAGAAATCTAAAAATGTTAAAGTATTTACAAACGTACGTTTAAGTTTAAAGAAACGTAAACGTAACGTATAAAACAAAACTTTCCCAAAGAGGGAATTTGCATGCCTGAACGGCTTAAATGCAAATTAAAAAGAAATAAAATAAATAACTATATTTACAAAGTTATTAAAAATAATATTTACAAGTGTTATACTAATTATTATTAATAAAAACTATTTATTTACTTATTATTAATTTACATAAATATAAAGAAAACGTAAAATAAACCTAAATAAATAAAACTAAAACTTAGAAAAGTTAAAAGTACTATAAAAGAAATTTAGAAACTAAAAATATATTTATTATACAAATATCCTATTTATTATTGATTATTTACTATTATCTAATTACTAATACTATTATTAAATTATTATATATACTAATTTAGCAAACAAAAATCTAAAACTTTTTACAAAATTCTAATATACTTATAATAAGCTAAGAAAAATATTAAAACTATATTCTATGTACAAAAATAGGAAAACTAAATTAAAAACTATTATTATTTAATTAAACAAATTAAACTAAACTAATTATTATACATACTAAACTTATTTATAAAATTATGAAACTTTTTATAAAACTACTTTTCCATCATAGGATTCCATAAAAAATATAAAAAGTTCATAAAAATTATAAATGAGCAATTTTAAAAATTAAATACTAAATATTATCTAAAAGAAAAGTAAACTAAATTAAATATAAAAAATACTAAATGAAAAGTAAAAAATCTGAAAAAATTATAGAAAGTAAATATACTAATAAGGGTCCTAGGAAAAATAAGTTGGGGTTGCCAGCTTATCCAGATAAGCTGGAATAAGCTCATCAGTCCGTATAAGCTTATAAGGCAAAAATGGGTTAAGTATATTAATGTTGTAGAGTCTAACGGAACTGGTGCCCCAGAGCTAATGGAAGGGGTGTGGGCACATAAGCATGTTACTAGCGAGAGGTCCTGAGTTCGAATCCCACACCCACATTTTTGCCATTTTATTTTATTTTTGAGTTTTTCTTTTTACACAACTATTTAATAAGCTAATATATATAACTTTAACAAAGCAACTTTTTTCAAAACTAAGCAATAAGCTCTGTGTGAGCTTATTAGCTTAACAGTTGGTTATTAAAGACCAAAACTTGGATTTTTAAACTAATAAGCTATACATAAGCTACAATTTAAAAACTAATTATTAAATAAGCTTAATCTAAGTTAGTTGAACTATAAGTAAGCAGAAATGAACAAAGAGGTACACTAGAATAAGCTAAAAAACCAAATAAGCAATCCTAATGCCCTGCTACATCCAAACAGGCCCAAAGGGCACACTTGGTGACCTTGTGGGGCCCACAGGAGTAAACTAAGGTCTGATTTGAGGTCTGCTCCAATAAGCTGAGCAATTGGGCTTTTCAAAAAGTCCAAGCTTGGCTTATAGGGTCCACTGGATAGCTTGTGAGAAGCTATAGAAAAAGCTAGATTACACTGATGCAGGATTGCTTATAAGCAATAAAGCCATACAGAAACTATGGTTAAGCATTAAGAAAGATTTACAAAACTATTTAATAACTATATATAACTAATTTTAACAAAAGGAATCTTATTATATTTACAAATAAGCTCAGAAACAGCTTATGAGAAGGCTAAAAAGCTGATAAGCAATAAAACTTCTAAATAGAAGCTATCACTTAGCTTTAAAAGGTTTTTTTTTTGGTTTTTCTGTTTTCTAATCTATTTACATACTTATATTATACATATTTAAAGAAAGTAGAAGTTATAAACAAAAGGAATAAGCTGTTTCACAGCTTATGACCACTTCAGTTGAGCTTAATGCTTACAGTTGGGTCATAAGCTTGAAATAAGCTTATAAAAGCTTAACAAAGGAAAAATATATTTTGTACAGGTTATATGGACATGTATTTACAATTGTGGTGCACTGGAATAAGATAATAAGCTCACAAAAGCTAATAAGCAATTCCAGCACACCACAAATCCAAACACCCCTGCAATCAATAATATGGGCATTTTCAGCTTATCAAATAAGCTCAAAAGGTCAAAGTGAGTATTGAAATAGCAAGGCATGCTGGTTGGCTTTCCAAAAAGCTCAAGCTCAAGCTGTGGGGTCCACAGCTGAGCTTTTGAGGAGCTTGGGAAAAAGGTACCAAATAACTGAGTATGCTAATTTCTTAGCATATTCAGGAAAATGGACAAACAATAAGCTAGGATCAAGCCTATCAAATAAGCTTGATATGGAAAATATGAAGCTGGGTCATGAAGTTTGGTGGATTGGCTTCTTAAAAAGCTAATTCACATAAGTTGGGACCCACTGAGTAGCTTATTATGGACTTATTAAGTTGGTGAGTTGACTGGGTGATTGATAGCAACTCAGGGAAAGGACAAAATTCAAGCTAAGAGCAGCCCTAGTGAAAGGGCTTGTGAGTGAAATATTAAGCTTGAAGTGTAAAGATGAGCTGCTTAGCTTCTTAAAAATCCAAAAATCACAAGCACAAGCTCAGTAATGAGCTTGTGATGGACTTGTGATTATGCTTGTTTACACTGAATGCTCAGTGTAATGGTTTTTGAGGTGCAATTTTAAGCAAGAAATAAGCAGTCCATATAAGTAATTAAAGGCACATAAGCACTTGAATCTAGTAACTAGCCACATGGGCATCACAAACAACCAAGATACACAGACTAACACTCAATAAACAAGCTTGTGCAAGCTTATGAAATTGAGTGTCAAACCTGTGCACAGGGGAGGTTTGTGAAGAATCACTAGAATATAAGCATAAAATAAGCAACTAAAACCACTTTAGAAAAAATTAACAAAAATAGTATCATATAGAACAGCAACAAAACTATATAAACCTACAAGCTCATGACCTAAGATTAATTATATAGTTCACAATTAAATTCTAAGTTTATTCCAAAAAACAGTTAGGCTGTAATTTTGACTTTCTAATTAATAACTAAGTTGACTATTATGAGCTTGAATCTAACTTTACTGATTACTTATGTTATAATAAGCTATACTAAGATGAAAATAAGCTAGAGTATCTAATTCTAAACTAATATGTGGAATATGAGACTAATAATCCTAACAGTTAAACAACTAGGATAGATTACACACTAAATTGACTTTTACACCAATGAGACCTCTATATTATTACTAAACTGAGTTTATGTGACCTAGATAAACATGCATCAACAAGAATTAAGGGCAATAACATGCAAGAATCCACAGAAGCAGCTTGATCCAAACAGCCCTTAGCAAGGGGTGTTCCTTGATTAGTGTTACATAACAGTAAATTAAACCATGAAACTGACTCCTAGCACTTGTTTATGATGTTATTAGACCAGATGAACACAAAAACACAGGTTTTAACAACTATTAACCATGAATCATAATTAGGCTATAATAACTGTCTAATCTATAACAACTAGCAACTATGACTTTTATTTAACAACTTATCAATATTACTCTAAATTATCACTAACATACACCATATGAACATAAAGTAACAGAATCTAAGCAATCTGAACAATGAAAAAGTAAATGACAAAGAGGGTTTAAGAATGTGACTTACAAGTGAGTCATGCTTAATTCCAAAGAACAAGGGCCTAAATTACCTTCCTACAGTCTACCATGAGACTCTACTACCCTGGTACTCCTAAGAACCTGAATCATCCTGCAAAATCCTTCAAGAACCAGTCTTCTCATTTGAATTTCCCATTTTCACTATTTTTTGTTATTTTCTATTTTTAAATGACTATTGCTAATTAACTGAATCCACAAGCTTATACAGCTTACTGAGAGCTGCATAGTGTTTGAGAGAGTCAATTAAACAACAAATGATCAACATAAATTAAAGTAACATGAAATAAAATGGGACAAAGTGACATGACTGAAAATTAAAGATAGATTAAAACTGATAGAACCAAGGTTGTTTTTACACTTTAGCAAAGGTAAACAACAACTTAACAACAGAAATTTAAAGATTACACTACATTACAACTAGTTTAATTATTCTACTTGACCTAGGCTAATCCAAAGGTGTTTTTCTCTTCTCCTTCTTTCTTCTTTTATAGCAATTTGAGTTCTCCTCACTTTCCTGGTCAAATCCCACTTCTTTCCAGAGCCATTGGATTACTGCAACATATCCTAGCCATTCAAACTGATTTTGGCGCCAAAACTGAACACGTGTAATTGAGGCGGTTTCTAATCAATTAATGCATTTTGGTATCATGTGTAGGTGGAGGGGACATGTTTTGATAAGTTTGGAGGAGTTTGGGATGGTTTTGCTCAATACTGTGGGTAATGGTGGTTTTGGGGGGAAATATGGTGGGAAGTGCATTTAATGGGGCAGGGTTAGGCTGACAGAGGTGGTGGAGGAGTGGGTAGGAGTAGGGGTGAGGTGGAAGTGCAAGGTGGAGGTTGCAAGTTGGGGTTACAGGTGGGGGGAAAAGGTGGAAGAAGGAGAGGGAAATACGGGGGTGAGGTGTTTGTCTGTGTTATTTATTTACAACAAGGGTGGGTTGGACTGGATTGGTGTTTGGGCTTTTGTAACTTGGGCCAAAGGAAATGGGTGGACTAGGTTTTTGGATTTAGGGAATTATAAGTGGATCCGTTTGGTTTGTAGTTAAATAAGCCCAAGGACCAAATTTGTAAAATCTGAAATCTTGGAGGATTGAACCTGCAATGTTTACAAAGTCTTCACAAGGACTAAATTTGTCAAGTTAGATAAAACCAAAGGACTTATTTTGCATTATTACAATTTAAAATACCCCGAGGACCATTTATGTAATTTTCCAAAGTTTAGGGGGTTAAACTGTAAATTCCTCAAAGTTATCAATAAAGTTCCAAATTATAAATTCATGCATAGTACAAGGGTATATTTTGTAAAATTCCAAGTTTGAATACCCAGGGACCATTTTTGCCAATTTTGATACTTGAGGGGTAAAAATTGCCAGATTGTGTAAACTTTCATCCAGGGATGTTTTGTGAACATTTTTGGGTTCCCAAGGACTTAAGTTGACTTTTTACTCATTTAAAACGTTCAGGGACTAGTTTTGACAAATTATGTAACTCCAGGGACTGAAAACGACAATTGTTGTGAAATTGATCATTTTTCACTTGTTTTTCAATCTTTTGTACCTGAATCACATAAAAACACATTTCATTAATATTTATAACATTTTGTGAGTCATTTGTGTGTTTTTGGTTGTTTTTGTGGGTTCAAATAGGTATAAAATGATGAGTATTTAGACACTCATCAACTGCCAAGTTATATTTCTAAAAACAAGGTACTGGTAGTTCAAATTTTAGTACTGGTAGAGTAAAATGGTACTGCTACATAGCCGTTGAGTCTGTCAGGTTAAAAAATATAGTCGTTGTTTTGAATGGTATTTCTGTGAATTACTCATGTTTTCCTCGAATTAAGGATATAGTTATTATAATAAAAGATCTTTTTGACCGCCTCTTAAATTACTTATCCATATCTTTAATAGTCGGTCAAAAGTAATATTCTCATAATCAATCCTTATCACAATTCACTCTCACCTTTCATCTTCTACCAGTACAACAATAAAATCCCACCATCATAATCAAATTTTTCCTCAAAACTTTCATCATGGCTCATCTAAGTTTTGTCAAACGTCACAACCAATTAGCATTTTTGGAAAAGTCTGAGAAAAATGAATCTTTTCATCAAGCAGTGGATTTTCTAAACAATTCTTATATCAGGTTTGCTTTACTCGTGAATCCCATTATTTTTGAATCTCAAATTTTACAATTTTGGCAAACGGCTAGAGTTAAAACTCTTAGTAATGGGATTCAAGAGTTAAAGGTCAAAGTGGATGGCAGAACCCTGACTTTTACCGAATCATCCATCAGAAGACATCTTCATTTGGATGATTCAGATGGTATTAGTCAACTGCCTGATACTAAAATCTTTGAAAATTTGACAAAAATGGGGTATAATGTGACTTCTACAAAGCTTACATTTCTTAAAAAGCATTTTACCCCTCAATGGAGATTTTTGATTCATACCATCCTTCATTGTTTAAGCCAAAAGAAAACCTCATGGGAGCAGTTTAGTGGTAACATGGCTGCAGCTCTCATTTGCCTGGCAACAAACAAGAAATTCAACTTTTCAAAATATATTTTTGAAGGATTGGTTAAAAATGTGGATAGTGACACAAAGTTTTTGATGTATCCAAGGTTTATTCAGTGCCTCATCAACAAATCCAAACATTTGTTACTTCCCCTAAACAAACCTTTTAAAACTCCCAAACTTACACACACGGTGTTTTCAAATATGAAAATTGGTTTTCAAGGAGAAGAAGTACCACTTTTTGAGGAAATGTTACCACAACATTCTGAAGAACCATCTACATCATCTGATCATTCATAACCAAACCCATCACCAGTACCATCAGTCACACCACCATCACCAGTACCATCACCATCTCACCAACTAACACAAACACCATCTGCAACAACACCATCATTATCACATCATAACTCATCACCCCACTCTCCTCCACATCAAAGTACAGATGCTCAGACTGTAAAGGAACTAAAGGAGCAAGTGCAGCACTTGCAAACTACTCTTGAAAGTCAAAACAAACACTTTACAGAGATTAACACCAAGCTAGTTAAGAGGGTTGAGAAATTAGAGTTAAAGGTGAAATTGTTGAAGGGTAAAAGAACTTCTCAGTTGGTTGTTTCTAGTTCTTTAAGTTCAGATGCAGAAGGTTTGGGTCTCTCTTCAAAAAAGGGGAGGATGGGTAGTTCTAAGAGTGAAGAAGAGATTCAATTTCAATTTCATGAAGGAACTCAAGTGATTGATGAAGATCCTGCTAGTAAAGAAAAAGAGCCTGTTAGTGCAAAAGATGCTGCTGAAGCAGAGCAAGAGCCTGCTGGGATTCAGAGGCTATTGGCTATGAATTTAAAATGTTCTGATCAAATGTTCTACAAAAGAAAAAGGGGATCACAGCCTCAGGGGAGGTTTCTTGTTTCTGATGAACAATCTGCTGCTCCAAGTCTAGAATCATCACCAAAAGACAAGGGCAAGAAAATTGTGTTTGAAGATGAACCAGAGCCTAAAAAGTTGAAGAAGAAAGAGCAAGTACAATTGGCTGTAGATGATAGGTTATCCAAACAGCTTCATGAAGAAGAAGTTATGGGGGCTGAAGAAGAGTCAAGAATACTACAAGAAAAGTTTGATGCTCAGCTGGAATATATCATTTCTATTGATCCAATTGTAAGGGGTGAAGCTTACACTCTTGTGTGTAACACCCCCAAAATACCGCAGCGGAAGACTGTGTAATAGGGGTGCTACTTCATAATACAAAGTAGAAGTTATAGAAAACGAACTCTAAATGAGATGTTTTGAAAAGTTACCATTCGATTAATGAATTCAAAGTTACAAACATGAGATTCCAAAGTATGATACATAAATGTATACAAAATATTTTGAATGGTAAATGATAAAAGCGTAAGTCTTCAGAATATGCAGCTTGACTCTAAGTTCCACGCACTAGCTACCGTCTTACTAACCTGAGATAAACATGCTAAAGTGTCAACACAATGGTTGGTGAGTTCATAGAGTTTGTCTTAAAACAGTTGAAAAGCCTTAAAAGAATGTTCACACAGCAAAGGCATCGTGAATCCACTCAGTTGCAAGTCCCGCCATAAGAGACTTGTAACCTGTGTGTTTACAACCCACTGCTAAAAGATAGTATAATAAAGACATGTATAAGTTCATCAAGACAATTAAGCAATTAGTAGTGAGTCTCTACTTCATCTCCGAAGACCTCACTTGGGAGCCAATTCCCAAAGACAACTGGGAGCCACTTCCCAAAGAAAACTGGGAGCCACTTCCCAAAGAAAACTGGGAGCCACTTCCCAAAGATAAAAGTTTGCTGGGAGCCGCTTCCCAAAGTTAAAAGATTAATGGGAGCCACTTCCCAAAGATAAAACAGCCATGTATGTATGAAATCAAGTATAATGCAATCAAGTATAAGACAATCAATTATGAAACAATCAAGTATAAATGTTTTGAGTATTTGTACAAGTAAGCAAGTAGTTGTGCATGTATCCCCCCCAAAGAGTTAAAACAAGTATGAAAAAGTAGGGGCTATGACTCACCTTAAGCTTATGTAATGAGAAATGATAGTGGTAGTCGAATCGCGAAAGTCTCTAAGAGCAGCCTATAACAGAATGTTGCGACTTAGGTTTGGAGTAACGTCTAAGAATACGAATAATTGCCCATATATGTCTTGCATATAGTTCATGATGTAGTACTTAGTATATAGTGTAAGTCGTTGAATATAAGTGGTCTATGAAACATGTATAGGTTGTATATCTCTTACTACCGTTCGGGCCGACATAATTCAGAAGTCATGGAGTAAACGTTCGAGGAGCCAGGACACTTTAATTCATAAATCCACAACTCGTCTCGACGGCTTACTTAATGAACTCCTCACATGAGGCTCCCTACTATTGTAGTATTTGATAACATATATATATATAAGTTTTTGATCTTTAATAGTTATATGGTCTTTAGCCGTGGCTTTGCCGTGATCTTGGTCATTGTTACCATGGTCTTGAGACTCAATCTTGGCTTTAGCCATGGTTGTGGTCTTGGCTTTAGGTCATTAGACCTCTTGGTCTCATCTAATTATAATCATTATATAGTAACTTTGGTCTAAAAATGGGCTGTTAAGAATTTGAAGAAAATTATCACTCAGAAAGCATTTTCAGGGATCGAGCTTCTTTGATCCTGAACGAAAACGTCGTTCCGGACAACTTTCGTGTTTTAACTTTTTGATGAATCGGACCAGAAGAGTGACTTTCAAATTGGCAGAATGCAAAACAGTAGGTTATAGGCAGTTTCGGCGTTTTGGTGTCGCTAACTTCTTATGGCCATAACTTTTGACTCGTGTATTCGTTTTGGGTGATTCAAATTACTATGTTTTCCTTGTTAAGTCCTATTTAACAGTAAGTAAGTGTCAAATATCATAGTTGTACTATTTTGGTCGTGGTTCTCCATAAAAATCACTAGTTTGCTTGTTTACTTGTCATAAGTTAACTTATGTATACCAATACTTGTTTTATCCATTTTTAAACATCATGAACACAATACAAAGACCATATATAGCATGAAAGAAACATAATAAGCATGAAAATGATATTGAGCAAGAAAGTGTATAAGGGTTTCTTACAACTTTTGGCTTTCTCTTAAGAAAGGAAGTCAAGTATGAACTAGGACACTAAACCTATGTTTGCAAACCCTTTACCATAACTCTTGTAACCATTGATAGACTTGATATAAAACTTGTGAAAACCATTTAACTTCAGCCCCTAATCACCTTGTGTAGCTCCTAATTCAACCATGGAATCACCAAACAAACTTAAGAACTAGGTAGAGAATACTAAGACCTTGAACTTTGTAGTGTAACTTGTATATTGAAGATCAAAGGATCATGGTGCTAGGATTAAAGGGTGTGGCATTTTTGGTGATGAAGAAAGGAAGGGATTAGCTTGCTATTTATACTATGAATGAGGAGGTTAGGAAGGTGGCTAGGAAAGTTACCTAAACTTGGAGACAAAGTTGTAAATAAGTATGATCTAATGGCTAAAGTCATGAGATGATGCCACAAGTGTGAATGCCCCCCCCCCCTAAATGGCGGTTCATGAACTTGGAGAACAAGGTGTGGACTTTTGATGATATTATCCTACTTATGTGACTAGTTTTGGACCCGTAAATTGCTAACCGTAAGTTATTAAGCCACGAAACGTAAAACCGGGTATCCTAAAAATATGAAACTTATAAATATGCTAGAACTTATCAATATACTCCATAATAAAGTATAAAATGAGTGGTAGGTTCTATCGGGTGCTAAAACCCTGCTAAAAACTGGAAACACGGGTCTAAAACGCGTAATTCGCGTAAAACGCTGAATTGAAAAACGTAAAATTCCAAAACTTTTGGAATTGTCCTAAAATGAGAGAAAATCATATTTCTATTGTTTATAATGTTTTATGGACATATCGGGATGCTGGAATGACGTTTAAACCTAAAAGTAAATCTCGGACATGGCTTTGTGATTTTTGCAGAAATGATCCGACGAGCGTCAAACTCTCGGATTATCGTTAAAATAGTTTAACTTACGAGAATATGAAATAAAAATTTCTGAGATGAATAGTGAAAAGTGAATAGTAAAAAGTGAATAGTGATATTTTCGGGAATAAAAGTTAACCTGAAATTGCGAATTGTTACATTGTGTGTGATGAGTCTCTTAGCTCAGATGAAATGACAATCAAGCTCAATGATTTCATCACTAAGAAATACAATCAAGAGGCATTGGATGATTTCTATCAGTTGATCCAGAAGAATCAGAAGAAAGGATTTAAAATGCCTCATTCTGAGGCAGACCAGAAGAAATTCTTCAAGATATATCTGAAAAGAGAAGTGAACATGAAGGATCATCAACTCAAAGGTAAATCATTTGATGAATTGAAGCTTCTATACTTAGAGGCTTACAGAAGAAACAAAACCAGTTTTCTCATGGATACACAAGAAAGGCCTTCCAAAAGAAGAAGAGATGATCAGAAGGATCAAGCAGAGAAAGCAGACTTGCCTCCTGTTCAGTCAAGAGAAATGGTTGTCCATGTTCCACAAGTTGTCTTTGCTGAACCTTTACATGCAAGGCATCCAATCATAGATTGGGAAATCTACAATGACAAGTTTGGTAAAGCATGGAAGATAACAAGAGTTGGAAATAAGGTTGAAATTTTCAAGAACTTTGAAAATCTACTTAGAGCATGCAGCAGAATGGATTTAGATGAATTGTGGGACTTAGTTCAAGAGAAGCTGAAAACCAAGTATAAACCTGATGCAAAGGAGCAAGAGTTATGGGTGGAGTTCAGCAGATTATATGATCCAAATCCTACTGATACACATTGGAAATTTCCTTACTATGATTTATCTGTTACATGGGAATACTTCAGCATGAGCCATGTTCATCATCTTTCCACTCAGAGTGGAATAGAACTCTTTATGCTAGGTGAGAAGGAGTATCCTTTAAGCTATGAAGTATTATCAGTCTTGATCTCCAATAAGCTATTGTGTGAAGAAGAAACCAATGCAGTCAAAAGATTGAAGGAAAGCATATTGGATCAGTATGAAAGCCTAAGGAGAAATAGATAAGGTTTTTGGAAGAGTTCCCTCAAATCCTCAAGGTATGAATTTTATTCACAAGAAACTTGGTTATTTTAAAAGAGAATAACAAGTTTAGGGGAGGATTGTTGGGAATAAAATGCACAAGTTAAAGAGTCTGCCAGAAGAGCCTGCCAAATGATAGTTAAGCCTGCCTCTTTAGTTTTGTTGAAGTTGAAGATATTCTAACAGTACCTTCTGGGTAAGAAGGTACTGCTAGTTGATGAAGGTCCTGCCAGTTTAAACGACAAGTTGTTATATTTTATTTAGAGATATTTAGTTGTATTATTAGTCTTTATACAAAGTTACACGCTTAGTAGAAGTAGTACAGAGGTCTCAGTAGATAATATGGAGTGTTTTACCTTGAAAGGTGTAATATTAGGATAAGATAAGTCTCTAAGTATATTATATTAAGCAACTTGACAACTTATAATAAGGGCTCCTTATACTATAAAAGGAACCCTTAAGTCACCTTCTTAAGATAACAGATAACTAGATCAATCACTGCATGCATAACTTCCATCTTTAAAATCCTTTTCACGTATCAAAGATTCAAGGTTACATTTGTAATCCTGGTGATAGTTTAGATCACCCGTATTATTTCATAAATAATATTGAATCGTTTTGTGTTATTCATGTTGTGTTCATCACTCTAAATTATTCACGTTTACTTATTTACCACCTGTGTTCCTTTAGTATGTTCTAGTAAATTCCGCGTACTAAAACATATTCATTCATAAATATCCCAAACACATTACTAAGACTAAACATCCCAAGTGTTTGAACGTATTAATCCTTCCACAGCTTTACCTCTCGAGAGATCTCGAGAAGCTTACAACCCCCACCAGGCAGTGTACCTGATCGTTGTAGTATAGTATAGTGACCAGTACCGGGGGATTGATCGTTCAACTTGGGAATAGTGTTGCTAGGATTAGAAAATATAAAGACTAGGTCTAGAGGTGAGGGATGATTCTTTTTGTATTTTTAGGTATTATGAAAAGAAAATAAAAATCTCGGTTTTGAAGGAGTTGGGCGGAATTAGTTGCTAGTCAGCTAACCCAATTACTAAGATGCAATCAAAATAAAATACTAAAAACGAAAATAAACTAAATTAAGATAGTGGTGTGAGCAATATATGGGAGAATTGTGTTTACTTAGATTTCACTACTCCCTAGATATCTTTTACAGGTTAATTATTTGTTACAGTTGCATGGATGACGGATTGTATTCCTTAATACCATTCATGGGGTGGCGTACTTACTTCCCCAATCCTATAAGCTCCTACTTCACTCCTATGTCGAGCCGGCTAAGAAGCTCCTAACATGGGATCACTAGAATTCGCTCATGCATTAAATACAATCATAAAAACCTAGTACACATCGGTTCATGTTTCTTAAGACGTTCAAGCAAGTTACACAATGGAGATCTGCTAGTTTTCTTAAGCCTAATATTGAAATCATTCATCCATTACAACTATAAACAAGCAATCAACCTATAATTAACATCTAGGTTTCATTACATCTAAGCAAACACATGAAAGATCTAGCCTAGCATGTTAAAATCAAGACAAGCATAAGATATATTCAAACAACTCATAGACATATTGAATGAATTGAAAGAGGACTTATCTTAATTGAACATGAAAGGTTTCAAGGGGTGAAAACCCTTGAAAATACTGTTACAAACGACCTAGGGTTTATTAGGTTCGACCCTAGTATTCTCCACACCAGTTCCTCTCTTTTAATGAATGAAAAATAGAAAAGTATATATAGATTTTGTGAGGTGACGGCGTCAAGAGTAAATGTCTGACGCCGTCATCTCGCCACCAATAAACTCCTCGGACTGACTAGATCTAGGTTTGACGCCGTCACGTGTAGTCCAATTGCAGGCCGTCACCAAAATTACTCTTGACGCCCTTCTCTTGACGCCTTCAGGTTTTCTCTGGGTCGTCATGGACTTTACTCCTGACGCCGTCACAATTTCCTTCTTGACGCCGTCAGGTCCTATTCTCAGCATGGAAAATTAAGTCTTTCCCGTTTTCTTCACTTTTATGCTCCAAAAACGTCAAAAATGCTTCCTTTTCCAGAATTCACTCCCAAAGTACATAAAATCACAAAAGGAACGATTTAGGGCAATATTTGATCTAATAAATTCAATTCCGGGCTTAAATGACCCCCTAAAAACGGTTCATTTTTCGCCTCATCATATACCCTTACACTTGAGATTTGCTTGTCCTCAAGCAAATGCGCTTTTATTCTAGTCAAAATACAAGTTAGGGGTCATTTAACACTAATATAAAAGTAATTACAACAAATAATCGTTCCACTAAAGACCAAAGACAAGCACGGAGGTCATACACTAGCACCTCACAAATAGTGTTTAAATACTCACATCTCTCGGGTGTAATAAAGTAATATCACAATATTGAAATGGAAAACATCTCTCACTACCTGTCATAGCAAAATAGATTACCATAGGCTTGGGAAAGGATCAAACCTCCACCACATGGCGTAAGCACCTAGGATAAACTATCAAAGAGGTATTTTTAAAGGGTTGTAACGTTAGGTGTTGGGATATGGAATACACGGTTTTGTTGGATATAGGCAGTCTTTATTGGTGGCGAGTTAATAATCTTAGTTAGTTACATGTACAATATGGTGTTGCTAAGCCAAGACTAGACTCGACTTAAGCTAATAAATCAAAAATAACAAAACATAAAATGAACATAGAATGAAAAGGGATGGTAGTCCGTATGTTTTCTCTTTTCTTTTTCTTTTTCTATATTTTTTTTTCTTTTTCTTGATTTTTTTTTTTTTTTTTTTTTTTTTTTTTTTTTTTTTTTTTTTTTTTTGCGCATACACTCTTACCCTACTATCCAAAATAATACATCATAGGGAATGAATATTCCCATTACACTTGAATTTTTACAAACTTTTACAATAAACTAATCTAATGACTCGAATTAAGATAATCAAAACACTTGGAGTACTTTTAAGATTAACGCACATATGGGGGTAATAATATGATGTTCTTCCCCATTACTCCATAAAACAAGTACTTTACCCATGAGTCCCAATCGTCCCAAAACAATATGTACAAGGATATGACTCGACTTATCAACCATGTAATCAATTAGATAATTAACTAAGGATTTAACAAATAACAATAATGCACTAAAGATGAGTGCATACACGGAAGGCTAAGGCGATTTGGGTGTACATTTAAGTGGGGTGTAACAAATTCTTCCTTTAAGTAAGATGCTTAAAGTTAGAAACGAAAAGATAGGCTCGGAAGGGTGTACTAGGGGTTTCGTGTACTAAAAATGAGTACAACGCTAATGGTGTGGGAGAAATTAATTGACTTAACTAGCCAAGTAATATGACTTAAATGGTCAAGTAATTATGATACGGGTTTAACACAAGGGTGATCCTAATGCCTCTTATCATGTAGTAAATCCTACTACACGAATGTAGTCTCACTAGCGGTCTCGGGATGCATCACTAACGCAAGTTCTAGAATCTAAATGCTACCGGTACACTCATAAGCACTAATAGTAAATGCTTTTCCTATCAAATCTAAAGGCGAACCTCACATATTTGGGTGGAAAATTTTTCTGAATGGTACGGTTTTGTGCTAGTCATACAATCTCCTATCCATGAGACGCTTGCTATGGCTAAAGTTTCACTCCTAAATGTTGTAAAAAATTTTAAATTTGGCGCTAAAATTACACTAACAAGTATTTCTCATAGTTTTATTACACATCTACCATCAAACAAACAAACTCAAGCGAAAGTGTATCTGTAAGGTATCATCATTTTACCCTCCCCTGATTCGCTCGGTATGGATAATAAGGTGGCCAGGTTAGATCTTCCTCCAAGAAAATGAACAATGAAAGCTTCCCTTCCAGAATATAAATCATCTTCTTGTCATACATAACCTGTAAAACCTGAGAAAACAGACAAGGCAACCTCGCCTAAAATCGGCGGCAATCTATATATGCTAACAAATCCTAGAAAACAAAATAAGATATAATGCTTGTGGAATGATGTTTGCAGATTTCCTGGAGATTATAAAACTAAAGATTTAACAAAAACTTTAAGACTCCGTTAGAAAAACAAAACTGGTAAAATTTCCAGAATTTTACACGTGACGCCGTCAAGAGTAAACTCATGACGCCGTCAGAAGTGACCTGCAGAAATTCTTATGTTAAGTTTCCGGAAAATTTCTGGAAAAACTTCGTCCTACTTCCTGGAAAATCCTACAAAACATCATTATGACTCGATACAAGCATTTGACTCTAACAAATACAAATATACATGTTCACTTAATATTGTGGAGAATCATGATCGGTTTTGTTTCTTAAAAACATATTTGGGGTTTCCCCTTACACTTATCTTTTGCGAAATACCTTTGGATGAAGTTAAGACTAAGCCAAACAATAAAGTAAAGTATTTTCACTATTTTAGTTTTGAAACATGATCTACCAACAATAAAAATAAAGCATGCATACGGAAGCAAATAACAAACAAACAAAATGAAAAATCACACAAAACATGGGTTGCCTCCCAAGAAGCGCTTTTCTTTATTTACGAGTCTTGTAGCTAGACTCAAGGTTATGGGCTATCGTGTGTCGCTTATGCTCACATAACCTTTTATTCTTTTCATGAGTATATTTAAGCCCTTTTCTCTTATCATTCTCACTTAGCATTTCTATGGGCGGATACCTACTACACTTCTCCATGGAAAAATCCTTGAACCTAGGGTGTGCACGAGGCATTTGGTAGACAAAATCTTCATCCCCATCCGAGAATGTAATTAACCCTTCCATGAGTTTTTCATCAAGGTTGGTCAACCTTTTGAAAGGTTTTCCAAACACAACTTGGGTTAACTTACTATCGATAAATTCTCCTAGATTCTCCATAACCATGAACTCAACAAGATAAATTAAGCTTCCTACAAACACATGTAATGACATTGCCCTAGCAATAACATTATCTCCCTTGTATTCTAACTCATCTACCATGATTTTATTATATTCATTACGCGAGAGGTAGGCATTAAAGCTCCTAAATCCAATCTTACAAGGAAATTGCATATTGAATGAGCTACCACTCTCAATCCTTGTTCTAGGGTCGACATATCTAAGAGGGTTCACTTCATCTTCCATCCTATCCTCATTAATCACATCACCATCACCTAGATCCTCATCGGAGTCTGAATAGTAAAAAGGACTAGCCCTATGGTCATCATCATGGTCAGACTCCTCCATTTCAGAATTATTGTCAAAGTGGTGGTTAGGCGATAGGTTAGGTGGGTTCTCATTTTCCACTAAAGGGATTGGGGCGGGCATTTGGGAAATCCTGCGACGAAAAACACGAATAACAAGAATCAAACGATCAATGTTATTGTTATCCATCGATATTGTTTACGAACAAAGGAAACAAAGAAATAAGATAGACTAAAGAAAACCTAAAAATAAAAATAAAATCTTACTAGAAATGAATCTAGCAAGTAGACCTGATAAAAAGAGATCCTAACCTAGACAATAACTATTCCCCGGCAGCGGCGCCAAAAACTTGATGCGTGGGAATTGCACCAGGCTTTACCTCTCAAGGGATCTCGAGAAGCTTACAACCCCCACCAGGCAGTGTACCTGATCGTTGTAGTATAGTATAGTGACAAGTACCGGGGGATTGATCGTTCAACTTGGGAATAGTGTCGCTAGGATTAGAAATTCTAAAGACTAGGTCTAGAGATGAGGGATGATTCTTTTTGTATTTTTAGGTTTTATGAGAAGCAAATAAAAATCTCGGTTTTGAAGGAGTTGGGCGGAATTAGTTGCTAGTCAACTAACCCAATTACTAAGATGCAATCAAAATAAAATACTAAAAACGAAAATAAACTAAATTAAGATAGTGGTGTGAGCAATATATGGGAGAATTGTGTTTACTTAGATTTCACTACTCCCTAGATATCTTTTACAGGTTAATTACTTGTTACAGTTGCGTGGATGACGGATTGTATTCCTTAATACCATTCATGGGGTGGCGTACTTACTTCCCCAATCCTATAAGCTCCTACTTCACTCCTATGTTGAGCCGGCTAAGAAGCTCCTAACATGGGATCACTAGAATTCGCTCATGCATTAAATACAATCATAAAAACCTAGTACACATCGGTTCATGTTTCTTAAGACGTTCAAGCAAGTTACACAATGGAGATCTGCCAGTTTTCTTAAGCCTAACATTAAAATCATTCATCCATTACAACTATAAACAAGCAATCAACCTATAATTAACATCTAGGTTTCGTTACATCTAAGCAAACACATGAAAGATCTAGCCTAGCATGTTAAAATCAAGACAAGCATAAGATATATTCAAATAACACATAGACATATTGAATGAATTAAAAGAGGACTTATCTTAATTGAACATGAAAGGTTTCAAAGGTTGAAAACCCTTGAAAATACTGTTATAAACGATCTAGGGTTTATTAGGTTCGACCCTAGTATTCTCCACACCAGTTCCTCTCTTTTAATGAATGAAAAATAGAAAAGTATATATAAATTTTGTGAGGTGACGGCGTCAAGAGTAAATGTCTGACGCCGTCATCTCTCCGCTAATAAACTCCTCGGACTGCCTAGATCTAGGTTTGACGCCGTCACATGTAGTTCAATTGCAGGCCATCACAAAAATTACTCTTGACGCCCTTCTCTTGACGCCTTCAGGTTTTCTATGGGTCGTCATGGATTTTACTCCTGATGCCGTCACAATTTCCTTCTTGACGCCGTCAGGTCCTGTTCTCAGCATGGAAAATTAAGTCTTTGCCGTTTTCTTCACTTTTATGCTCCAAAAACGTCCAAAATGCTTCCTTTTCCAGAATTCACTCCCAAAGTACCTAAAATCACAAAAGGAACGATTTAGGGCAATATTTGATCAAATATATTCAATTCCGGGCTTAAATGACCCCCTAAAAACGGTTCATTTTTTGCCTCATCAAGGTACATGAGCATTGCTTTAATTCCTGCCTTTTCCATATCAGACCATCTTTGGAAAGCTAGGTTTCCATACTGTGACAGGTCGCTTCCTTGATCTCAGGCTCCATCTCAATATGCTTCCTTTTCTTCCTGGAAGCCTTTCATGGAGCAGTCTCTGTTGTTGAAGCAGGAAGAAGGGAGGGAATGTTCAGTGCTTCAGGCGTTGCTTTTAGTCTGTCATACCTTTCCTTCAGTGACTTGAGAAGGTTAGGTACCACCACATTGTTCTTCTTGGCAATGATGGGACGAAGCTCATCAAGTTCAGTGATTCCAAAGTCAGCAAACCTGATTGGTTTGTGAATGTCCATCACTCTTTTATCTTGTCCCTTGAAGACAGTGACTATGGCAGGGTTGGTGTTGCGATGGATTTGAATGTCAGTGATGGTTTCCGGTTTTAGCCTTTCTTTCATCACCCAATTATACCTTTCAATCCTGGTCTTCCTTATATGAGCATCCCTCCTGAGCTTCCCTTCCCTTTCCCTTTTGAGAGTACTCAACTCTTCTTCCTGAGCCTTTGTAAAGGCTGCACCAACTTGCTCAGTGGCTAGTGCCTTGATGAGTGCTCAAACACTCATCATTTTTGGTCAAATCTGAACTGCAAAACATACAAAAACACTCAGTAATGCATCAAAATACTAAAAATATATCAAAATTGTGTTTTATATGTTTTAAATGCAAAATGAGCAAAAACAGATGAAAAACGTACAAAGTTTGCAAAATTGGCAGTTTCAGTCCCCCAACTTTCAAAAATTGGCAAAAATAGTCCCTGAGCACATATTTTAAAAGAAAAATCACCAAAGGTCCTTTTGAAATCATAAGTTGTCATATTTAGTCCTTTGGTGAAAAATCTCAAAAGTTTTGGAAATTTGCAATTTAGTCCCTGGAAGTTCAAATTTTGGCAGAATTGGTCCCTGGTGGGATATTTTTAAAAGAAAAATCATTTTTTGGTCCTTGGGAATTCACATGTGTCACTTTTAATCCCTGGATGAAAATTTTGGGAAAATTACATGTTTAGTCCCTGAAGTTTGGAAATTGACATAAAAGGTCCCTGGGATTTCTAATTTTGGAAAATTGCAACTTTGGTCCTCGTGTTATTCACATGTGGTGATCTTGGTCCTTATAATAATTTTTTGAAAGTTGCAATTCTGTCCATAATATTTTCAGATTTTACAACTTTGGTCCTTGTGGTGTTTCTAAGTTACAAAACATACGGACCCTTGATATTAATACCACCCAACAACAAAACCAAACCCAACCAAGTACTGATCCACCAATCCAGGCCCCACATCCACACCCTTTGGCCCATCTCACTACCCCAGCCCACCTCCCAATAAAATAATACTCCCCCGTCCCTTTTATCCTTACCCAGTCAAACCTTCGTTGACCCTTCCTTCCCCACTTGATCCTGCTTCACCACTACAACACTCCACAACACCATCCCTACACCTCAAAAAACCCATGTGTTGGGAATTCTGTGAAGTAAGAATTCTGCTGCTATTTCTGCTGAAGATTCCTGCTGAAGAGTTGGTTTCTGCTGAAGTAGTGTATCTGCTGAAGACTAGTTTCAGCATTATTAGTTTCTGCGGATATAGTATTTCCGTATTTTATGTAATGTAGTTTGGATATGCATGAGTTTATTTAGGAAGTGATAATGCATATCTTTTATAAGTTTTAGAATATACGTTTCTTGGGAAACGGTTTAGGGTTCCTTGTGTATAAAAGGAACAAACGATTATTTATTGAGTACAAGTTTTACGTTCATTATTAATTAAAAAGATCCATAGAGGATCAAGAGTTCTTAGTATTACGCTTGTGTTTTGTTTCCGCTTTAAAAATACAAGTTACAGAGATTGTCTATTAGTGTGTTATTGATTACAGTAACATATCTAACGATTCTAGAGTGCTCAAGAAGATCTATCAAGGTCTATATAGTTTCAACAAGTGGTATCAGAGCCTCGAGAGAGTCTCTGTCATACTAAGAAACACAAATCTTACACCTTAAAAATCCAAACAAATCAACAAACATGCCAGGATCTGATGATGATGTTGATACAACCCAGAATATTAATACCACATCTCTTCAACAACTCAACCACTCCAACAGTAATGCTAAGTTTCCATACTTGAAGAATGCTGAAGAATATCATCTGTGGTCCATGAAGATGCAGAACTGGATCACAAATATTGATTAGAATGTGTGGGAGGTTGTCAAAAAGGGGAATAGTCTGAAGAAGCATGTTACAGATGCCGATGGAGTTGTTACAATTGTAGGTCCCAGAACTGCTGAAGAGATTCTGGCTGTACAAAGGGAAAGCAAGGTGAGAACAATTCTGCTCCAAGCTATTCCAGATGACCATATGGGTGACTTCCACTTCATGGAAGATGCCAAGGACATTTGGATGGCTTTAAAAGCTAGATTTGGTGGGAATGATGAATCAAGAAGGTTGCAGAAGTCTATGCTGAAGCAAAAGTTCCAAGAGTTTCAGATATCTAAAGAAGAGGGAATTCATAAAGGCTATGACAGGTTTCATCGGATCTTAAGTCAACTTAATCAGTTGAAGGCTAGACCTGATAATGAGGACTGCAATGCTAAGTTTCTGAGATCTTTGCCGCATTCTTGGTTACAAGTCTGTATTGCTCTCAAGACCAAAGGTAGGTTGGACATGATGTCCTTTGATGACCTCTACAACAGGCTTAAATCACTTGAGCATGATGTTAGAAGTCCCATTCGTCCATCCACTCATTCTGCATTTGTTGGAGCACCTACAAAACCTGTGCAACAAGCCTCAAGCTCTTATTCATCAGGGGCATCTTCTCAAACCTAAACTCAATCTGCTCCTAAATCAAAATCCAGTAGTGTGTTGGATGATATTGTTCATTCATTTGTGGCTGAATATGAACATCAGCCGTTTCTTGCTTATGAGGATTTTGAACAGGTGGATCCATTGGAGATGGAGGAGATGCACTTGAAATGGGAGCTTGCAATGATCTCAATGAACATTAAGAGGTTTGAAGCCAAGTCTGGAAGGAAGTTTGGTTTTAATGGAAGTGAAGCAGCAAGTTTTGATAAAAGGAAGGTTAAATGCTACACTTGTGGTCAAGTGGGACATTTTTCAAGAGAATGAAAGGAGAGAAAGGCTGGAGATGAAGTTAGATATGGCTCTTATCCAGTGGAAGCAGGGAATACCAAGACTGTACCTCCAAAGGCTATGGTGACTCTGGATCACCAAATTGATTGGGCTGACCATGAACCTGCTAGAGAGGAAGCTTCTACTTCTTCACAAGTGAATCTGCTGGCATATTCACCTTCAGAAGACAAGAAGGAGCAAGTCTCCTTGATGGGAATCTCTCGGGTACACAACTGTGTGTTTGGATGTAGTGTAAGATACAATGAGCTTAAACAAGAATTTGATGAATTGAAACCAAAATACAATGAGTGTTATGTTGAATTAGAGTCTTATAAAATGGCTTTAAAAACTTTAGAGAAACAAAAAGTATGGTTTCAAAAGAATCAAGTTAAATATGATGAAAAGATAAGAGTACTAGAAAGTGATTTAGAAATTGCTAAGATAGACTTAAGACATACTGAAAAGGAAAAGTCTGACTTAGCAAAGGAAAAACAAGACTTACAAGTTAAGTTGGACAAAGAGATAGCTAGAAATAAACAATGGTTAATATCAGGTGATAATCTAGCTAGGGAACTTTATGGTAGTCAGGCTGTGAACTCTAAAATAGGTTTGGGTTTTCAAAAATATGTTGGTTTAGAGGCTAAAAATGACCTAGGTAAATCCACACCTGCAGGTTTAGCTAACTTTGTCAAAGAAGGTAACTTACATGCTGTCCCTGGACCTATAAGAGGGGAACATATGCCTATTGACCTATCTATACCTAGTGACTTTAATGGATCACACCATCTCTATGGCAAAAAGTCAACTGACTTGCCAGACCCTATTATGAAATCTACTGACTTTGTCTCATGTTGTGACAGTGACAAGTCTTCTGATGAAGGGTCTACCTCATTTGCTAGCTGTGATTCAAGTGAGAAGTCTGACCTGCCCAAGACCATTCCCAAGACCACACCAAAGACATCACCCAAGACTCCCCACAAGCCTTCTAGAGTTGCTGCTGATAACAAGACAGTTTCTAATGAAGACTTGTTTTTAAATTCTTTGCACAATAATACTTTTGGTTATGTTAAAAACAATTCTGTTTATCATGGTGATTCGAATACTTTTTCATGTTATGGAACTTCTTTTGGTTTAAATAAATCTTCTAAAAAGAAGAAGTGTTTTGTGTGTAGAAGTAAATATCACTTGATTAAGGATTGTACATTTCATGAGCAAAGAATGGGTGAATGTGTTAGTCAAAGGAAACCTAGGTAAATGTGGAAGAATGTTAGTGAAATACCATCTTTTGTTCCACATCAGCAGAAACCCAATTCTGCAGAATCAAATTCTTTATGGAGAAGAACCAGTACTAGACCATATGTTCGACCCACTAGTTCTTTCTTTTCTAATTGTTATTGGCCTAATTACTTTGACTCAATGTATTATGGTGGTGGGTATGGGAATACTGCTGTAAAGCCCTCAGCAGGTTGTTCTTGGACAAAGAAGGGACCCAATATGCAATACAGGCCCAAGAACAATGGTGGATCTAAAACATCTACATGGCCTATTACTAATGATCCACAAGGCAGGCTCAAGTCAACAATGACTTGAGTCTCCAATGTGTACTAATTGTGTATAATTTTGTTGTTGTTGTAGGAACATCCTTTGAAAAGTACTGAAGTAGGTATTGTTGATAGTGGTTGTTCTAGAAGTATGTCAGGGAACAAGGACAAGATGCATGACTTTGAGCTAATTGAAGGAGGAGGCACTGTGACTTTTGGTGGTGGAGATGGCAAAATTACAGGGAAAGGAACCATAAAGATACCATTGTTAGATTTTGAAAATGTTTATTATGTGAAGGAACTAGAGCATTTTAATCTATTCTCTGTATCACAAATTTGTGACACTAAGAATAAGGTTTTCTTCTCTGAAGATGAGTGTCTTGTACTTTCCAAGGACTTCAAACTTCCTGAAGACACAACTATTTTTCTGAGAGTTCCTAGAACCTTCAACTTGTACACTTTCAATCTGAATGATGTCAAACTAGAAGGTGATCTAACATGTTTGGTGGCCAAAGCTTCCCTGGATGAATCTACCAAATGGCATAGGAGAATGGCTCATGTGAATTACAAGACTATCAACAAGTTGTCTAAACTTGGTCTTGTTCAGGGCCTTCCTTCTAAACTCTTCACCAATGAACACAACTGTATTGCTTGCAATAAGGGAAAGCAACACAGAGCCTCATACAAAGCAGTCAAAGCTGTGAGCACCATTTCATAACCACTTCAGTTGCTACACATGGATCTTTTTAGTCCAACTTCTATCAGAAGTATTGATCACAAGTACTTCTGCCTGGTTATTACAGATGATTTCAGCAGGTTTTGCTGGGTATTCTTTCTTAAAACTAAAGATGAAACAACTCCTATTTTGAAAGAATTCATCATTTTAATTGAAAACCAGCTTAATAAAAAGGTTAAAGGAATTAGGTGTGACAATGGGACAGAATTCAAAAATGTTGTTTTCATAGAATTCTGTAAGTCTAAGGGGATTAGAAGGGACTATAGTACTCCAAGGACCCCACAACAAAATGGGGTTGCTGAAAGAAAAAATAGAACCCTCATTGAGGCAACAAGATCAATGCTTGCAGACTCTAAACTACCCACAATGTTTTGGACTGAAGCAGTAAGTACTGCTTGCTATGTCTTGAACAGGGTATCCATTACTAGACCTCATGTCAAGACACCTTATGAACTTCTCACTGGGAAAGTTCCAGACATACATTATCTTAAACCTTTTGGATGCAAAGTCACCATTTTGAATACTGCTGATATACTGGGTAAATTTGATGGGAAAGCTGATGAGGGGTACATTGTGGGCTATTCATCTCATAGCAAGGCCTATAGGGTTTATAATCTGAATGCCAAAAGGATAGAAGAGACCCTTAATCTAAGATTTCTTGAAGATCAGCCGAATATTCAGGGACAAGGCCATTCTTGGTATTTTGACCTAGATTATTTGACTGACTATTTGGGTTATTCTAGACTTGCTTCTAACCCTACTGCAGGTACCACAGATCCACATTCTAACCTTGCAGGTTCCATGGATGATGACTCAGACTATGAATCTGAGCCAGAAGAGAATACTTTTGTTGTACCATCTTTTCCACCTAACCATTTTGTAGGTAATCACTCTGCTGCTGAACAAGATGATGAGTCACATTAAGCAGAGGATCTTGCAAGACTGCAGAAGCAAGAACATGCTACTACTAAGGAAGCTCAGAAACTCCATGAAAAGGTTACTCAAGAGACTGAAGCTATCCTACATCAATCAGCACAAGTAGTCAGTGGTAACAAGGATTCTACTGAAGGCACACCTATTCCCACTGATAAGGTCACAGATGCTGATTCTACTGATGCTCACTCTCCCATCTCTACTGAAGTCTCTACAGACTTTGATAAGCCCTTTACAAGATTTCCAAGTCCTTCTGATCTTGGGAATTATCAGCCAAAGCCTGGCTTGTTTCACTCAGCTTCTTTTGATACTGAGTTTGGACCTACAGTCAACAACCTTGATGCCACCATTGATGTTCCACCTACAGCTACAAAAAGGATTCATAATGCTCATCCCCTATCAAAGATTATTGGAGATCCTAAAGACCCTGTTAGAACAAGAAGTACTGTAAAGAATACAAAATATGGTGAAGTTGCTTTCATCTCTTATGTCTACAATCCAAAGAGGAACAATCACACAGACTTCAAACATTGTCTGTTTGCATGCTTTCTTTCTCAGATAGAACCAACTAGTGTTCCTCAAGCACTGGCTGATTCAAGTTGGCTGGAGGCAATGCAAGAAGAGATGCTGCAATTTAAGAATCAGCAGGTTTGGATTTTGGTTCCTCTTCCTGATGGTAAATATGTCATTGGGACAAAATGGATTCTGAAGAATAAAAGAGATGCCAGGGGTATTGTGGTGAAGAACAAAGCAAGACTAGTGGCTCAAGGGTTTAGACAAGAGGAAGGCATTGACTATGATGAGGTCTTTGCACCAGTGGCCAGAGTTGAAGCAATTCGGATATTTTTGGCCTATGCCTCTTATATGGGCTTTATGGTTTATCAGATGTATGTTAAAGGTGCTTTCTTATATGGTGAGATTGAAGAGGAGGTATATGTGACTCAACCCAAGGGATTTGAAGACCCTGATCATCCTGAGTATGTGTACAAAGTTGTTAAAGCTCTCTATAGACTTCATCAAGCTCCCAGAGCTTGGTATGCTAGACTTTCCACATTTCTGCTGAAGAATGGCTACAGAAGAGGTGCCATTGACAAGACTTTATTCCTTAAGAAAGATTCTAGGGACATTAATCTTGTGCAGGTGTATGTGGATGATATTATCTTTGGTTCAACCAAAGAAGCATGGTGTAGAGAGTTTGAGGATTTGATGAAGGGAGAATTTCAAATGAGTGCCATGGGAGAACTGACTTTCTTTCTGGGTTTACAGGTTCAACAGAAACCTGATGGTATTTTCATACATCAGGAGAAATATGTAAAAGATATGCTGTCCAAGTTTGCAATGAAGAATGTCAGGACTGCCACTACTCCATATGAGGCTCCTAAACCAAAGAACAATCTTGATCCTGATCTACCTGTGAATGTTCATTTATACAGGTCCATGATTGGTTCATTGATGTATTTGACTGCCTCAAGACCTGATATTACATTTGCTGTGAGTGCATGTTCAAGGCACCAAGTCACTCCACTTACATCTCATATGAATGCTGTTAAAAAGATTTTTAAGTACCTAAAAGGCCAACCCAAATTAGGTCTTTGGTATCCCAAAGAGTCTCCATTTCAGCTAGCAGCTTATAGTGATAGTGACTATGCTGGTGCAAATTTGGATAGAAGATCCACAACTGGAGGTTGCCAATTCCTTGGCAGAAGACTGATTTCTTGGCAATGCAAGAAACAGACCATTGTTGCTACCTCTACTTCTGAAGCATAGTATGTTGCTGCAGCCAATTGTTATGGACAGGTTCTATGGATTCAGAATCAATTGCTGGATTATGGGTATAACTTTATGAATACTACCATTTTCATTGATAATCAAAGTACCATTTGTATTGTTAAAAATCTAGTTTTTCATAATAGAACCAAACATATTGAAATCAGGCACCACTTTATAAGGGATGCTTATGAAAAACATTTGGTTAAAGTGGTCAAAATTCACACAGATGAAAATGTGGCAGATTTGTTAACTAAAGCTTTTGATGGACCAAGGTTTCAATATTTGGTGGTCCATATTGGAATGCTTAACCCTTAACTGCAAAGTTTAAGGGTAGGCATAAGCCTCAGGGGAGGCATATGCCTCAGGGGAGGATTGTAAGTGTAAACTTTGTAGATTTGTATAAGTTGTATAATTTCTGAGAATGTAAGTTTCATGTTAACAATGTCAAGAGCAGAAGTCAAAGGAATATGGTCAAAAATGCTGAAACATGGTTTCTACTGATAAGTCGATTATGCTGAAGGTCTTACAAAGTTGATAAATTAAGAAGATCTTTTCATTCATTCATAGAAACAAGTTACAGCTTACATTCAAGGTTTCAACTGAAGTACAATGATCATTCCTAAACATTTGGCTAATTAAGTACTACTAGCTTCTATCACTTATTTCAAAATACTTGAGGCTATGACAAGTACTATGATGAAGCTGAAGATGAAAATGTAAAAAGAAGAGAAGGAAGACTGTGAAGATGCTCATGAATCAAAGTCAAGAAAATACTCAAGAACTTTGTTCCATGGCAACATTCCTCAATCATCTACTTCAGCTTCTCCTTTCCCTTACGTATGATCTCAGCCTTCTTGCTCTGTCCAATATGTTCTTGATGTGGAAGACCAGGTGCTGGAGCAGGAAGATCCAACATCAAATTTTGTGATGTTGGGAGAGATGGATCCCTATTACTTGATCTTGGTTGGGATCTCTCTGGTGTGGAAGGAGGAAGCAAGGTTGGATCTTCATTTTCTTCCTCTGAAGAGTCTTCATCAGAGGTATAGATGAAGGGAGAGACAAGCTCTCTCACAGCCGGAATGGGTACATTGCTTGGTTCACCCTTCCTATGATCATCCCATTGTCTTTCTTGTGCATCCCATCGTCTCTCCAGTGCTCTTTCAAAGTCAGAACCATCAAGCTCCCATGGATATGGTGGTAAATCTTCTTCTGCTAATGGAGAAGAGGAATTTGGATCTGAGATTTCTGGGTGTGATGACATGGTTTTGGTCAAGAATTGGGGTTAATTGGAAAATTAGGGTTTGTAAGATGATTTGGGGTAAATAGGTGACTGAGATGTGATTTGGGGGTGATTAAATAAGCCAAGTTTAGGAGTTACGATAATTAATGCGAGTTGGGTGGCACAGTAAAACCAAGATATTGACCGAAGATATTTTTACTTTTGGTTGATTCTGCTGATGTTGACCATTCTTCAGCAGATATGACTTTCATTTCTGCTGAAGGGTAAATTTTCAAATTGGAAGTTTTTAAACTACTTGTCAGACTTGGTCAATAAGTTGTTCCGATAATTTTGACCACGATTGGGGAACTTCCAAATTTAACCCACTTTGCATATCTCTTCCTAAACAAAATTATTCGCTTATCACTCCTTTTAAACCCATTATTTTCTGTGTAATTCATAACCGTCTCACGCACGATTATTCCAATGGCACAACTTGAATTGAAAGGCGACCATAACAAGTATGCTATTCTGAAAAAGGCAAAGGGACATGAAGAATTCGATTTAATGGTGGAGTTTCTACAAAGATCAAAGATTCATTATGCTCTGACTTGTAGTCCCAATTTGGTGTGTGAATCCTTGGTGAAGCAATTTTGGGCATCTGCTGCTAAGAGATCTGCTACAGAGATTGTAGCTGTGATAGATGGTGTAGAGTATGTGGTGACAGAAGGGTTGATTAGGACAAAGCTTCAGTTGGATGATGAAAATGGTGTGTATCATTCCAACACTGCAGAGATTCTTGCTGGGCTAAGAGAAGCTGGATATCAAAGTACTGATACATCCAAGTGGCACAAGAATCAATTTTGTCCTAAGTGGAGGTATTTGGTGCATCTGCTGCTTCAATGTATCAGCAACAAGTGTGGTGGATGGAACCAGTTCTCTCTGCAATTGGGTTGTGGTATTGTTTGTCTTTCTAAGGGTCAAACTTATAACTTTTCTAAGTTTATTTTTGATAATATGCTAGAAAATATAGATAAGCAACAGCATAAGTTCATAATGTACCCTAGATTCTTACAAATAATTTTAGACATAACCACTGAAGATAGAACCCATATACCTATTAAAAGTCTAGGTTCCAAGTTGTTTACCTTAATGAAAACTAATTATACTGGGGAACATCACCCAATGTTAGAAGCTATGTTGCCTCATGACAATGTAGTTGAGGGTGATGATGCTGGTAATATGCCTACTCCTAATGCTGCTGATGATGGTAATCCATCATCTTCTGGTGTTGCTGCTGATGGTAATCCTTCAGTGGTAATGGAGGAAGTGCCAGCTACAACTGCTGAACCATTACCTGATTCTGCTGACATACCACCACCTACCCCTGTACATATGTCACCTAGTCATGCCATTTCACCAGCTCAGGATGCTCCAGCTGAGGAAATTCATGAGTTTGAAGAAAACTTTCAGACTCTTGAACCTGAGATTACTAGACTACCTTCACTCAGTCCATTGGGAGAGCAAATTAATGAAGGTTCTCCTAATGTTGTACATGAGTCTGTTTCTCCTGCTGGGTTCAATGAAGCTCCATATACCACTGAGCAATCTGCTGGTAGAGCAGAGGACCCTATTACTCTCACTTTTGTATATGATTCCCTTAGCAGGTACATGAAAATGACTGAAGATCTCCATAAAGAGCTTGTTGAGACCAAGACTACTCTTGGTAATGAAATTAAAAGTTTGAAAAGCAAGGTTCAAGATTTGGAGGCACAGCTAAGTCAGCAGAAGCAAAGTAAGGATGGATTGGATTCTGCTGAAGTTGCTAAGGAGCCAAATTTGGATTCTCTTGAGATCCTAGCTGAAGTTGCTAGACAGTCTAATGTTGTTCCTCCTAAAGTTGCTGATGTATCTCAATCTAAACCAAAGATACTAGTCCACAGAAGAAGAAGTACAAGACAGTATTTGGCAAGGCAAGCTGCTGAAACTTCAAAAGTGACTGGTGGTGATGATGATGTGCTGATGACTGAAGCTGTGGATATACTTCAGGATAAACAATCAATAAGTGGGGTTGCTGCTGATCAATCTGCTGATAAAGGAAATACATCAGGAGAAGTATACTTTGTAGCAGGGAAAGAATATTTGAATTCTCCTGTTCATCTTTCATCTGAGAATCCACAAGTTTCTCCTGATAAAGAGGTTCAAGAAGTGCATGATGAACCTATGGCAGATGTGAATGTTTCTCATGATGATATTGTTGCAGATAATGTCCCTCATGATGATTTGGATGAGCTTGTAACAGCTGAAGATAGAGCTGGACAAGAAAAACTATTTCAAGAATGGGAAGATTATAAGAAGAGTGCTAATCTAGCTGAGGAAGAACAAGCCAAGTTTGATGCAGAATTAGATACAGTCACTCAAAGATATGTTTCTACCTTACCCACTGAAAGACAAAGGGAATTGGATGCAGCTGTTCTAGAATTTGATGAGTCAGATTGGCAGCAGATTGGAAAACAAATGCTTGATAATCCTGATGTAGCTGCAAAAATTATTGGTAAAAGGGTAGAGGAGAATGACTATGCTTCTGAAATTGTGAAAGTACTTAAGATGAGGAAGAAGGTAGCAGATGAGTTAAAAGCCAAAGATAAAAGAGATAAACCTATGACTCAAGCACAGCAGAGAGATTATATGAGAACATATGTGAGAAGTCAAAGCAGCTCATTATTTAATAATGCTTGGTCTAAAACCAAAGTGTGGGGACTTCCATATGAAAAACTAGTTGAGATTTATAACAGAATCAAGACTAGAAATGAACAGGCTGGAATGGGTGCTTCCAAGAATATTCCTCTCCTCAATGTT
Source organism: Artemisia argyi (assembly GCA_030686995.1). NCBI lineage: Eukaryota > Viridiplantae > Streptophyta > Magnoliopsida > Asterales > Asteraceae > Artemisia > Artemisia argyi. The sequence continues at coordinate 105,388,228 of CM060682.1, read as the reverse complement.
GATGCTGTTTCATTTGTTAATATTCCTATTGTTGCTGAAAAGGTATCTTTACCTGATCCTTTTGCTGATGTACCACATTCTGCTGCTTCCTCTTGTGTGGATAAAGCTAAAGCAAAAGTGATGACATCAGATCCTCCAACTAAAAAGAGAACTAAGAGACAATTGGAGCAGGAAAGATTGGGTGAAGAGACTGCTATGAGGTTGGCTGAAGAACAAGAAGCTGAACAAAAAGCTGAGCTTGCAAGATTTCATGAACTGAAGGTCAGAGAAGTAGAAATTCAAGCTGCTAGAAACAAACAAATAAGGAAGGCTATGGATGAACAATATGCCTCTGCTGCACTTGAATCTTCTCAAGATTCTACTGATGAACAATTGGATACTCCATCAGTGGAAACTGATGCTGCAGAAGGTGATTCTGTTGAAGCAGCAGTTCATGATGCTATTTATGTTCCTGGAAGAAGAGGCAAGAGAATGGCTACAGTCAGATCTTCACATTCAAAACAAAGTCTAATCAATGTGAATGCTTCTGATGCTTCATTTATAAGGGAAGGATCCTCTGATGATTGGCCTGAAGGAACTAGAGATGTTTTGGTTCATTGGGAGTTAAGTAAAGATGGTCAAGTGAATACCATTTACAGATTGAATAAAACTTTCATATCCTTTACATTTCTTCAACAGATTCTTCATCTTGTTAATCATCAAGATTTAGTCACTTTATATGAGTTGGTTATTAAGTACTATGCAACTCATACTCCTGAAGGGTCTGGATTGTATTTGTTGGGTGATCTTCAAGTGTTGTTTGATTCTTCTACTCCCACTGGTGCAAGCTATGAAATATGGAAGAATAATCAGAGATGGAAAATTCAGAGTTGGAAGTTCTATCCTATGCCTTATGTTCATGTGTTGGAAATTACCACTGGTCTTAGGCTTATTATGGATCTTACCAACAGATATCCTCTGAAGGTATCTCTGATGGACAAAATGTTACACCAGAAGTTGGAGATTCCTCCTGATCCAGCTGGAAATACAAGATTGTTTGCTGAATCTTTGGTGAAGGTTTTCAAACAAAGGATTAAGACTTCCAGAGCAGCATCTGATTAGGGATATCATATTGTATATTTGTTTTATTTTATTTTAGTAAAAAAAAAAAAAAAAAAAAAAAAAAAAAAAAAAAAAAAAAAAAAAACAACTAACATCTTGTTGTATAGTATTTGTCTGCAGGTTTGGTTATCAACTTACCTGATGTTGACTATTCCATCATAAAGTTGGCTAGTCCAAAGGGTACAACTTTGGTAAAGACACATCAAATCTGTTGATAGCTGTAATGGTTTGCTCAAAACAATAGGGTTTTCAACTCACCTATGCTTTGTTGCTGAGTAGTTGAAATGGTTGTCAATTGACCATGGATTTTTCCTTTATGGATTCTGAATAATTGGCTAGCCCACATGTATATGGATTGTGGGAAAGGCAGTGAAAAACCATATTTGGTAATCAGTTACCCACGATGATTTTCATCAAAATAATTGGCTAGTCCTGAGCAAACGGCTACAGGTAAAGACATCTCAAATCCGTTTATAGCTGATGATTTGCTAAAAATCATGTGGTTATCAGTGTACCTTAGAACACTTGGCTACTCCAGTAGTGATGGCTATTGGTAAAGAGACATCAAATCCATTATTTTCAATGATTCACCTCTCACAGGAGTTAACACACCTAGAAGTGATGAGAATAGTATGGAACTAATTTGTTTTGATGTACATTTAGTCATTTGTTGCTGCAAAGAATGGAGCTTTCAAGTATTTGCTGATCATAGAGATTCTGCTGAAGATGATTCTTTCCTGGTACTATTACAATCCTCTTGGTATGTTATTTTGAAGATCTATCAAGAATCTTGAACTTAACTAGGTCAAATTCAAGATTAGGGGAGGATTGTTGGGAATTCTGTGAAGTAAGAATTCTGCTGCTGTTTCTGCTGAAGATTCCTGCTGAAGAGTTGGTTTCTGCTGAAGCAGTGTATCTGCTGAAGACTAGTTTCAGCATTATTAGTTTATGCGGATATAGTATTTCCGTATTTTATGTAATGTAGTTTGGATATGCATAAGTTTATTTAGGAAGTGATAATGCATATCTTTTAGAAGTTTTAGAATATACATTTCTTGGGAAACGGTTTAGGGTTCCTTGTGTATAAAAGGAACAAATGATTATGTATTGAGTACAAGTTTTACGTTCATTATTAATTAAAAAGATCCATAGAGGATCAAGAGTTCTTAGTATTATGCTTGTGTTTTGTTTCCACTTTAAAAATACAAGTTATAGAGATTGTCTATTAGTGTGTTATTGATTACAGTAATATATCTAACGATTCTAGAGTGCTCAAGAAGATCTATCAAGGTCTATATAGTTTCAACACCATGCCATGTTCCCCCTTCCAAACCACAATACTCCAAAACCCAATTATTACACACAAATCTCACAAGCAATCCCCTAACTGCCAAATCACCCTTTTCCCGCCAAAACCAAATTGAAAGGCCAAGATCAAAACTACTCATCCAAGGGTTCTAAAGAGAAGTGGGAAAGCTTGTGGGACCCACACTGGTCTATATTAATCAAGAAAGAAGCAAAAAGCAGGGACAACTTAAGTAGTTTTTAGTATAGTTTAAGATAAATCAATTTCATGTAATTTTCCTTTTTAGTTATAACATTCAGCTCATGTATTTTGTATTCAGTATTTGCATTGTATTCTAATCACTCTTTAATATAAATTTTAAGTTTTTTCATGTGAATTCTTCTTTTAGCATATTTTCATTGAAATTCAATTTTGACTTAAAATGGGTTAAGAGTTGTTGTTTACTGTCCCTTTCACCTCATATTAGTTATTCCTAAGCTTTTTAAAGCTTAAGGTACATTTGAACTAGGCATAGTGAAAAAACTCAAAAATAAAAAGTACTAGTTGAAAAATCAATGGAAGATAAAAAATAATAGAAAAAGAAAAAAAGAAGGGAAGCAGAACATGTGGATGAATGGGTTAGAGCTCATGGGAGCATAGGGTTGTATAATAGGTTGTCTTGGTACCACTGGTTAAGCAGGACTCTTGTAAGTTACTTCTGTTTCAATTTCAATATCAGTTAACTGTAGCATCTTTCATTCTTAGCTTATTTCAGTTGTTTATACTTATTAAGGATACTAAGAAGTATTAGTGTTAATTAAATTGTATGCATAACCTTAGTTTAGATTTTTACATATCAAACTAAAATTTGTAGTTGATAAGTACATTTAGGGATTTGTTGCGTGAAACTGCTTAGTACCTATTAAACATAGCTTATTTAGTCAAATTATAGCTTATTATAATCATGGTTCACAAGTTTGTGCTCCTGAATGCTTGGACCATATGAAAATCACAAATTGGTCTAGCTAAGGGACTGTTTGGCTATAACTATTTTAAGGACTCAGTGAGTCCTTTATTGTTGATTGTGCTCACATCATACACACTTAGGTTATTTTAGGTCCACTCAAGCTTCAAATTCAGTCCCTTTGTAAGCAAAAGTCAAAATCAACCTCCATTACCTCAACAGTTAACTGTTGAGGTTTTGTGATCTCAAATATCACTCATTTCCATTTAGAAGTTGTTGTATTAGCTTAATTTAGTTCCATTGTAGTTTATAAACATGTTTGTAATCAGTAGAGAGCAATCAAAGTTCAAATAAGTCAAATTCCTAGTTTTTCATGAAAAGTCAATTTGCATATTTTCATTTTTCTCCAATCTAGCAAGATTTTTATAGAATTTTGTAATGTGTTTTGGACTTTGAGCTTTTGAGGTTTAGCAGTCTACCACCTCATCTCCAAGGTCCTAGCATTCTTTTATTTTTGCAAATTTTCTACTGGGCCCCACAGCCACCCAAAGTAGGCTGCAGGGTTGGGCTCTGCCCTGCTGCAGCAGCACATCAGCCCACCACCACCACCACTTTGGTGGTGGTTTCTGGCCACTACAGTGGTCCCACTGACCCCATTTTTGGTTTTCCCAACCCCCCTCCTATCAGGTTTCATGTTTTGACCTTTACTTTGACCTCAAGCCTCCCCACCTGATTTAGCTCCAAAAGCTGTCCCAGTTTCAGTGTTGAATCAAGAAACCAAGTGCTTATTTAGGTGCTTTTTGCTTATTCTGTGGTTACCTATTGCTTATTCTGGCTTAAACATGTTCCAATAACTTATTTAGATCAGAATCATCCATTGTGGGCCCCACTCTTGGTCATTCAAGCTATTTTCTAGCTTTGGTCAACATAAGTCAACTGTTTGGCTTATTGCTTTCCACAGTGCTTATTTTCCATTTATAAAAAAGTTGTTTTTACAAAAGTTAGTTGTTTTTAGTTATAAAATAGTTTTGTAAAAGAAAAATCAAGAAAAATCAATATAATAATAAGTGATAGTTTCTATTTAATGTAATTTAAATTTTATTTTTCATTTTTAGATTTTTATTAAGTACTTAGCTTTTTTATATTTTTCTTAAATTCCTCTTATATTAAAGTAATTTTAGTAATTTTGTAAGATTTTTATTTTATCATTTGGTATTTATTAGATTTAATATTAGTTTTATCAATAATTAATTAATAATTAAGTTTTAAATAGCATAATTAGATTTTATAAAGTAAGACCTAGTTTTTATATTTTTCCTAGCTTTTATATAATATAATATAATTTTAGGAATTTTTCTAGAATTTTTACTGTTCATTTTCTATTTTTCTTAATTTAAAATAGTTTAATTATGTAATTAATAAATAATTAGTAATTAATTAACAGAAAAATCATAAAAAGACAAAAATACATATTTTTAGTATTAAAATTTGTTTTTAGTTGTTTTATAATTTTAGAAATTTTATTTTCATTTTTCTAGTGTTAAATTAATATTATATTGTATTTAAGTATTTTAAATATTAATAATTAGTATTAATAAGTAATTAATTAATAATAAATAATTAAATAGTGTAAAAATTTATTTTAATTTTCTAAAAATTTTATTTTGACCTTAGGATTGTAAAAAAGTCATTTTCACCCCCTGTGGGTTTTCAGATTTCAGTTTTCACGTTTTATTTTGTACGTTCGCGTTATTTCAAACGTAAACGTACGCGTTTTTAGATTTCAAGCGTTTTTAGGTATCTAACTTTCACGTAATCATCTTTATAGGTTGTTTAAGCTATTTCTTTGTAGATTCCCTAGTTTAATCACTCACAAACCTTTTCCTGTCCAAATTCACCCGATCACAAAGCCGTTTGATAACCATCACACCTCGTCAGGACATAACGACCCGGGAAAACCCTATATTCCACGGAGCATTGACTCTAAGCTGTTTGACCTAGTTGACCACTCCTTAGTCAATTTAAGTTGACCGTTTGGAGCCAATCATGCCTCACTATCCAGACCAATCTTTTCAGCCTCCTCATGAACAACCTGTATTAGAGCAGGCTTTCTCATCCTCTCTTCTTCAGCCACCTTTTGTTGTATCTCAATTCTTTCCATGTGAGCTTGAATTTCGGCATTGGTGAGATGATGAACTCACTGATTGTTGGTTGGGGAAGGTTGTGAGGGATGATATAGTAGGAGACATCAGCATCAGCTTGGTATTGGGTTGAGGGGTTGTTCTTAGGATGATATTCATCAGGAGGATACTTTGATGAGTCATCAATACCAATTTCTTCAACTGAGGAATTTGAGAACCTGATGGATTCAGTGCTCTCATCAACAGTTATGTGATAAGTTTCCTCAGTTTGTTGTCTCCTTGTGTTGAACACCCTGAAGGCTTTACAAACCAGAGAATATCCCAGGAAGTATCCATCATCAGCTTTGACATCAAATTTACCCAAGTGATCATTGTGATTATGAATAAACACAGGACACCCAAATACATGAAAGTAGCTAATGTCTAGGATCATTCCTTTGAATATCTCATAAGGAGTCTTGTTGTGCCTTTTCACAATGATTGACCTATTTTGAGTGTAGCAATGAATGTTCTATTTCTCCTTTCAGCTACTCCATTTTGTTCAGGAGTATAGGGAGAAGTGAAGTTTTGAGAAATTCCTTTCTCATCACAGAAACACTCAAGGTCTTGGTTTTTGAATTCAGTTCCATTGTCAGTTCTAATTTGTTTAACTTTGACATCATTTTGATTTTCAATGTTCCTGACAAATGACATGATGGTTTCAACTGCCTAACTCTTTTTGGTCAGGAAGTAAACCCAAGTGTATCTTGAGTACTCATCCACTATGACCAGAGTATACTTCTCATGGTGAATGGACATTGGACTGAAAGGTCCAAAAAGGTCCATATGGAGAAGATGTAGGCAGCTTTTGATTGAAAAGGTTTGTTTGGTTTTGAATGATGCCCTGTGGTGTTTTCCTTTTTCACAAGCAGAACAAGGCTTGTCTTTGGTATACACCAGGGATAGAAGGCCCAGAACTTTGTTCTATTTGGCCAGGTTGTTGATGCTCTTGAAATTGAGATGATAGAGTCTCCTATGCCATAGCCAGTTGATTGTCTCACTTGCCTTTGAGAATAGACAAGTCCCATTTTGAGTCAGGGATGACATGTCTAAGACATAGACATCATCCCTCCTGGGGGCAATCAACACTACTTCCTTGTTGGCATTAAAGATGGTCCCTCTCTTGTCATCAAACTGAACTATGTATTTTGCATCACATAGTTGGGAAACACTTATCAGGTTGTACTTGAGACCACTAACATAAGCTATTCTTGTAAAAACTATACCATTGCAGTTTATTGAACCATAACCTTCAGTGGGAGCTGATGAGTTATCACCAAATACTACTTTGGGTCCTGGTTCTTCCACATATTTGTGAAGATAACTTTTCACACCAGTCATACTCCTAGAGCATCCACTATCGAGGTGCCAGGTAGGATCCCTGATGTGTTTCTGCACAAACAGTAAACTGGGTTAGTTTTTCTTGTTGACCCACCTTCTAGTGGGCTTAGTCCTCAGGGACTTTTTGAATATAGCTAATGAATCATGGTCAGAAGTTGTGTGTACAGAGCTTCCACATGTTTTACATTTTGTCGAGGTTGATGCCTTAGTTGATGAGAAGTGTTGGAGGGGGTTTTCCTTCTGGACTGAATGATCATGTCATGTCCCTTGGTTTTATGGGAGGGATCTCCACAGATGCCACAACAATTTTTCATCATACAATTATCAGGAAAATGATCATTGAAACCACAGTTAGGACATGGCAAGTGATTGAGGCAAAAGCAGTCAACTAAAGTCAACCACTGATGTGGTTAATATAGTCAAACAGCTTAGAGTCAATGCTCCGCGGAATATAGTGGTTTCCCCGAGTCGTTATGTCCCGACGAGGTGTGATGGTTATAAAACGGGTTTGTGATCGGGTGAATTTGGATGAAAAGGGGTTTGTGATTGATTACATTAAGGAATTTTGAAAGAAAATAACTTAAATAAGTTATATAAACAAGACTGGAAAGTTTGAAATACCAGAAACGTTTAAAATCTAAAAACGCGTACGTTCACGTTTTAAATAACATAAACGTACAAAATAAAACGTGAAAACTGAAATCTGAAAACCCTCAGGGGGTGAAAATAACTTTTTTACAAACTAAAAGATAAAAGAAAATTTTTAGAAAATTAAAATTAATTTTTACACTAATTACTTATTTAATATTAATTAATTACTTATTAATACTAATTATTAATATTTAAATAACTTAAATAAAATATAATATAAATTAAATACTAAAAAGGTGAAAATAAAATTTCTAAAATTATAAAATAACTAAAAACAAGTTTTAAAAATAAAAATATGTATTTTTGTCTTTTTGTGATTTTTCTATTAATTAATTATTAATTACCTAATTAAACTATTTTAAATTATAAAAAATAGCAAATAACAGTAAAAATTCTAGAAAAATTTCTAAATTTTTTTTTATAACATATAAAAGCTATAAAAAATATAAAAACTAGGTCTTACTTAATAAAAACTAATTATGCTATTTAAAACTTAATTATTAACTAATTACTAATAAAACTAATATTAAATCTAATAAATACCAAATGATAATATAAAAATCTAATAAAATTACTAAAAATACTTTAATATGAAAGGAATTTAAGAAAAATATAAAAATGATAAGTGCTTAACAAAAATTTAAAAATGAAAATTAAAATTTAAATTACATTAAAGAGAAACTATCACTTAAAATTAAATTGTTTTTTCTGTATTTTCTTTTTTGAAAACTATTTTACAACTAAAAACATAAAACTTTTATAAAAAAAAACTTTTGTGGAACTTAAAATTAAGCAAAGTAGGGGCTTATTGGTGTGACAATTGACTTTGGTCAACTGTCAAGAGCAAAAGCTGATGTGGGTAACTAGAGGGGCCCACAAGGGATGATTCAAGCCACTTGGGACCACAACATAAGCAAATGGAACAAAATAAGCACTTGGACACTTTGAAACTTAACTGAAAATGGGACAAGCTTTTGTGGCTAATTCAGGTAGGGTCCACAAGGTTTGAGGTCAAAGGATTGGTCAATCCTTGAAGCCTACCAGGGGGGGGGGCTGAAAGGAACAAATTAGGGGTAGTGGGGCCCACTGAGGAGGTCAGAAACCACCACCAAAGTGGTGGTGGTGGACTGAGTCTACTGATGCAGGGGAGAACCTCCCCCTGCAAGTGACTTTGAGGAGCTGTGGGGCCCAGTAGGAAAATCACAAAAATATAACAACTCTGGGATCTTGGAGACTAGCTGGGGGGATACTAAACCTAAACGTTTCAAGGGCTGAAACAACACACATAAATCAAATTAATTCTTGCCATAAATGGAAAAATCTGAGATGTACAATTTGACTTTTTGAGATTCTAAGCTATTTTGACTAAAATGAAGTTTGAGCTTAATCTAGTGACTGAATGTGATGTAATAAGCTATACTAAGACTGTTTTAAGTTGTTTTAATGGCTTGTGAACAGACTTGAGTGATCATGGGTCTAAAAAAAAAACTTAACAGTAACTGTTGGGAGCAATGGTTGATGATTTTGACTTTCCACTGAACTACCACTGAATTTGTTGGTTGATATGAACTATTTAGACCTATTGTGGCTTGCATAAACAGAGAACAACAATAAAAACACAACTGAGCACACATAAGACAGCAAAACCAAACACACCTTTAAAAAGGTGATTTTGAGAATTTCAAAGTAAATCACTATTTTATCCCATGAAACTGACTTGTAAGTATTATTTAAGATGCACTAAGCTGAAATGATCATCCAAACACCAACAATAACATCATAGACTTAAAGATCACAATTATGCTATTTTGACCAAGGAAAGTGAAACTGAACAACTAAAGATTCTACTTAACAAACATGATATTTTAAGTAAAATAACAACTAATCATGTACCAAATAAGCACCAAAGAACAGAGATAAGCTATCATAATCTATGCTACAGTAAAATCAAAGAAACTTAGAAAATGGCTTACAAGAGGTCCAATGCACAGAACAAGGGTACCCAGGCTATTCCACTGTCCTAATACCTCCCATGAGGTTCTAAAACCATGAAAATTCCATATTTACCATGCCTCTTTGCTTCTTCACTCTTATCCACTGATTTTCCATTTTACACCAATTTTTCATGAATTTTTTAGTATTTTTGAGAACTTGAATGACACTGAGTTTTTTTTTTTTGCTTGCAAATCTTATAAAAGCTTATAAGTAAGTTGAGATGAGCTCAATGGATCACTAACATACAACTTTCGACCAAATTTATGTGAGGGTGTCAAACTCACTCAAAAAATGTCAAAACTGATTCAATGAAAATTACATAAAATTAAGGGTGAATTAGGTTCAATTTACACTAGAAAAATAGATTACAATACTTTTTAAATAAAGAGTACAACTGGAAATCAAGCTACATTAAAAACGACATTAAACTAATCTAACTACTCTAATTAAGCTTAGCTACTCCTCCCTTTTGCTTCTTTTCTTGACTTTTATAGCCTGAGGAGATACTCTCTGCTTTTCCCACTTGTTTGTGACCCTTGGATTGGGATAAAACCATCTTGGCCGTTCAAACCTATTTTTGGCGCCAAAAAATCCCAAATGGCAGTTAGGAGTAACTTGTTGGGTTTGAGTGCATTAATTGTGGTTTGGATGTATTGGAGAGTTGGGGGAACATAGTATGGGAAGAGGAGGGGGAAGGTTGAGTGTGGAAGGGAGTTAGCAGGTTGCAAGTGGTGTGGGAGGTGGAGGTGTTGACTTATGTTGACTGGAGGGAGTTATAAAAACGGAGTGAGTTTATTTGGTGGTGGGCTGATGGTGGATTGGGCCAGGAGTGGATGGGCTGTGTTTGGTTGGTGTTGGGTTTGTTTTTGGTTCATAATAATACTAAGGATCCGTTTGGTATGTTAGCAAAACACCACAAGGACCAAAGTTGTAATTTTGGCAAACTTGAGGGACTGAGATGTAAACTTCCAAAAGCTTCCACAAGGACTAAAGTTGCCAAGTAAAATAACCCAAGGACCATTTTTGCACTTTTCATAACTCAAGTGGCTGAAACTGCCAAATGTTGAAACTTGAGGGGTTAAATTGCAATTTCTTCAAACTTTCATTCCAAGGACCATTTGTGTCACTTTTTAAATTCCCAAGGACCCAAGTTGACTTTTTATCCAAAAACATATTTCCTAGGGACCAAATCTGACAAAATTTGAAACTCCAGGGACCAAACTGTAAATTTCCAAAACTTTTCCAATTTTTCACCAAAGGACTAAATTTGACAATTTATGGTTTCAAAATGATCTTTGGTGATAATTTTCAATATTTTGTATGACCAGGGACTAAATCTGACATTTTATGAAAGTTGCGGGACTGAAACTGCCAATTTTGCAAACTTTGTACGTTTTTCATTTGTTTTTACTCATTTTGCATCTAAAACATATAAAACACAATTTTGAAATATTTTCAGTATTTTGATGCATTTCTGAGTGTTTTTGTATGTTTTGCAGTTCAGATTAGACCAAAAATGATGAGTGTTTGAGCACTTATCAATCCCCCACACTAAACTATTGCTAGTCCCTAGCAATAAACTGTTTTGAAAACTTGATGGATTTTAAACTCTTTACCAAAAGCCATCACTTCTGGAGTAGCCAGATGTAAGAACTGTGGTCCACCTGATAACCGTGTGATTTTGAGCAAACCACCAGCTGTCAACGGATTTGATTAGTCTTTACCAAAAGCTGTTTGCTTCTGGACTAGCCAACTCTTGATGGACAAAGTCAACATCTTGGTGAGCTGATTACCAATTATGGATTTTCCACTGCCTTTACCACAAGCCATAATCTTGCGGGCTAGCCAACTCATTCGCTTTATGGGATATGGCGAGTTGAGGTACCATACAATTTTGGGCAAATTGCAAGCCATAAACGGATTTGATATATCTTTACCAAGAGCCATTTGCTCCTGGATTAGCCAATCCCTTTGTCGGTTAGACCTGGCGGACTGATTACCACAAAAATTTTGAAACTTTAGTGAATTTTTTTTTTAAATTTTTGAAATTTTGGCCAAAAACGGGGGTACTAGATAGTAAAATGTAATAAAATTCGCTAGAATACCCCCCCCCCCCCCCATACTTAGCATGAATATTGTCCTCAATATTCAAAGTCCCGGCTATTATGCCGACTCTTGGAACGTAAAAGGGCAACATTACAAGCTAAATGTGGAAACACCAGTTTGTATTTTCACTTCATTTGTAATCACAGTGGGGTAACTCCCCCACACTTAGGGTGAAAACCCTAAGTACATGCTACTGTTTTTGTTTACCGAGTCGCTAGCTTGACTCGACCTCGAATTCATTTGTCCTTGGGGAAGCATGATGTGGAAGAAACAATCTCAATCGGACTTTCATTAAAAATGTTTGGACAAACATTTGAAGCATGTGAAAGTTCCACACCGATGAGATAAGTATCCGGCTCAAGATAATGATACATGAAAATGCCGGGGTCAAATATAGTGTCTTCATTCCCGAAGGAATGAAGAAGAGAGTAAGGCACCTCGAGAACAGGCTCATTAGCCTGAGTTTGGATTTCAAGGGTTAAGCTCAAAAACATCCCGGGAGGGTGGGTGGGAATTTGCAAATCCTCATGATTGAGTGCATCTCCCCCCGGGCTATCATACTCCGGAGGAGTCATGATAAGGTGATCAATGATGGGCTCAGAAGATATTTCATCAACATCACTGATGTCTCCATAAAATAAAGAGTTTTCATCAGTGTTTGAATCACTAAGCCCGGTATTGAGATAGGAATTGAGTGATGGATCATCATTCAATAAGCTTTCAAGGAAAAGAATATCCCCCTCTGAATCAAGATAGTCATCATCAACTTCATACGAAGTTGAACTATCTAGGGCAAGGAATGCTTCGACTTCTTCCATATCATCCTTGAAATCAAAGAGATCATCATCACATCCCGATGGAAGTGGATTGGTGTGAGTGAGTTCATCGGCGAACTCCTCGAGAAGAAAGTCAACATTAGAGCGGGGAAGGGATGCATCAACATACTCAATGTCTCCATAAGATAAACAATCATCACTGGAATCAGAGACAGTCTCAATTTGATCATTTGGATTATTAGTGGGTGAGGGAATATCACGCACTTGATCAAAAGTCCCCTGTGACTCTCTCGGGATTGGGACAAGGATCTCAACACTAGACTTTATTAATTCGTCCGATTCCTTATTAGGAACAGTGCTAAGATGCTCATCCCCCATGTTTAGAGAGTGAGTGTGAACTTCGAGTGTGATAACAACAGACTGAGGGAGATGAGAGGAGCTAGCATTCATGGATTGTACAATTTCCATTTGATCTTCTGCTAGTAATTTCTCCGTCACATTATTTTCTCCCTGATTCTCAATGGGAGGAATCACAAATGATGAATCTGACGAACCCTTATAAAATTGAAGGATATCAAGGGTGTCATCATTATCACTATCATCATCACAGTCTAGAAGAGCAGCTTTACAAAATTTGGCACGTGTTATAGCTGCTTGCTCTAAGACTAGCAATTCTTCCATGCTAAATTCGTTTTTAGCCTCTCGTTCTTCAGCAAGTAATTCTGCCATAGATTTCTCACGAGAGTCTCGAAAAGATGTAGTAACCAACTCCTCCTTAAGTTCTTTTAAAATTTCAAGAGCCTTTAGTAGAAGGTCTTGCTCAGTATCATGAGGAGTTGTGTGAATCATACGGTACTGTGGAGGTGGGTCTGAAAACGAATAGTCGTAATTGTTACAAGGAAATGGATTCCTTGTTTGACAATCCGAGCTAGAGTGTGGACCTCCACAGTAATCACAACAGTGAAACTGATTTGGCTGTGGGTTGTATGTGCTAGAGTTATAATCGTTACCAGGAAACTGCTCATAGACAAGCATGTTTCCCGATTGACAATCAGAACTGTAATGTGAACCACCATAGTACTCACAACAGTAAAACTGTTGAGTCTCATGGTGTGGTAACTGATGGAATGAATCAGTCGTATCATGGTAGGAATAGGGATTCTGGTTATAGACAGACCCGTTTCCTGACTCTACCATGCCACAACTGAGGCAATTGCCACCATTGTGAGGATTACCACACCACTGGCAGATCAGAAAGTGTGGATGAGACATAGAAAGAATCAAAAGGTTTGGGAGGGGTAGGGATGAAGAATCAAAGATGTGAGAGGGTAAAGGTGATTATTTTTGGATTTTTGGATAAACATTTTGTACAAATAAGAAAGAAAATGTTTTTGTGTTTTTTTGTGTTCGTTGAAAACTGACTTTAAAATGTTTTCGGGAACAGTTTTGTTTTTAAAAGAAAATAAGAAGAGAATATGAACAAAGATAGTAAATATACAATGAATGTATATCCCGATTCACTAATACGCAAAACCGTTTTAGAAAAACGCGCACGACCTCCCCGGCAGCGGCGTCAAATTTTGATTGAGGCAAAAGCAGTCAACTAAAGTCAACCACTGATGTGGTCAATATAGTCAAACAGCTTAGAGTCAATGCTCCGCGGAATATAGTGGTTTTCCCGGGTCGTTATGTCTCGACGAGGTGTGATGGTTATAAAACGGGTTTGTGATCGGGTGAATTTGGATGAAAAGGGGTTTGTGATTGATTACATTAAGGAATTTTGAAAGAAAATAACTTAAATAAGTTATATAAACAAGATTGGAAATTTGAAATACCAGAAACGTTTAAAATCTAAAAACGCGTACGTTCACGTTTTAAATAACGTAAACGTACAAAATAAAACGTGAAAACTGAAATCTGAAAACCCTCAGGGGGTGAAAATAACTTTTTTACAAACTAAAAGATAAAAGAAAATTTTTAGAAAATTAAAATTAATTTTTACACTAATTACTTATTTAATATTAATTAATTACCTATTAATACTAATTATTAATATTTAAATAACTTAAATAAAATATAATATTAATTAAATACCAAAAAGGTGAAAATAAAATTTCTAAAACTATAAAATAACTAAAAACAAGTTTTAAAAATAAAAATATGTATTTTTGTCTTTTTGTGATTTTTCTATTAATTAATTACTAATTAATTATTAATTACCTAATTAAACTATTTTAAATTATAAAAAATAGCAAATGAACAGTAAAAATTCTAGAAAAATTTCTAAAAATGTTTTATAACATATAAAAGCTATAAAAAATATAAAAAGTAGGTCTTACTTAATAAAAACTAATTATGCTATTTAAAACTTAATTATTAATTAATTACTAATAAAACTAATATTAAATCTAATAAATACCAAATGATAATATAAAAATCTAATAAAATTACTAAAAATACTTTAATATGAAAAGAATTTAAGAAAAATATAAAAATGATAAGTGCTTAACAAAAATTTAAAAATGAAAATTAAAATTTAAATTACATTAAATAGAAACTATCACTTAAAATTAAATTGTTTTTTCTGGATTTTCTTTTTGGAAAACTATTTTACAACTAAAAACATAAAACTTTTATAAAAACAACTTTTGTGAAACTTAAAATTAAACAAAGTAGGGGCTTATTGGTGTGACAGTTGACTTTGGTCAACTGTCAAGAGCAAAAGCTGATGTGGGTAACTAGAGGGGCCCACAAGGGATGATTCAAGTGTGAATAAGCTATTTGAACATAATTAAGCTGGAAAAAGCCACTTGGGACCACAGAATAAGCAAATGGAACAAAATAAGCACTTGGACACTTTGAAACTTAACTGAAAATGGGACAAGCTTTTGTGGCTAATTCAGGTAGGGTCCACAAGGTTTGAGGTCAAAGGATTGGTCTATCCTTGAATCCTACCAGGGGGGGGGGTTGAAAGGAACGAATTGGGGGTAGTGGGGCCCACTGAGGAGGTCAAAAACCACCACCAAAGTGGTGGTGGTGGACTAAGTCTGCTGATGCAGGGGAGAACCTCCCCCTGCATGTGACTTTGAGGGGCTGTGGGGCCCAGTAGGAAAATCACAAAAATATAACAACTCTGGGATCTTGGAGACTAGCTGGGGGGATACTAAACCTAAAAGTTTCAAGGGCTGAAACAACACACATAAATCAAATTAATTCTTGCCATAAATGGAAAAATCTAAGATGAACAATTTGACTTTTTGAGATTCTAAGCTATTTTGACTAAAATAAAGTTTGAGCTTAATCTAGTGACTGAATGTGATGTAATAAGCTATACTAAGACTGTTTTAAGTTGTTTTAATGGCTTGTGAACAGATTTGAGTGATCATGGGTCTAAAAAAAAAACTTAACAGTAACTGTTGGGAGCAATGGTTGATGATTTTGACTTCCACTGAACTACCACTGAATTTGTTGGTTGATATGAACTATTTAGACCTATTGTGGCTTGCATAAACAGAGAACAACAATAAAAACACAACTGAGCACACATAAGACAGCAAAACCAAACACGCCTTTAAAAAGGTGATTTTGAGAATTTCAAAGTAAATCACTATTTTATCCCATGAAACTGACTTGTAAGTATTATTTAAGATGCACTAAGCTGAAATGATCATCCAAACACCAACAATAACATCATAGACTTAAAGATCACAATTATGCTATTTTGACCAAGGAAAGTGAAACTGAACAACTAAAGATTCTACTTAACAAACATGATATTTTAAGTAAAATAACAACTAATCATGTACCAAATAAGCACCAAAGAACAGAGATAAGCTATCATAATCTATGCTATAGTAAAATCAATGAAACTTAGAAAATGGCTTACAAGAGGTCCAATGCACAGAACAAGGGTACCCAGGCTATTACACTGTCCTAATACCTCCCATGAGGTTCTAAAGCC
Organism: Artemisia argyi; assembly: GCA_030686995.1. Lineage (NCBI taxonomy): Eukaryota > Viridiplantae > Streptophyta > Magnoliopsida > Asterales > Asteraceae > Artemisia > Artemisia argyi. The sequence goes on along the minus strand of CM060682.1, from coordinate 105,371,868 downwards.
ATGAAAATTCCATATTTACCATGCCTCTTTGCTTCTTCACTCTTATCCACTGATTTTCCATTTTACACTAATTTTTAATGAATTTTTTAGTATTTTTGAGAACTTGAATGACACTGAGTTTTTTTTGCTTTCAAATCTTATAAAAGCTTATAAGTAAGCTGAGATGAGCTCAATGGATCACTAACACATAAATTTCAACCAAATTTAAGTGACAATGTCAAACTCACTCAAAAAATGTCAAAATCGATTCAATGAAAATTACATGAAATTAAGGGTGAATTATGTTCAATTTACACTAGAAAAACAGATTACAATACTTTTTAAATAAAGAGTACAACTGGAAATCAAGCTACATTAAAAACGACATTAAACTAATCTAACTACTCTAATTAAGCTTAGCTACTCCTCCCTTTTGCTTCTTTTCTTGACTTTTATAGCCTGAGGAGATACTCTCTGCTTTTCCCACTTGTTTGTGACCCTTCGATTGGGATAAAACCATCTTGGCCGTTCAAACCTATTTTTGGCGCCAAAAAATCCCACATGGCAGTTAGGGGTAACTTGTAGGGTTTGAGTGCATTAATTGTGGTTTGGATGTATTGGAGAGTTGGGGGAACATAGTATGGGAAGAGGAGGGGGAAGGTTGAGTGTTGAAGGGAGTTAGCAGGTTGCAAGTGGTGAGGGAGGTGGAGGTGTTGACTTATGTTGACTGGAGGGAGTTATAAAAACGGGGTGAGTTTATTTGGTGGTGGGCTGATGGTGGATTGGGCCAGGAGTGGATGGGCTGTCTTTGGTTGATGTTGGGTTTGTTTTTGGTTCATAATAATACTAAGGATCCGTTTGGTATGTTAGCAAAACACCACAAGGACCAAAGTTGTAATTTTGGAAAACTTGAGGGACTAAGATGTAAACTTCCAAAAGCTTCCACAAGGACTAAAGTTGCCAAGTAAAATAACCCAAGGACCATTTTTGCACTTTTCATAACTCTAGGGGCTGAAACGGCCAAATGTTGAAACTTGAGGGGTTAAATTGCAATTTCTTCAAACTTTCATTCCAAGGACCATTTGTGTCACTTTTTAAATTCCCAAGGACCCAAGTTGACTTTTTATCTAAAAACATATTTCCTAGGGACCAAATCTGACAAAATTTGAAACTCCAGGGACCAAACTGTAAATTTCCAAAACTTTTCCAATTTTTCACCAAAGGACTAAATATGACAATTTATGGTTTCAAAATGACCTTTGGTGATAATTTTCCATATTTTGTATGACCAGGGACTAAATCTGACATTTTATGAAAGTTGGGGGACTGAAACTGCCAATTTTGCAAACTTTGTACGTTTTTCATTTGTTTTTACTCATTTTGCATCTAAAACATATAAAACACAATTTTGAAATATTTTCAGTATTTTGATGCATTTCTGAATGTTTTTGTATATTTTGTAGTTCAGATTAGACCAAAAATGATGAGTGTTTGAGCACTCATCAGCAAGAAAGGCTTAGCCTTCAGTCTATATTTGGAAGGTGTGGCAAACTGATAGCCTTGGGTATTGTATAGACCTTGTGCTTTTAAAGAAGCAGTGTGAGAGATGTGATCACAAGTTCTGTGGTCCTCTTGTTTACATATCATGCAGAACAAGACTCTGTAGCATTTATCAGTGCTGTGATTAGGATAATTGCACAGCTCGCATCTCCCTGAAGGTCTGGGTGTGGTTTTTGGTTTGGAAGAACTTGAGGATACTGATGGGTTTTTCAATTTTGAGTCAGAAGGTTTTTCAGTAGACTCAATTTTCTCACTCAGCATCCTGACAAGTTCTGCAAGCTGATCAACTTTTGAATCAGTGCTTTCAGGTTTCACTTCAGTAGGCAGTGAAGGTTTGTGGTGTTCAGTAAGTGCATGAGTAGGTCTCTTCAGAATAGTCTTTCCTAACCCTGATTTCTCTTTGGGAGAATGGGGTTGATAGACTGATGGTGCAAGGTCAGAATTGGGTTCAGCTCCCTGAAGATCTTTCAGTGGAGGGAGTGGTGATTGAGAATCAGACTTAGACTCAGTGATGGACTCAGTAGGACTAAGTTCATCAGTGACTCCTAACAACTCCTTAATAGCCTGGCTTTCAGGCTCTAGAATTCTTCCAGTGTTAAAGTTTGGCAGCTTACTGTCAGGATTGATTCTTTCAATCCAGTCACTGGGTTTAGGAGCAAGTTCTTTGCTAGAGAGTATATTGGCTGACAGAAAATTTATTGAATGGTTACTTTCCCCAGACTCTTCAGTGAGTTGATCTTCACCCATAGCAACCTTTTTGGTGCTGGGTGTGAGACTTAGGGTTTCATAAAGTTCGGGGTTTTTCTGAGTCCATTTCCAAATAACAGCCTTTTCTTTCTTAAGTTCTTCCTGAAGAGCTTGATTTTGTTTTACAAGTTCAGAATTTTGAATTTGAAGTGTAACACTTTCAAGCTTAGCTTGTTTTAAAGCAAGTAGTTCATCTCTACATTGATTTAATTCAAAACTCAGTTTGTTAAATTTTGAAAACAAATTAAGATCAACATTAATATAATCTAAGTAAGATTTCTAATCAGCATCATCATCCATAGAAAGTAAAATGTTTACCTTTCTCATTGTGATGTTAACCCATTCTCCATCTCCTGCATGACTCTTTCCCACAACAAGCTTGTTGTCATCTGATAGGGCCATTAGGGCACTGATATGAACTTCTTCATTATCATCAGAGGACACTTCAACTTCATCCCAGTCAAAGGTTTCAGCAACAAGCCCTTTATTCTTGGCCTGAGGAGGCTTTGGGGCCTAAGGTAGCTGAGTGACTGTTGAGGATGATTCAAGAAGGGCTAGTTTGGCTTTTGCCTTCCTGTATTTGGCTTCAAAGTCAATTTTAGGAGTTTTTTCAAATCTTTGACTAGATTGAAGCAACTTGGGTTGAAACTTGCTGGGTCCTGAAAAAGAGTTATTTCCTGAAAACTTGAAAGATGGTTCTGAGGTTGTTTTTGAAAAACAATCTTTTGCAAAATGGCCCTTTTTGCCACATTTAAAACACTCAGTGTTTTCATTTGCTTTAGAAGGAATTTTGTTTTTCTTAAAAAACCTTTTTGAGTTTGCAAGGAGTGCCCTTTCATGAAATTCAATTTGAAGATCATTTAGGTACTCCTCACTGGTTCTTTGGTCAACCTCATTATCAGACTCATCTTGGAAGTCCTGCACAACACCATTGGAATAGAAAGTAGTTGATATGGGTGAAATTTTCAAGGTCTTTTTGGTCTCCTGAGCTTTACCAGGGTATCTCCTGGTGATAAGATTGTCTTCATAGACAAACTTCCCATAAATAGCAGGGAGCTCACGGTTCTGAATATGGTTAGCATTTCTCAAACCCTGAGAGAAGTTTAACCACTTCTCAGGGAGACTGTTGACAAAGCCAACATTGATTTCTCGCTTTGACAGAATAACACCATCATTGGTCAGCTCATTTAGGAGGGTCTTATACCGAGTATAAGTCTCAAAGAGACTTTCAGAATCTTTGGCCCTGAAGGTATTGTATTCAAGCTTCAGGTCCATGATTCTATTCTCTTTGGTATCAGAAAGCCCTTCATAGCTATGAACCAGGTCAGTCCATGTCTGCTTGGCAGTGGGACAGTTAATCACTGATTCCATTATATCATCAGGAAGACATGATATAATGATGCTTTTCAGGCGCTGATCCTGATTGAACACCCTCCTTTCATCTGGGGTCCACTGGGCTTCAGGTTTGACTAAACCTTGGGCAGTTGTTAGGATAAATGGACCATCATTAATCAACTTGATGTAATATGGTTCCATCCCAGTTAAGTAGCAAAGCATTCGCTTTTTCCACTTGTTAAATTTTCTAACTTCAAGTCGAGGGGCAGTTGCTGAATAACTTCCACCCTTTTTGTCGACAAGTTGGGGAACATCTGAGTCAGCCATGGTGGGATCAAGGTTTTAAAAACTTTATGAGCACTCTTTTAGTTTTGAAAACAGATTTTGAAAAGTTTTACAAACCAGAGGCTCTGATACCACTTGTTGGTCCCTTTTACTTGGTTATCAATAACTAAAAAGCTAATGTAACCAAATTATATGACTTTTAACACAGATGTATATAATGATTAACAATAAGGCAACGTAAAGATAAGAGACAATATTTTTCAACGTTTAATTCTTTATTAGAAGTTAATCAAAAAGAATCGTACCCAAGTGTTTGCGGAATAACACTTGGGATTGAAATGACAAGTGTGGTATTGACTCCTCTCTAAACTCAAAACAATGTTTGAGTGACAACTGAGGACCCACTGAGCTATCTCAGGGGCTATGTTGTTCTTTGGAGGAGTAAAAGTGGTTTGTGAATGCTTTGCATTAATTGCACAAATTTGTCAAATTTTACTCCTCACTTATGTTGCCTATTTATATACAAATATGAACAACTCTAATATACAATGGACCTAAGCATTCCTTAATAAAATCTTGATAGATTTTATTCTCTGGCAAGGGAAACTTCTTTGTGTTAAGTCCAAAAGGTCCGTTCTGATGACAGACTGGATTTAACCATTTGGGAAAAGTTTGACCTTAAAGTGATAAAGCACTTTAATGAAACAAATCATACTTTCTCGCCCAGTCCCGCCAAATCTTCAGTCTTCAAGTCATCAGTCTTCAGTACCTTGATAGTTGTTGAGGAGTCTTGGGGTTTAGTGAGTTATTGTCATCCTCACTGAACCCATCACTTTCTTCTTGGCTTAGATCTCACTCACTGAGTTCCGCCTCACTGAATGGAGAACCTTTCTTCTTAGGCTCGGTCTAAGCATCCTGAATATGACTCACTGAGTTACTGTTCACTCAGTGACTTGTTTACACTTAGGTGATTTTACGTTCAAATCATTGTTAGAAGAAGATTGGGGAATTCAGTGACCCAACATAAGTACTTTACCTTACCGTTAACCCGTCTCTATACCACTTTAACATTAGTCTTTAGTCAATAAATATAATGAGACCATATGTTGGTCATATTTCATGACACCATTCCCTAACCTCATTCTTTAAACTTCAAGTCATTAAACACTTAATCATTAGTATGTCAATTTCATCTTAACTTCTCACGTTACACTCTGGCACACTTATTATCACTACGTTTCATTCTATAATCGTCAACATATTACTTATTAGCCCATCTCTAATAACACTTATCCTTCCTACTCATATTCCATTACCATTATTCTAACACACATTCATATAATCATAATACGATCACCGACAATCAAGGTGCACGGCTAACTAATCATTCAAACACTTCAAGTCCCCTACGAGCTAACATATCATACACTTCAACACATTCATCACTTATTATCATCAGGCTCATCTAACAAAAGGCATAATCCACCTCATACTTAACAACTACTTCCCGCATCACTAGCACTTACATTCAACGCTTCTGCGAGTGGTTTAAGACTAGGCAAACTATAGTGGAAACCTAATTCACTTAAACCGAAGCTCTGATACCAAGTTGTTACGCCCCGTGCCCACTTTGACCAAAATTTAAAACTTTTACGTGGAAACGCTTTGACCTGTTACTGACTCATGTCACTCATTTATAAACTGACTAAAATAAGTTACAAAACAAACATTGAGACTATTTTTAGAAGAACTAGACTCCAATACTTTTGAAAGTGGTGGCACCCTAAAGTGCACTATGACCCCTAAAGTGCACCGTGACCCCTAAAGTGCACTATTGTTTCAAAATGGCCCGTAACACTTTTTAACATAAAATCTACACTTTAAAACTACATTTAAACAAATGTAATCCACATTTAACTTAAAATATACATTATACATTTTTTCCCAAAATTCTTGACCCGTTAGACCCTAAATGGGTTAAAATGGACCTTGTCCCAAACACCCCTTTTTCCGCATGACCCTTTGGTGCACTATTGACTTATTTTCCGGAAAAACAACTTCTATTACATGACATAACACCAAAACTTCTAGAAATCATTAGAACATTATAAACATCAAATATATGCATAAACTTGGTGATAATGAACCGCAAAAATGTGCTTTACAAAGTAACAGGTGGAAACACCCGTTTTGACCTATTTGCATACTACACTTAACCATAAACCAAACACTCATTTAACATTAAAAACCATGACAACTTTGATCCATGACTATTGACCCATTCAAATCCCAAAATGGGTACAAACATACATTAATCCAAATACCCCTTTAAACATGGCCATAAACACTTAACCCATGTTATGACATGAACCATTAGACATACTCGACTTTAAAATACCACAACATAACTTGACACATGAGTACGCGTTTACAACTCGATAAAAGACTCACGGGGCTATGATACCATCATAGAGCTCGGTATTCTATACTAAGCTCCTAAATGCACACTACCTTTATACTTGCATATCTAATTCCTTTAATCCATCTATCCAAGCCATACATAAAAGCATACAAACCTAGAAAATGGTTAAACAACTAAACCATAAGCTTTCGCTTAGTAAGTAACCCGACATAAAACACATATCATACACATATTAGCACATAAGCATCATGATCACTTACTTTACTTCCATACCATAACATTCAAATCGTACAACACAAATCTTCATCATATAAGCTACAACAAGTCTCATTAGCAATAGCCAAAAACATGCTTAGCTAGTCATAACTAAACCCCACTTCCCTAACTTCCATCCATTACTCAAACCAAGTGCTAACTTACCACAATCATAACACATATATGGATAATACACATATAACACATGTTTTAGTATAAGTTACTTACCTTAGCATCCAAAGCTAAGCTACTAGTCATAATACCATCACCATCATCATCTTCATCTCATCATCATCCTTCATCATTATTATGATCAATCTTCATAATTAACCAAAACCTAACACATAATAACCAATACCAAATTCAAGGGTTAACATAACCCATCAAATATACTCAACTTCCAATTTATCATCATATGATCATATCTTGATCATATGATGAAATCCTACTTCCCATCTAATCTATAACCTCATGGAGTCAAGACAAAGGATTACTTACTTGTGATTATTATAATTTATGCTTAACCCTTGGCAAGGACTCATCTTCATCATCTCCACTTCATCCTCAAGCTTTCTCTTTTGCCTCTCTTTTCTCTCTAATAATCGGACCAACAAACACCCTTGAAACTTATGGAAAACACTAGAATTTCCTAGGTTATACTAGTTAGATTGCATCTTTGGCCATTTGACATAATCAGTCCCTTTAGTCCTTTTTTTCTTACTTTAGCCACATCTTACTTATAACACATTTGGTACTAGGAAACTTTAGTCCTTTAAGTTAAGCATCATACCTTCTAAAGCCATTTTACACATTTGTTGACCGTTTAGTTGACTTGACTATACAACATTCGTTGACTAGCCAATCACGTTAAACCTTTAGTCAATTCCATCTAGGGTGAGGCCTATTATATCCGGGAAACGGGTGTTACATTTGACACCGTTAGATAAAGGATTTACTGATTCCCACCATTGACCCTTGGATTCATGTGTCTTTAGCATGATATTGTTGACTTTTTTTTTTAATCTTTTTGCTTGTATTTTTCTTTCTTTATTTGATTTTTCTTTTATTTGTTTTAATAATATAATTAAGTGAGCCCTCTTTATTATATAATAATATAAATAAAAACCCATTTCTAATTACATTTTACAAAACAAACAACATTAATACTATCATTCATTTTTTTATTTCTTTCAATCTATACCAAATCCAATACCCATTGTGATTTCTAGCAATAAACCAAACGGCCCCTAGGTTTTGATTAGCATTTGGATTTGAATTTGGATTTGGATTTAGTGTAGGTTTTAACTAAATGAGGAGAGAACAAAATTTAATTAAATAATATTTTATATATGTTATAAATGGCTATAATTTATAAATTTTAAAATATTTTTATTGTAAAAAAGAAAAGAAAATAAAAAATGGATGGTTGAGATATAAGATGGACCTAGATTAAATGATAATATAACCAAAAGTTGACATGGGGGTAGGTTTTGCACATGGATACATATTTGAGATTCATCCCCATTTGTGGGGCCTACACAAACGAACCAAACAACATTTTTGGCCATCAACCCCAAATCCTAACCCTACCCCCACCAACCAAACACACCCTAAATTTCATAGAAAATGAAAAAGTATTTAGGCATGTTCTCAATAATTATAATATCTGTGATGAATTTATATAAAGTATTTGTATTATATGAGATAAAGTGACAATTTATTAGTGAGGTTAAATTTTTTTCTTGATATATTGTTTTTAGTTATGTAGTTCATTATGAACCTCAAGACATCGTTCTTTTGAAATAAATATTGTTGTTGCTATTTTTAAAATTATAATTACGATAAGTTAAAGTTTAAAATTACATTAAATAATTATTTTGATATATACGACATATTAAAAGTTTAGAAATCATATATATGCAATTACATATGTTTAGAAATGATATATATGCAATTATTAGTTTAAGTTGGATAAATATGCAATTATTAAGCTTTTTAAAGGATATATAGGCAATCATAAGTTTAAGTTGGATATATACATAATTTTAAGCTTGTAAAGGGATATATATATATATATATATATATATATATATATATATATATATATATATATATATATATATATATATATATATATATATATATAATTCACCTTATTTTTTATTAAAGAAATTTGGAGATGTTATAATTACTTATTTAAACATGATATTTGCTCATGAGACTTTATAAGAAAAAGTATCTCTACATAGAAAAAAGTTTAACAGGGATCAAAATTTTTATAGATCAATTAAACAAATTTTAGCTATTCATTTTCATTACATAGAAAAACTCATTTTCATCTTATTTCAAAAATTATATATCTCACAAATCGTGTTAATTGTTATGCGAACCGAATCATATAATCACGATGAGAATCAAATCATCTTTTTATTGAAGGACACTTCTATATATTTTAAATGAAATTTTTTTTCGAGTTTTTTTTTTTTTTTTTTTTTTTTTTTTTTTTTTTTTTTTTCGGAGTGTTGAAATACCTGTCCTAAAAAATCAATTGTGATTTGTCATTTAAAAAATCACTTTTGATTTATGAAACCACATGTAATTTGTAAAATAGTGTGTGATCCTTAAAACAAAAAATCACACGTGTTCTTAGAATAACAAATCACAAGTGATTTCAATATTAAAGAAAAAAGCTCGAAAGAAAAGTTCGTTGAAAGTATATTAAAGTGCCTGTCTAATGAAAGATAAAAGAATTGTCGTCACGATTGTATATTTCTTGTGACTTAACGATTTACGGTTTGTGAGATATTTTATTCTCAAAAAGTTGGAAAGTGAGTGTTTTTGTTTTGATGAAAAAATAAATAGTCAATATTCACCATTTAATCTTTAGAGAATTTATGATATATGTTGATTTCATCTCTCCGAATGTAATCTCTTAGCCAAGAAACAAAAACACAATATAATCGCCAATCACTCAAAATAGAGAAGCCATGAAGGCATCAATATCACTTTTAATCATTTGAAAGCTATAGCTCACCATATGCCTTTATATCTCTTCAACAACGATATATTTTAAAGAGGTCATCTATAAATTATGATGCTTAAATCCGGTTTAATAAAAGAAGATTGGATGTAATAACCAACCAACATCACTACATCAGTTTTCTACTTCCACCAGCAACTCTACAACCAAACATATAATAATGAACATCAATTCCACCACTAAATTCATTTTTTAATACACTTATCAAATACTAACATTAAAAATTCATTAATTATAAACAACAAGCAATATAAAATTCCAAATTATTGTGCATTTTTTTGACGTGGAGTGTTCCTCTAAATTGAAGGTGGAGATGAGTTTGCTAGTCGACTAATTCTCTAACAACTTGTAACATGTTTTGGTAAGTTCGTAGGAGATCATCCTCATGATGTTGTTCTTTTGGATAAGAGATAGGAGATATTGCCTTTTTATTTGTCTTTTCGAATAATTTTATGTAATATAATTCATGGGTACAGTATGTTTGTTATTTTAATTTTTAAAAGACATTGTTCATGTAAGATTGGCTGTAATAACTCATTTTTATTTTAGCACACAAAGGTTCATGAGCTCCAAAATGATTTTCTTTTTGGAATGTGTTTCCAGTCATTGCGCTTCTTCGACTTTGCAAGCTTTCATCTTGTTTATATGCTAACATCAATAGCGCATTTTTTAAAAACTCTCAATTCTTCTCCATCCAATGTCGTGAACATGAAAGCTTCGGCGTCCATTTGAATAATGCGAAAAATGATAAATAAGGAATTGGATATGGAGAAAAAATATGTTTTGAAAGTGTGAATAAAAATGAATGGGTATTAGGTATTTATAAGTGAATAAAAATACTTAAAAATTAATTACCTTTGTATGAATATAAGAGAGCACGGTGTTGGAACATACAACGGCGCCATCCCCCCCCCCTTTTTTTTTACCAACAACGGCATCGTGACGCCATACTGCATCACACATAAGAGCCATTTGTCCCTTCATGGTTTCACCCACGAGCATTGTTCGCATTTTTCTTTTTTTTGGTTAGTGAGCGTGGGGTTATTTTTTTCTGATGTGTTATGAGATTTTTTGGGTAAAAGGGTTAAAACCCCGGTAAATATATCCAAAAATCAATGAAAGTACAATTGACATGGACGTACATCCCATGTCCTCTGCCCGTTATATAGACGATATGACTCCACATATGTAACTAAGCTACAAACATCTGCTAAGCGCAGAAATAACCTATAGTGCTAAACAAACAAAATATGAACCAAATTACATTTAAATAAACAATCTAAATGTAAGAAAACCAGGTTCATTGAACCACTTCCACAGTGAGCGACTCCGTCTTCAATGTTCTATATTGTTTGACCTGTGAGTGCACCACCAACATCCAACCACTCCATCGATGGCCAAAGGTCCAAGCATCACGACTAGACTAGAGCGCACCCATGAGGACCGCCCCCCACCCTAGCCGCACCATGTCTTACCACCAACAATCCAAGAGCAAACCAGTAGCATGTTTTGAATATCATCAGCCTCCTCTAACAAAAGAGGAGAGGGTTAGATCCATCGAACCAGCTTAGACACTAGGGTTAATAGCAAACCCTAACTTCCATAGTCAGCAACATCACCATAGCAACAATAAGTAGAACCATGGATACGCATCTTGCCTGGCAATATTGAACAATGTATAACAACCATAGGGCTGAACAGCCCCTAACATCCAATCCCTTCATAAACAAGACCAAAGAATACGAATCAGGAACCATAACATAGGGTGAAAAAGCACCCTAACTTGCAATAGCAATGACACAAATCATTGCAACAAACAGCACGATGTAGCAGATCTAACCCACAAACCCTAAACTAGGGTTTCATATACTCCTGAATCCAAACTGCCACAAACACGATCAAACATCCACTCTCTCATAACCCACGTTCAATAAATGACCAGTAACTTCCATCTAATAACGTACAGCATATGCATAAACAAAACCCAAGAAAGGGTTTACTCCAATGAGAATCGTGAACAAAACCCTAAGACGAATTCTGTTGTAGCGTTAAAGCATCAAACAAGTACCCACAAAAATCCTTAAGTCGACCTCAAGAAGAAACCCAAAAATAGGTTTTATACAAGTAATCATTGCCGACTTAAAGAATCCAAACAGAGATCGAACCCTAAAGGCGGTTAGATAAAACAATTAAGCAACAGAATCGAAACCCTAAAGTAGCAATCAACACCACTTAAGCAACCAGAGATCACTTATGAACAATGGTTGATATAATGGAATGAATAAGTATTACAGGTTATTTTAGGGTTGCAACCAGATCGATGGAGATTTCATGAGATATTAGAGAAAATAAGAGCAGCCGCCTCTTCCTTGAATACAAAACACATCTCAGACAACGTATTGCATACCCAATAACGAATTAAAGGGTAGAGAGGACGTGTAGGAGGAGGTTTTTTGGCCGGAATTTAGTGGAAGAGGCGGCCGGAAGTCTCCATAGGGGAGAGAGGGTTACTAGGGTTTGTTAGTGTGATAAGACCAAATGAACCAATAACAGTAATTGGGTTGTATTGCTAGAGAGGGTGTTTTAGTTATTGGGGTGTTGGTAGGATGATGAGATAACACACCAATAACGGTTACTGGTGTGTGTTACTACACGTGGCTCTCTAACACCCAACTGACACTTTTTGTGTTGTTTGGAATTTTAATCCAAAATATTAATTTAACATTTATCTAGGATAGCAGCGCCGACTATCCCATCAGTGGAAGACACATTATTAAACCCAATGTCTCTAAACATATGAAAACACATTAACAACCGATACTCTAACATACATGAACAATGATGATCTATGTTTGGAACAAATGAAAACACACTATCAACCTGATACTATAACAAGTTTGGGCGTATTATGTGCGTTGCCACATCAACTTTTGACCTATGACATTCTTATAACAAAAACACTAATAAGGAACCTCCCTCCCTATAATATACTATAGGTTCATGTGGGTCTCATAACACAAATACCGAAAGTGTATGTAACAATGTATGAAATAGTGAAAAAGTGATTATTTTTTGTTGTTTGTTCATAAAAAGTGGGTATCTATTGAAAAACAAGGGTCGTTTTAAAACTATCATTTACATTCGAAGTTATATAAAAAGGAGGGAAAATGAGATAACGGTCGTTATGCCCTTAGCGAGGATCCTATTGCACAATAACTGATGTATATAACGCGACATAGGCCTAAATAAATGACTATAACGCGCCCGTATCATACTTGATACTGTGCACTCTTAGAATATCAATATCCATGTTATTAAGGTTTAATATCTTTACTTATATATGAGACAAGTTTTGACTTGCACATGATGCTTCAAAAGCTGTACTATGAGGTGAAAACTATGTCTTGGCACTCGAAATGCCACTTGACATTTAAATGATGACTCATAATGCCACCAAAATGCCACTTGGCATTCATAATTCTTAGCTGCAACTGAATATGTGGTAAAAAAATAAGCCATCCAAGGGATAGGGATTCGAACCCTGGTCTTTCATCCCACTCAAGAGAGTGTCAACCAATGGAGCAAGCCATTTTTTTGTGATAGACACACTAAAAACAATTATGTCATCCTGTGGAAAACTTGAAGGGGGGGGGGTTGAATAGTTTTATGTCTTTTTCATTTTATTTGTTTTATAAAAGTTTACTTCTAAAGAATAGACGTAAATTTCAAAACTCTTTAATGCAAAAATATAGATACTAGTTTATTTGCGATTTTGTATAAACACTACTTATATATAATGTTGGGAAAGAATTTACAATTTCATATATCATATATATGTATAAGTGTTTTAATATAAGTTTATGTACTTGGTTTGTTTTTGTAAAATTAATGTTATGAATGAATCCTAGTTTGATCTTTATGTGAAATCAATATATGCACAACACAAGCAATTATGATTAGGTATGAAATGCTAACAAGTAAATAATCAAAGAGTGAGAGATGGAAAGATCAAACCGAGAGACAAAGGATTTATAGTGGTTCGGCTACAAGGACACCTTCCTTGCCCTACTCCACTCCCCGAGTCACCTACTCGAGAGTTTTCTTCACTAGATCAAAAACCTCCCTTATGGCGGAGAAAACCTTACACACCAAATTACACACCACAACTTCGTCACAACACAATCACAACTTCTATACAGCTTCTTCACACCAATCTACTTCACACCAATTCTTCTTCACACCTTTCTACTTCACTCCTAGCTTCTTCACACCTTACTACTTCACTACTCTTCTTCTTCACGCCACTTCTTTCTTCACACCTTCACTACTAAGATCTATTCACTACTCCAAGATATATACTACTTCACAACTTCTAGGCTTCAAAGTCTTCTCAACTTCAAGGCTTCAACTTCTTTGTCTTCACAACTATCTCTACTTCAATATACTACCACTTCTTATTTCTTCTATCACTAATCCTATCCACCTCTACTTCTTCATTTCTAGTACTACTTCACACCTTCAATAAATCTAGATCCTATATCTAAATCTAGCTAACCAATGTATACACTATATTCACCAAAGAATGAATGATATACAAGATGAAATGATCAAACAACTTAGATAGCAAGATGCTACTAAGTTGTAATACTCCTAGTCTTGATAAATAGAAGTATTCTTCTCTTTGCACTTGAACGAATGAGGCTTTGGATCACTTGGAAACAAAGGCTTATGAATTATATGATCAAAGGATTTTTAAGATGGAAATGGAGGTTTGAATCAGAAAGTTTTTAGCGCAAAAAGGTGAGAAAAATTCCAGATTTAAGGTGGTATTTATAGGCAACAAAATCTAACAACAAGAGCGTGCCAGTCCCCTTAAATCATGGCCGGCCCCCTTAAAATTATGGGGACCGCCCCTTATAATTAAGGTAGCCGCCCAGCTATAACGGCCAGAAATTTTGTTTTTTAGTGGGGAAAGTTTATTTGGTGAAAAACTAACTGATTTTGGTTAAAAATTTGAATTCATATATTTAGTATGAATAAAACATTTTTCTTTATTACCAAAAGTGTTTTTCAAAAATATATAATAAGTTTATATATTAAAATAAACTTTGTAGTAATTAATTAAATATCCATTTGATCTTATAATGCATTAAACACAATGTTTATTCATATCTTAGGTGATTAGATGGTGAAAGTGATTATTTACTACTAAATACTTGTTTACATCATGATCTTTGGTTTGATGAGTTTTTGTTTTGTGATTATCAAAACATAGAGAACTTGAAAGATATGAATAACGTTTTTAGCCAATTATTTATATCAACACATCCTTTAATATCTCCTCCATTTTTGACTCCTACCATTTAAGCAAAATTTGCACTTTCTAAAACTCAATCATTTCCATAAACGAGAGCCCTAAAATTGCTCCCACTGATTTCAGTTTGATTTTGAAACTGAAATTTAACAATTCAAAATCCCCCAAATATCAAATACGATTCCCTAATTCAAATCTAAATAACAAAAAGCATTCCCTAATGAACAACCATTAAATCTTCTCAATCCACCATTATCAAAACATATTCATTGTTCTCGCTTGGTACATTTGATTCTTAAAATATTAAGTAGTTATTTTATTTTATTTTTTATTTTTTACTTTTTCATATGTAAAATGGTTTTGATTTATTGATCATGGTTCACTGCAGGTACCCTAATTGCTGATATGACAATTTTGGGACTGATTGAGAAATGATCCATAAAGATAGAACAAGAAAGGTTTGATTTTCATCCTATTTAAAAAGCTTAATTTTGGATTTTGTTTTTAAATTTGATTTTTGATTTTGTAATTCGGTTGTAAATTACGAATTTCAAATGTATATGTTTCATCTAATACAAGAATTTGTTTTGGTGAAACATGGGTTCCATTGAATTACTGTTATGTCAAATTGCCAGAAAGTTGCATTTTTTATTTAGAGCATGTACCTTTTATGCCCGCCAAGTGTTTGATAAAATTACCCGACTACTACTTTGATACGGTATGCACTTGGCTCAACCAAAACACATGTTACGTCCTTAGAATCTGTAGTTTTTTATGTTGACCAATGAGTTTAATCAAATTGATCTGTCATCCAAATACCCAAAAACATTATTTTGAATCTTGACTTTTTGCATGACGCGTTGATGAGGCGAAACATGAACCACTTTTAGGGGGTCATTTAAGCCCGGAATTGAATTTATTTGATCAAATATTACCCTAAATCGTTCCTGTTGTGATTTTAGGTACTTTGGGAGTGAATTCTGGAAAAGGATGCAATTCAGACATTTTTGGAGCATAAAAGTGAAGAAAACGGCAAAGACTTAATTTTCCATGCTGAGAACAGTACCTGACGGCGTCAAGAGGAAGATCCTGACGGCGTCAAGAGTAAATTCCATGACGACCCAGTGCAATCCTGACGGCGTCACAACAAGGGCGTCAACAATTAAATTGGTGATGGCCTGCACAAGGGGAATACATGACGGCGTCAGACCCAGATCTAGGCAGTCTGAGGAACTATTTGGCGGCGAGATGACGGCGTCAGACTTTTGTTCTTGATGTCGTCACCTATCAAATTCTATGTATAGTTTTCTATTTTTCATTCATAAAGGGAGGAACTTGTGTGGAGAAACTAGGGCCGAACTTTGTAAACCCTAGGTCATATTTTACAGTGTTTTCAAGGGTTTTCACCCCTTGAATCATTTCATGTTCAATTGAGATAAGTCTTCTCTTAATTCAATCAATATGTCTATGTGTTGGTTGATTATATCTTTTACTTGTCTTGATTTTAACATGCTAGGCTAGATCTATCTTGTGTTTGCTTAGATCTAATGAAACCTAGATGTTAATTATGTGTTAATTACTTGTTTATGGTTGTATTGGATGAATGATTTCAATGTTAGGCTTAAGAAAACTGGCAGATCTCCATTGTGTAACAAGCTTGAACGTCTTAGGAAACATGAACCGATGTGTACTAGGTTTTATTGGTTGTATTTAATGCATGAGTAAATTCTAATGATCCCATGTTAGGAGCTTCTTATCCGGCTCGACATAGGAGTGAAGTAGGCGCTCATAGGATTGGGGAAGTAAGTACGCCACCCCATGAATGGTATTAAGGAATACAATCCGTCATCCACGCAACTATAACAAGTAACTAACGTGTAAAAGATGTCTAGGGAGTAGTGAAATCTAAGTAAACACAATTCTCCCATATATTGCTCACAACTTTAGTATAATTAGTTTTATTTTCATTTCTAGTATTTTATTTTGATTGCATCTTTAGTATTGGGTTAGTTGACTAGCAACTAATTCCGCCAAACTCCTTCAAACCCGAGAATTTTACTTGCTTTGATAAAAAAATATAAAAATACAAAAAGAATCATCCCTCATCTCTAGACCTAGTCTTTAGGTTTTCTAATCCTAGCGACACTATTCCTAGCTGAACGATCAATCCCCCGATACTTGTCATTATACTATACTACATCGATCAGGTACACTGCCTGGTGGGGGTTGTAAGCTTCTCGAGATCCCTCGAGAGGTAAAGCCTGGTGCAATTCCCACGCATCACGCGTGTAGTTTGGACAGATAATGCTGCTCCTTTGGTCTTGGATAGGACCGATCTAACCTCATTTGAGTTGCAATCAGTGGCAATGACCTAATGACATGTATTTAAACAACTAAAATTTATTCTAATTTCACGTGCTGACACTAAAGTTCACATTTATTTCAGGAGGGTGATTTTCAGGTGGACTCGCTACATCTTATTCTTAAATCACCTCAAGCTGGTAACTTCATCTTGGAAACCGTCAATGAGATTTTACCACAAAAGAACAATTTTTTTAGAGGTAAAAATGCTGTTATGATAGCTTACTCATCTTTCTATGGATTTATGCTATAAAGTTTTGATGCGTTACAAGTCGTTTGATAAATAGATGCACCTTCCTAATTTTCCAATATCGTATGTTTGATGAAATGAATATTAAACTGACCATTGTTTCTTCTTACAATTTATAGCGATGTTTATTAATCTGTTTGTTGGGTTTTGAGATTCTACTTCTCAGAATTTAACTAAGTGTCAAACTGCTGCTGATGAGAATCTGCTGCTAAGTATAATGAATCTGCTGATAGTGTTATCAAACTGCTGCTAAATGAATCCGCTGCTGAAGAATCTGCTGCTTAAGAGATAAACTTGTATAGACAGATGGATAATTATGGAATTGATAGTGTGTATATCTTATACGATTAGGAAGATCTTATCTTGTGTAGAAAGTTATCGTAAACCTAATAGGACTCCTTGGCCTATAAAAGGATGTGCCTAGGGTTAGAGTATGTACGTATTATTTTATTCACGTTTCACTTCAAGGTTGTAAAACCCTAGCATTGTTGAGTGCTTGTATAATTAATATATTGAAGTGTTGAAAATGTTTAATATTGTTCTTCTTAATTTAAGCTTTAATATTCCGAGTTATAGCTTAAGTGTTTATTCAAGACAACTTCTATAAGATCGTTTGCTAAACTGGGATCAACAAGTGGTATCAGAGCTTGTGATCTAGAGGGTGTAATCAAGAAGAACTTGTTCCTTACAAGTTAACTGTTCCAAATCAACTGCTGAAGATGGGTGACGACACACACATGGTAACTGCTTCAAAGGTTCCCATGCTCAAGCAAGGAGAGTATGAGCTATGGAAGATGAGGATCAGATAGTACATTCACATGATAGACTTCAACATGTGGAATGTCATTGTGAATGGTGACTCTCTACCAGAAAAGGTCCTGATGGTAAAGAGATTCCTATCAAATCTGCAGAAGAAAACTCAGTAAGAAAGATGGAGATCAAGGCACATAGTATTCTCTTGATGGGGATACCTAATGAATTTCAATTGGACTTTGATGGCTGTGAGACTGCAAAAGAATTTATGGATGCAGTGGAAATCATATTCGGAGGTAATAATGCTACCAAGAAGTCAAGGAAGAATATGTCGAAGCGTCAGTTCGAGAACTTCTCTGCTTCAAGTGGAGAAAAGCTTGATGGTACATTCAACAGACTTAATCAACTTGTTAGTCACTTAAAGCTTGTTGGTTATGTTTTTCCTTAAGAAGATGTAAACCTTAAGTTTCTTAGAAGTCTAGCACCTGAATGGGGCATGCATACAGTTGTTTGGAGGAATAAGCCTGATTTTGAAACTATGAAGTTAGAAAGCCTCTACAACAATTTGAAGGTGTATGAACCTGAACTGAATTCTTCAACAACTTCATCTTCTGCTACTCAAAATCTTGCATTTGTGTCCTCAAAGACTAAAGGATCTCAAGAATCCCACTCTACTGCTTATGGGGTATCTGCTGCTACAACTGATGGATCTCCTGCTAGTTCTACTGACAATAATTCCATCAGTGATGCTGCCATATGTGCATTCTTGGCTGATCTGACATCCAACACAAAGTCATAGGTTCTAAATCAAGATATGGATCATATTGATCCTGATGATCTTATAGAAATTGATCTTAAATGGCAGATGGCTATGTTGACCATAAGAGCAAGAAGATTCTTGAAGAGGACATGAAGAGAATTCAAATATAGAGCTAAAGAAAATTTGGGTTTTGATAAGTCAAAGATGGAGTGCTACAATTGCAATAGGAAAGGCCACTTTGCCAGAGAATGTAGGGCTCCAAAGAAGAATGCTGAAACTCCAAATAAGACCTCTAAAGAATGAAAGAATACCACAACTGTATTGGTGTATTGTGATGGGTTGGGTGATTATGATTGGAGTGACATGGCTGAGGAAGAACCCAATTACTCTCTTGTGGCTCAAGTCAAACCAAAAGTGCATAACTTTGCACTTATGGCCTATGCATCATCATCTTCTATATCTAACTCTGAGGTATCTAATGATTTTGATCTATCAGTGTGTTCTTTTAAATCATGTGCTGACACTGTAGAAGAACTTAAGTCTAGGAATAAGAGCCTTATAAAAGAAGTTGAACACCTAAAACTTGATAACTTAGGTTACAAAATAGGTATTCAACATGTGGAAAGAAGATTAGAATATCTCAAACAGTGTGAGCTAGAATATGTGGATAGAATTAACCAACAGGATGTTGAGATCTATAAGAAAAATAGTGAGATTGAATTTCCCAAGAAAAAGCTAGAAGAAGCTGAAAAAGATAGGGATGCAGCTCTTGCTGAAAAAGATAAACACATAGTAAGAGTTGAAAAACAACAATTTGCTTAAGATCTAGTAAATAAGTCTATTGAGAGTCTTTTGAAGAGAAAAGGAAGTGGAATACGCTATAATGATGTTGCTCCTCCAGTTAAGAGTGCCTATGCTCCACCAGGAAAAGAACTGTCTTTTATAAGTGAGTTAGACATGGAAAAACCTGTAGGTGAAACTAGTAATAGTGTCACAAAAACACCTAAGGTTGAAGCTAAAAAATTTCCTGATGCTCATATTATTGAAGACTGGAATTTAGATAGTGATGAGGAACAGGATGAACTAAAACAATGTGTGAAAAAGGAAGAAATTCATCTAAAAGTTGAACCTAAAATTGAACAGGTTAAGTTTGTGAGACCTGTGTTGGGTAAGAACATCTCTAGGAAAATGGTAGAATATAATGAGATACCTAGAGAACAGATGAAAAGGTTTTATAATAAGCCTAGGGGTAATCAAAGAAACTTTAATAACCTAGTTTCAAATAAGGTAGTAATGATTTTCAATTAAAGAAGAAGGCTTGTTATAAGTGTGGTAGCTTTGAGCATTTGATTAATAGTTGTAAAGACCACCAAAAGCCTGTTTGGAATCAATACTCTAGGGTGAATCATAAATATGTTTCAAAAAATACTCACCCTTATCCAAATAGAAATATGGTTCCAAGGGCTGTCTTGCTAAGATCTGGTGCAACTAGATCTATTTTTGCTGCTAAATCTAACGGGGGTTTTGAAAGTACAATTGCTTCTACTGTTGGCTCAGCTGCTAGTAAGCACTCTGCTGCTAGTACAAAACTTTCTACTTCTGGGCCAAAAGTTCTAACAAATAATGTTGTTGGAAATCACTTTTATGCTGTTAAGGCCTCAGCTTGCTGGACTTGGAAACCTAAATCAACTGTTTCAAATCATGTTTTCAAAAACAGAAGTGCATCAATAGACTTAAAGAAATTTGACTCTGTTGATGCACAAGGCAGATCTAAGTCAGTAATGCCTTGGGTCCCCAAGAGAAACTAATTTCTCTATTTTCATGTGTAGGGCAATCTACAGGATGAGCTAAAAGATATTGTTATTGTTGATAGTGGATGCTCTGGACACATGACAGGTGATGAGTCTCAACTTGAAGACTATAAGGGTTTTGAAGGTGGTTATGTTGCTTTTGGGAATGATCCAAAAGGTGGAAAGATTATTGGCAGAGGTACACTAAAAACAGGAAATTTGGACTTTGAGAAGGTGTTCCTTGTGAAAGGACTTAAGTTTAACCTCTTTAGTGTCTCACAAATGTGTGAAAAAAAGAACTTTGTTCTTTTTACAGACACTGAATGTATGATCCTTTCTCCTGATTTTCAGTTCCCAGATGATAAATTTGTGCTATTGAAAGTCCCTAGAATTGAAAATATATACAGTGACCATATTAAGAACATTGTTCCCAAAAGAGCTTTGACTTGTCTAATTGCAAAGGCCACTCTTGATGAGTCCAAATTATGGCATAGAAGACTTGGACATCTGAATTTCAAGACCATGAACAAGTTGGTGAAAGGAAATCTTGTGAGAGGGATGCCTAAAAAGATGTTTGAAAATTGTGAAACTTGTGTTGCATGTCAAAAGGGTAAACATCACAGAGTTTCATTCAAGTCCAAGACAGTGAACACAATTGATGAGGCGAAAAGTGTACTGCTTTTAAGGGGTCATTTAAGCCCGAATTCGAGATTATTTGATCAAATATTGCCCTAAATCGTTCCTTTTGTCTTTTTAGGTACTTTTGAGGAAGAATCTGGAAAAGGAAGCATTTTGGACGTTTTTGGAGCATGAAAGTGAAGAAAACGGCAAAGTCTCAAATTTCCTTGCTAGGAACAGTACCTGACGGCGTCAAGCCTTTGTATATGACGGTGTCAAGAGTTACAAAAGAGGTGGAAGTGGAAAATACACGTGACGATCCAGAGAGTTTTTAAGCTTAGGACCTGACGGCGTCACAAAGGCCGTCAGGGTCCAATTATTAGTGACGGCCCAGTACATTTCTCCACATGACGGCGGCACAAATAGATCTAGGCAATACGATTTTATCAAGGTGGCGAGTTGACGGCGTCACGATCCAACACATGACACCGTCACGATGTAAAATCTATATATAGTTTTCCAAATTTCATTCACTAGAGTGCAACTTTGAGGGAATAAACCCTAGTCCGAATTTTGTCAGTTTTTCAAGGGTTCCAACCCCTTGATTCTTCCATGTTCAATTGAAGATAAGTATTCATTCAAATCATTCAATATTTCTATGTGTTGTGTGATTATATCTTACGCTTGTCTTCTATTTAACATGCTAGGCTAGATTTTTCTTGTGTTTGCTTAGATGTAGTGAAACCTAGATGTTGATTATGGGTTGATTGTTTGTTTATAATTGTTACAGATGATTGTATTTGATGTTAGGCTTAAGAAAATTGGCAGACTTCCATTGGTAACTTGCTTGAACGTCTTAAGAAACATGATCGAAGGTATACTACGATTTTTGGTTGTATTTAATGCGTAGCAGAATTCTAATGATCCCATGTTAGGAGCTTCTAACGGCTCGACATAGGAGTGAAGTAGGATCCTATAGAGTTAGGGAATATTGTACACGGCCCTACGACTAGTATTAAGGAATATGACCCGTCATCCATGCAATTGTAACAAGCTAATCAACCTGTAAAAGATATCTAGGGAGTAATGAAATCTAAGTAAACACAACTTTCCTCATTATTGTTTCCACCACATTAGTATAATAGTTTTATTTTCATTTTTGTTATTTTATTTTGCTTGCATTAGTAGTTTATTGGGTTAGTTGGCTAGCAACTAATTCCGCCCACTCCTTCAAAACCCAAGATTTTACTTGCTTTCATAAAAATATAAAAATACAAAAAGAATCATCCCTCACCTCTAGACCTAGTTTAGTAGGCTTCCTAATCCTAGCGACGCTATTCCTGAGTTGAACGATCAATCCCCCGGTACTTGTCACTATACTATACTACAACGATCAGGTACACTGCCTGGTGGGGGTTGTAAGCTTCTCGAGATCCCTTGAGAGGTAAAACCTGTTGCAAGGGCGCAATTCCCACGTATCAAGTTTTTGGCGCTGCAGCCCGGGGAATAGTTATTGTCTAGGTTAGGATTTCTTTTTATTAGGTCTACTCATTAGATTCCTATCGAGTGAGATTTTATTTTTCTTTTTATTAGCTTTCTCGTAGTCTATCTTTTCTTTGTGTCTTTGTTTGTAAAAACCTTTCCATTGACTCTTCCGTTCACCATTATATAGAATGTGAATCCACCATGTCCGACACTAGAATTTTACAAGAAAAAATATAATTACACCCGTTTGGATATACCAAGATGGAGGAATGAAATGAGGAGGACAGGATCTTATATTGATTTTATTAAGTACCTTGAGAAAAGAGGCCAAGTGCATAAGACTTTTAAAGAATTCACCTTAGGAGCTCCATCAACCCCTCAAAATGCCTCACTTAGTGAAACCTATGCACCATATGAGCCTTCACCTAGGATAGTTTCGTATGAGCCACCTAGCTGCATGTCATGGTTAGGCACTACCATAATACAGGATGAACACATAGGTGACCATGATGTGATGGAGGATTTAGCCGAATATGATCACATTGATAAAAAATACCTAGGTTTTATGATCAATGATGATGAATCTTAAGAAATACATGATGAATCTTTTGGGCAATTTGAATATAACAGTCAGAATATTGAGGATGATCCTTATGATTCGGATATATAAGTTGAGATGCCTAGAGAAGCACTTGAGATACTTGGGAAAATGTTAGGGTTAGATTATAATGAAACACATGTTGAGGATATAGGTGATCTTGACACAAGGAATGATGAAATAAATAACATAAGCTCGCTACGTACCCCACAAGTCCTACCATCATTTGAGGCACACACACCGCCTGTGACTTACCCGGAAGAAGTAGAAGAAACTTTAGGAATCCCAATGGAGGTAGAACCCTTGGACCAAACACCACTAGAGATATAGGTTTAAATACTTGTAATGATAACCTTACTCCTAGTTCTAGGGAATTTCCTAGTGTTGATGAACCGGTACCTCAATCTTTAAATAACTTCCCATCCTTAGATTTATTTCTAGGAGACAAAAGAGGAACCGACCCACCCATCAACCAATATTACCCGAGTAGTTTTAGGAAGAAGGAAGCCATTCACTCACCCCCTTCACCTCACGTGGCATATTTCCACCCTAAGGGTGTGTATCGCTACTTCCACCCGCACTTAATTTTAAGTGTAGGGAAAACCTCCTTTATTTCCGTTAAATAAGGGTAGAGTCAGGCTCGCGACTCGAACAAAAACAAGCGCTTCTTGGGAGGCAACCCAAACCCTTTTTTATTTGTTTGATTTTATTTGTTTCCGTCTGCATCTTTTATTTTTATTGTTGGTAGATCATGTTTCAACTAAATTGTGAAAATGCTTTATTTTGTTGTTTAACTTCGTCTTAACTTCATATAAAGGTATTTTGCAAAAGCTAAGTGTAAGGGGAAACCCCAAATTTGTTTCTAAGAATGAAATTGATCATGATTCGCCACAATATTAAATGAACATGTGTATTAGTATTTGTTAGAGTCAAATGCTTGTATCGAGTCATAATGATGTTTTGCAGGATTTTCCAGGAAGTAGGACATAAGTTTTTCCAGAAATTTTCCAGAAACTTAACATAAATATTTCTGCAGGTCACTTCTGACGGCGTCACGTGTAAAATTCTGGAAATTTTGCGAGTTTTGTTTTTCTAACGGAGTCTTAAAAGTTTTTGTTGATTCTTTAGTTTTATAAACTCCAGGAAATCTGCAAACATTCATTCCATAAACATTATATCTTAAATTGCTTTCTAGGAATTGTTAGTATATATAGATTGCCGCTGATTTTACGCGAGGTTGCCTTGATTGTTTTCTCAGGTTTAACAGGTTATATATGACAAGAAGATGATTTATATTTCAAGAAGGGATGCTTTGAACGTTTATTTTCTTGGAGGAAGATCTAACCTTGTAGACACACTATCCACACCGAATGAATCAGGGGAGTATTTGTTTTCATTCTTTTACCTATTTCACTTTTACATCCTTTAATTGAACATTGGGGACAATGTTCATCCTAAGTGTAAAGGGAGGGTAAATGATGATACCTTATAGGATACAATTGCAGTTTGAGTTTGTTTGTTTGATGGTAGGTGTGTAATAAAACTAAGAGAAATACTTGTTAGTGTAATTTTAGCGCCAAATTTAAAAATTTTTACAACATTTAGGAGTGGAACTTTAGCCTTAGCAAGCGTCTCATGGATAGGAGTTGTATGACTAGCACAAAACCGTACCATTCAGAAAAAATTTCGACCCAAATATGTGAGGTTTGCCTTTAGATTTGATAGGAAAAGCATTCATTATTAGTGCTTATGAGTGTACCGGTAGCATTTAGATTGTAGAACTTGCGTTAGTGATGCATCCAAAGACCGCTAGTGAGACTACATTCGTATAGTAGGATTTACTACATGATAAGAGGCATTAGGATCACCCTTATGTTAAACCCATATCATAATTACTTGACCATTTAAGTCATATTACTTGACTAGTAAAGTCAATTAATTTTCCCACACCTTAGCGTTGTACTCATTTTTAGTACACGATACCCCTAGTACACCCCTCCGAGCCTATCTTTTCGTTTCTAAATTTAAGCATCTTACTTAAAGGAAGAATTTGTTACAACCCACCCAAATGTGCAACCAAATCGCCTTAGCCATCCGTGTATGCACTGATCTTTAGTGCATTATTGTTACATGTTAAACCCTTAGTTAATTATCTTATTGATTACATGGTTGCTAAGTCGAGTCATATCTTATACATATTGTTTTGGGACGATTGGGACTCATGGGTAAAGTACTTGTGTTATGGAGTAATGGGGAAGAACATCATATATTACCCCCATATGTGCGTTAATCTTAAAAAGTACTCCAAGTGTTTTGATTATCTTGATTCGAGTCATTAAATTAGTTTATTGTAAAGTATGTAAAGATTCAAGTGTAAGGGGAATGTACATTCCCTATGGTGTATTATTTTGGATGGTAGGAAAAAAAAAGAAAAAAAAAAAAAGAAAAAAAGAATCGAAAAATCAAGAGAAAGAAAAAAAATAGGAAAAGAAAAGAGAAAAAACATACGTACTACCATCCCGTTTCATTCTATGTTTATTTTATGTTTTTGTTATTTTTGATTTATTAGCTTAAGTCGAGTCTAGTCTTGGCTTAGCCACGCCATATTGCACATGTAATTAACCAAGATGATTAACTCGCCACCAGTAAATATTTCCTTTATCCAACAAAACCGTGTTTTCCATATCCCTACACCTTACTCTATAACCCTTTAAAAAGACCTCTTTGATAGTTTATCCTAGGTGCTTACGCCAAATGGTGGAGGTTTGATCCTTTCCCAAGCCTATGGTAATCTAATTTGCTATGACAGGTAGTGAGAGATGTTTTCCATTTCCTTATTGTGATATATACTTTATTACACCCGAGAGATGTGAGTATCTAAACACTATTTATGAGGTGCTAGTATATGACCTCCGTGCTTGTCTTTGGTTTTTAGTGGAACGATTATTTGTTGTAATTACTTTTATGTTAGTGTTAAATGACCCCTAACTTGTATTTTGATTAGAATAAAAGCGCATTTGCTTGAGTGTAACCTCCCGTAATTTTCCCATACGATTAGTAAATATCAATATTTGAATAAAAGGATATTACGTGAATTAAATACCATTTTTACGGAGAACAATTTTTTTTTATTATTATACATTACATATTATGTGAATCACTATGACATTTATGATTGACCATTCACCTAGGAATGATGCTTACACACGAACCTTGATAGTTTATTAATATCGCGAATAATATATAAATTTAAAACGATTATATTTTATAAATATACACTTCGTATATTTAACGTACAATATTTATATATTTCCGGAGCCTACGAAAATTCCCGAGATTGCTCACTAATATTTTTGGACCTCGACACGATACTTTGAACAAGCTCACCAAGCTCCACAGCCCAAGCACACCTCTAACTATTATATTTACAAGTCACAAGTACATGTTTGCTTTAGCTCAGTTGATTATAACTTTTACACACGACGTATCCCTTTTATTTCACAACTCTAGTTTTCATGCTTCTAAGAACTATGAAAGACAATTGTTATCAAATTTTAAATATAATTACTATAATAGAATATTGATCAAGTTAAGGCACCGTACACGTTTCATCTCAAATTAACACAAATAGTAATGACACATCGTATAAATTCTAATAAACCACCAACTTTCTGTAACGAATTTAAATCCTAATTTTAAGGCTCTTCTGGTCCGAACCAGGAAATGTGTAAAGCACGAAAGTTGTCCAAAATAATGTTTTACATCTAGACTCGCGAGATTTTGAACCAAAAACGCAATTCCAGGCTGTTATCTATAAAATACGACCTGGACTCAACTTGGGTACTACTACTTGTACATTCCTACACATCACCCTCCCTCACTCATTACTACCTCACATAAAACCTAAGAAACCCATGTGTAAACTCTTACACCCTCAACCTTCCACCTCAAAGCCTCCCCAATCAAAGAACACGCACTCCAAAAATCCACATGATCCCTGTACCACCTCGCCACTTGTCCAGGCACAACTCGGGTATATAAACACTGCAAGTCGACAGTTCACTCACACACTCAACACAAAACTCACTTTCAAATATTACTAAGTCTTTCACATGTTTTCTATCTCTTCTTTCTTTCTGCTACTCGAAGCAAACACCAACATTTACTTCTAGCTACTGTCGTGTGAAGAAGAGAAGCAAGTCGCGGTTTAGTTTTCAAGCTCTAAGGCCTCGCTAGCTCTAGTACATGACGGGTTCGAAATCTTGGAAGCTATGAAGTTGAAGCTTGACTTCGTTTCTCGTCCATCACTTGTTCGCATTTCCATTTCGTCTTCCACCACCACAGCTGGTGTAGTAAGTCTCCTAAACCCATTTCAATACATAGAGTAACTTATCCCGCGTATAGTTTTCTTAGTAAAGCTCGCGACGTGTTTTAACTTCTAAACCCATTTTCACAATACTCACTGTAAAGATTTGTTACTTTCCAAACTTGCTATAACCTTGTTATAGTTCATGCATACGTTATGTATTAAGTTTTCTCAGAAAGGTGTACATTTCATCATGCATGCATATATATACATCCGTATATTCATACAAACAGATTTACTAATTGGCTTTGTGGTATTCAAACTTGCATGGTAATGGCTAAACCTTTCTTAAACACTAATAATAAAGATATATAAGAAATTGCTCGTTTGATTTGAACTCGACATACACGTACATATTTCGAGCTCATTCGAAGCTTTTAAAACTTGAAACAACGTATAGATACGTGAATATAAACAAAAATCAAGTTTTGGCTCATAGGACTTGCACACAATCGACCCATAATGTTTTGTGGCTCGTGAAGCTTATTTTCAAAATTTTAAAAACGTACTTACTAAGCTTATGAGTTTTTCAAACTACACATGTAATCGGTTAAAAGTATTTTGCCTTCGAAAAACTCAATAAGCCACATAGTTTGTTTGAGCTTAATCGTTTTCTATAAAACCACCAAGCACTTAACATGAAATGCTTATTAAAATGTTTCTTTTTATCATTTAGCAGTAAAACATGGTTTAATTAACGTACCTTTGTTCTTGTGTGGCCATGCACGACGAAAACGAATGAACTACAGGTTAACATAAAGTAAGATTTTAAAACGAATGACGAATACTTAGACGTTACCAAACTCACATGAATGAAAGCTCATAAAACTTATTGCATTTAACGTTCTTGTGTTTCATTGGGTCGCGAGGAAACACTAATTGTCACACCCCCAAAATCGGGTCCAGCGGAAGCATACATGTAGCTGGGGTGTAACTCAATTGGTATTACAATACTAGTTCAAAAATAGTTTGCACTTGAATCATTTAGAATAAAATAGTTAAATCAAAATGTTGATTTTTACATTGTTAAAAGTATTGCGGAAGTAGGCCCTTAAAATAGTTTTAAAACGGTCCCCAAATGATTAAATCAGAGTCTTCTATGACCATGCCATGCCCTGCCAAAACCTCCAGTAGCGTGCCATTGGTTAAAACCTGAAAATACATGCTAAAGTGTCAACACGAGGTTGGTGAGTTCATAGAGTCTTGTGAAAAAGAATGTAATGCATATGTATGAAGGTTTCCCAGCAAAGGCATCGTAAATCCACTCAGTTACAAGTCCCGCCATAAGAGCCTTGTAACCTGTGTGTTTACAACCCACTGCCAAATGTAATATGTTTACGTGAACAAAGGTAATACTTGCATCTAGATTCAAAGATAAATGTAGCAATACTGCTATATAAAGGTAAGAGTGATAATGTAGCCATGGCGATGTCGCCATAAAAATGAATCTGACCATAAGCAAAACGCATAAAATGAATATTGATTGCACTAAGTTCAAGGCACCAAAAAGGTTTTTCAGCTAAATGTAGGAGATTACACTCCCAAGTAATGTAGGTAAATCCATACCCAATGCAGGTAAATCCATACCCGTTGAAATTGTAGGTAATCAAACATACCCAATGCAGGTAAATCTATACCCGTTGAAATTGTAGGTAATCAAACATACCCAATGCAGGTAAATCTATACCCGTTGAAATTGTAGGTAATCAAACATACCCAATGCAGGTAAATCTATACCCGTTGAAATTGTAGGTAATCAAACATACCCAATGCAGGTAAATCTATACCCGTTGAAATTGTAGGTAATCAAACATACCCAATGCAGGTAAATCTATACCCGTTGAAATTGTAGGTAATCAAACATACCCAATGCAGGTAAATCTATACCCGTTGAAATTGTAGCTACAGGTCCTTAACTTAGGCAATCTTAGGCAATCGGTAAATAGTTTAAATTTATGCACTCATGTCTATGAGTAAATAGCAAGTAGTTAGCAAGTGAATAATATTGTACTCGGATAATCAACAAATATTTAGATAAAGTTGAAAATATTTAAGAAATCAACCATGTAAGCGAGTAATGCGTTTCAGTAAAATGAGCATGTATTCTCCCCATAGAGTTTGCAAAACGATTAAAAGAGTAGGGGCTATGACTCACCTGATATGATGGTACCATGAACATGTAATGAGCTGAAAAACAAGGCGCGCACACTAGCCGCAACCTAATATGAATGATGAACGATCTACTTTAGATCATGAAATGATGTTATGAATGTCCATGCACATGTTCCTATACCACTCTACTCTTTGGAAAAACACTTGTGTTATCAAAATATATAATCCAAGAATTTGGAAAAATATTGCTATTAGAAAATAAAATAAGCTAGTTGCAATATATACTTATATATATATCGTATGTTTCCATGTTAGTGTTGAAATACTCGGGTTGTAATCCTTGAAATATCGCCTTGAAATGATGAAAATATACTTGTAATAACTAATACTTCATTAGTTATAAAGCTTGGTACTTAATATTATTTCTAGCTTATAAAAGTACTTCGTAGTTTTAGTGTCCATTTTTATTAAAAGCTGTCAAATAAAAATGGTTTTAGCCGATATTCAAACGTGAATATCTTTGTCGTTACTTGTCCGTTTTACTTGTTCTTTATATCCACGGTTACGTCTTAGTATGTAGTAATATATTTTGGAAAGCTCGGCTCCTCCGGGTTATGTCTAAAGCCTCTTTTTGACCAATGAAAAACGTCCAACAGCAAACATTTTTCCAGAAAATACTTTTCGTCAACAATCTTGCAAAAATCATAACTTCTTCGTTATAAACTCTTTTTAATCCGTTCTTTCGCCTACGGATTCGTTTTTGAAAGTATTTTCTAAAAATTTTGCCAAAGTTCCCTTGGTGTTTACTGATTTTCCAGGTTTTCACAAAATGGGACAGCATGTCTAAAATAGGTTCCAAATCAAGTTTTCAAGGTTTATAACTAATTTCTACCATCACCAAACCTCTTGTAATCACCACATAGCTAATCTAATCCTACCATACACCTTCTTAGGGTGCCATGGACTCCTAACCAAGTTATTATAGCAAGGGGATTCATAAATAAAAAGTTAGGGTTTGTATGTTTCATTTTAGACAAAATAAATGGTGGTATAGCTAGTTGTACATGGTTTTTAGCATGGAAATCATGTAATACAAGTAAATATAAGATGTTTCATGTGAAAATAAAGTTGATAACTTACTTGATAAAATGAGATGATTAGATGGTGATTATGCTTGGATTTCTTGTATTTTTCTTGATTGATTCTTGATTAGGCAAGTAAAAGGAACAAGTTTAGTGTTATAACTTTTGAAAAATGATCACTTGATCTTGGTGTTTATCTTGGGTCGTGGGTTTGCAAAGGAGAGGAAAGGGATGAGATAACTTTTGATCTTTCTAAAAAGTGTGGTTTATGATTATAGGTTTTTGGTTAAGTAATGATTTTGGAGGTTTATTATATAAAACTTAGGAATTAAAGCATAAGGTTAAAAGGGGTGTTCATATGGCCGGTTTTTCAAGGGTAGAAGGGGGGGGGGTAGGGGTACTTGGTATTTAATTAGAAATCTAGTGTAGCGTTAAGTGTTATTACGTGTTATTCGTTAAAATCGGGTACCGGGTTTAATAGCAATAAACGTTCACAAAGTTAACCGGGATGAAAATAATGTTATAATAATGTTAAAAACATATTAAAAATATGTTGGGTACATTTACTGAGTGATCGGGTGATTAATGTTTAGTTTTCACGAAAACCGTCGTTATATTCATACGCGTACGTTATAAATAAATAAATTTCCAAAATACTGGGTAACTGAATGTTATAACTTTTATGATGTTAAAATGGATATAAAAATATGTCGGGACCATGGTGGGAATGTTTAGATATATTCGTCGTGTATAAACCGGGTGTTAACGTTTACTATAAATACTTATACGTAAAAACGTTAAATGTACTGAATATAGAAATTTGAAAATCCTGAGAGTGGTATAACATGAAAATGCTGTTATGATGATATGCAGACTATCTCCAGTCCGTATGCAGTGTTCTTAACACTAATGAAATGAATTCGCACCTAAACCAATCCGGTTACGCGAATTTGAATACCCGTAAACTAAATTTATGATGAAATGAGTAATGCAAGTGAATAGTGAAAACTTTTCCGGAAATGAATAGTGTTTAGTGAATAGTAAAATTTCTGAATGCTTCTCGGAATGTCAAACTGACACCAAAAATGATGAATAGTAAACTGATGAATAGTGTTTTGATGAATAGTGTTTGATGAATAGTGTTTTTCCAAAGTTCGGAAAATGACCTGAAATGGTGAGTTGTGACACTAATCAAGTGAAACTTAATGAGAGAACACTACTTGAACATGAATCATCACAAGCTCAGTTTTAGCTTAAGAAGATGAAACATAAACGATTTTATAAACATACACAAATCCACGACACAGTTTTCATCGTGTAATATAACACAAATTATTAACACAAGAAACTAATCTTTAATTATAATTTTATGTAAATGTTTACCATGTAACACCCATAGCTCAGTTGGTTGTGTTACTTAGCCCCTATACGAGAGATACTGAGATCGAAACCAAACAGTGGCAGTTTTATATTTTTAGTTATTTTTGCAACTATGGCAATTTGGCTAATTCAGCCCTCCCAATTTCAATAACTTGCCACTTTTCTTAAAATAAATATAAGTTTGTAATTCATAATAATTGGAACACATTCAGTCCCTAACCTCTAACAACTTGCTACTTTCCTTAAAAGCTTTAATAAGTTTTATTACTTATATAAACTATTACATTTTTCGACCCTTCAACTTTAAACCACTATAACACTTTTCATCCTAAAAACTTTTGTAAGTTAATACACATATTTTATTTTTACCATTTCTTGATAAATAAAGTTGTCTAACACTTATTTATTTGGTAACAATATCAACATAAAATATTATATATACTTGTCCACGAATTTGATAAATATATAATTCATATATCCAATGGTCTAATAAATAAAAGTTAACAAGTAATGTTTTACGAAGTCATTATGAATAACTATATGTTTACGAATATATATAATATATAACGTTAATTATATAACCTGAAATTATTATCGATAACCTGAATACACATTAAGAAATGATTATTCCTACAATAAAACTCATCGGTTCACTTAACCAGGCATAAACTTGCAATTACTATAAATTATCATTCACCAACTTTTGATACATATTATTTATTTATAACGAGAAATATATAAACATTAAACGATACTTATACATAAAGGACAAGTTATATTGTATATAACTTGCTCTTGAACTATTAAGCGTTTTGCCACGCAAGCCACCTCTGCCACAAAGTCATTCTGTCATCTAACACTATTCGAATCACGATTATCGATAAGTCGAACTTATCCCGGACTTCCATATCATTCAGGTTATCTTTGAAGTCATTTCCATTCTACCTCCGACTTTATGTTATCTAAGCCTATCATAACTCTCAGGTGAGTCATAGCCCCTACTCTTACTTGTTTTACAATGGTTTATAAACGTTTTTGGGGGAGATACATGCTTAACTACTATTTTTACTTTTACAAGTATTCATTAATTAAATACAGGACTATATTACATATTAACTTTACTAGTTTACACATTTTTATATCTCATAAGGAGATACCTGCTATAGACATGATTACAAGTGATTTTCAACGATATGCTATATTTGATCTCTATTGCCTAAGTACCTATTACCAAAAGTCCCTCAATCATGCGCCTTAATCACTTGCAGGGTGAACACAAATAATTATGAATAGATCTATTAGGGATTGACAATCCCCATTTGGTCGCTAGAGGAAAGCCACCAAATGCACTTTATTTGATTTCATAGGTTACTCGTAAATACCTATCTTGAGGGCCACTGTTTTACATCATTATTATGGATAATTTTGATGCCTGTTAATCGTTGAGTGTCATGAGCTTAGGGCAATAGAACGGTAATAATGTAGCACTACAATGACTGATGTTAAGGGCGTACAATGCTGTAGCCCACTATTTTATTAAACTATGAGATTGTGCTCACTATATAGCAGGAAAACTACTAACAATTGGAAAACAAACTAACATTTTGGTGTTGACCCGATTAGGTCAAACAAACTACTATTTTGGTGTTGACCCGGTGAAGGGCAAACCAACGGACTATTTTTGAATTAATAAGGAAACCACTTATTTTCTGATTTTGATAAATCAATGATTTAAACTATGAATATTATGGATTTACTCACACTTTAATTTGATAATCAACTGTTATTATAACTTCTATGGAATCATAAACTCTTTGATTTTGGAAATCGATATTCGAAACTATAAACTCTATGAACTCACCAACCTTTGTGTTGACACTTTTAGCATGTGTTTATCTCAGGTAACTAGACAAGAAGGAACTTGAAGGTACGGAGTGGGCTTGTAACCCGGCACGGGCTTAAATAAACGTTTTGATACATTTCAAATAAACTTGTTGTTTAAACTATGAAACATCTTGATGTCTCGAATATTTGGTATTTTGAGTGAAATAAACTTTAAAGCGTCACTTTTGTGTCGTTTTCTATGATTGTGACAAAGATCCTCGAAGTAACACCCAAAAAGTCTTCCGCTGACATTTTTAAGTCTTCCGCTGACGTGATGATTTTGGGGGTGTTACAGATTGGCATCAGAGCTACAGTTATAGAGAACCAAGTGTTTTGAACATTGGACTATAACTACACTTCTAAAACGGACCACTTTTACAAAATACCACCTTATGCCCTCCGTGCCTACGTGTTTCCAACATCTGGTAGAGACGTTACTTTTACATGATTTCGTATATATGTTAACATATTATAATTATGCTAATGACTTATATTTACTAATCGGGATTATTACAAATACTATGTCTTCATATTCCCACCCTATTGTCTTATCATCGGATTTATAGGCTTCCCCTTCAACATCACCTGATCCAATTCACCAAAATAGGAAAATTCGACAACTTCAGCCGTATGAAGCAAATTCTTCTTATATCACTACCAGCTCTTGTCATACCACCACCAGGATCAGCTATGCCACCACCACCTACTAGCTTCTACCAATAGATCCATGAACTTCTTACTAGAGTAGTACGATAGGCAATTTTGAATGCACATCTTTTGTTCGACGAATTTGATCGGCATTTCATGCCATATAAGCATATCTTCACTAAAAAGTCATTAGGGCTGCTTTTACCCATGCCAGGAATAGGAACAAGTCCAGTCCGTCCTCCTCCCCTGAATAGGCTGTGTCCCCTACATTCGCTTCGCCCACCGCAACTGCGCAAAGATTTTGATCCCCCGTTTAGTAAGTCGTGAAAGCACCTGCCTTATGTTTAGACGTATTGATTTTTGTAAAAACCCAAATAGAGAGTTTTGCGTGTGCCTGCTATAGTAAGAGTAAAGGAAAAGCTTGAAAAGCATACTTGCTTTAAGAACGGAAAGAGATTCCTTCAGCGGTTCAACCTTACATCCACATGGGAGTTATTTGCGTAGAAAACCCCCAAATATTCCTCTTAGTATCAAAGCCTTCTTTTAACCTGTCAAGAAACATAATTAAACTGAAAGACTTTAGACCTCCCACCAGAACAAAAGCTGAAGTTCAGCAACCTTCTCTACGTCCATCACTTTTATCCGAAACCCTCATTGTTAAATATCTGTTACAGACAAACTTTTTGTCTAAATGGGTAAGTTACCCCACAGATTTTCACAGAATGTGAACAATAATTATTTTCCAAACACAATAGAATAACAATCTTCAATGAAATTGTTTCTCAAGTCAAGACAACGCCACTAGTTAGAGCTACTCAACAATTATGACTGTGAGATACGTTATTACCCAAGAAAGGCTAATGTAGTAGTAGATACGTTAAGCTAGAAAGAACGATTAAAACCACTTAGGATTAGATCATTAGAAATGACTACTTATTCACCTTTTCATCACACTGTATCTTTGTTGGCAGACAGACTTGTCCGACATAAGGATCAACTCGATCCTTATACCGACACCCTCAACGACTTTCTTCGTGAACACGTAGAGACTCTTACAGATGAGATTGAGAACTTCGTAATTGGCCAATTAGTTATGAAGGTTGTATTTGAACAGATGAATACTCAGTTTTGGGAATCAATGGAGCTTATAGGAGCATTATGTGGAGCCAACACTTCAACATAAAGAACGATGGGAGCCCTGGACCGTGAAATTGAGAGGATTGACATGGAGAATGTGTATCCTAGGCAAGCCTTACAAGAATCCCTAACTAGGGAAAGAGCAAAAGATCAAACCATCGAAACTATAACCACTGCCATTCAAGAACTCCAAAACCTTAGGAAAACCATGAATCTGAGACTTGTCAGCTTAACAAACCAATGTTCTATGAATAAGGAATCTTGTCATATGATGTTTTGTAAACATTCAAACAAGTATTAATAAATATTGTAATGACATCGATTTATGTTTGTCCTGCCGACATGCTGTGACACATCTTAACTTAAATTTCTCATTGACTAAGTTGTTATGATTATAACCTATTCTTGGTTGTATAAGAAGTATCCTAACTTAACATACGTCTTTCCTCCGTCGATGATAGCAACATGGCTAGAACTAGAAGAACAACCACAACCACTACACCAACAAACCCCGAAGTTATGACCCCAGCAGCGATACAGCAAGCAATTGCTGATGGTGTCAATGCCGTCTTAACCGAACAAGCCCGCCAAAGAGATACTGGCACACAAATGGCTGGAAACGCGACACCCGCACCTCGTTACTACACCTATAAGGACTTTATAGCATGCCAACCCACATACTTCAAAAGTACCGAAGGGATATCCGAATTAGCCCAATGGTTTGAGCGATGTGAAACGATCTTCCAAAGAGGTAGATGCTCAGAAAACAACAAAGTTAGCTTTGCAACGGGAACTCTAATGCAAGATGCCCTATCTTGGTGGAATGCTATTGTTCAGACTCTAGGAGCAACGACAGCATATCAACTCTCATGAACTGAATTCAAGACCAAGATATTAAAGAAGTATTGTCCTCGTTCGGAATTGAGGAAGCTTGAGGATGAGTTCTATGTGTTGGTAGTAAAGGGAATCGATCTGAGAACTTACAACCGAAGGTTTCAGGAACTTAAAATGCTATGCCCATCGATGGTGCCTGACCTTGAGAAAACCTTGGAGAAATATGTCGAAGGACTCCCTAGGAGCATTGAAGGAGATGTCACCTCATCAAACCCGCCAACCCTGGAAGCAACAATGAAACTTTCTCAAAGACTATTGGACCAAGAGGTCAAATGTAATGAGCTCAAGAGGAAACTCGATAATAAAAGAATCACCCATCACCACGACAACAACCATCATGGCAACACCAGCAATCACCGAAACAACAACAACAACAACAACAACAACAACAACAAACCTCGCAACAACAACAACGTAAAATGGAAAAATAACCAGGGAGATTATAATAACAACCAAAACCATAATGCTAATCGCCATCAACAACAGAATAGGAAACAAGGGGCTGCAATAGGATATGTGGCAACACAAGCACAAGGCAAAGGTTATGCGGGGACCCAACCACTATGTAATCGATGTAAGTATCATCACTCGGGTCCTTGCCCTGCTAAGTGCTACAACTGTCAAAAACCGGGACACCTTGCTAGGGACTGTAAAGGCCAAACTATGATTACACGTTTTAGATGTGGGGATCAAGGACACTATAGAAACCAATGTCCCAAAACTAAGGTCAACAAATCGAGGTCGCTCGTGGGAGAGCGTATATACTAGAAGCTGGAGAAGCTCACCAGGGTCTCAACAACGCAGAAGACTGATGAAGTTTAGAATTTAACCGTCCGAATTTCCTTAAGCACTTGGTTGTACTAAGTGATGTCACCTTTAAGTGTTCATCTTTCTCACAACTTAGGTCTACTTTCTGTTCAATAAACGACTCGCTGTGATATTTCCTCATCGATTGTGCTATCTAGTTCTTCCTGAATTCCATATTATCCACTCCTTCTACTCTAGCTATCATTTCATTTGTGGCATGGCCAAAATCCATTTCAACACCAAACCGACAAACTATTCTAGTATTGACTAAGTTAGGGAAAGCACTCATACTTTGATTTAGGAAATCAACTGTTTAACTTATAAACTCTACGAACCAATAACTAGACTGGACATCATACGCATCGATTGGTCCAAGCATTGCATTATTACTCGTAAATTATACATAGCCTGATCACCTATGTCTAATTTAGGAAGAATCATGCAATGAAGGGAACAATGATCTCTGAGGTGTAAGTAAGTTATACTTGGGATATAGGATTTCTAAGGAACACGAAGATCAGATTTGCATCAAGTACCCACATCTTTTCTCACAAACACCACTGGCAACTATCTTAGACTAGAATTCCAGGACGGAATTCCCTGTAAGAGGTAGGTAATGTAACCTCCCGTAATTTTCCCATACGATTAGTAAATATCAATATTTGAATAAAAGGATATTACGTGAATTAAATACCATTTTTACGGAGAACAAATTTTTATTATTATTATTATTATACATTACATATTATGTGAATCACTACGACATTTATGATTGACCATTTACCTAGGAACGATGCTTACACACGAACCTTGATAGTTTATTAATATCGCGAATAATATATAAATTTAAAACGATTATATTTTATTAATATACGCTTCGTATATTTGACGTACAATATTTATATATTTCCGGAGCCTACGAAAATTCCCGAGATTGCTCACTAATATTTTTGGACCTCGACACGATACTTTGAACAAGCTCACCAAGCTCCACAGCCCAAGCACACCTCTAACTATTATATTTACAAGTCACAAGTACATGTTTGCTTTAGCTCAGTTGATTATAACTTTTACACACGACGTATCCCTTTTATTTCACAACTCTAGTTTTCATGCTTCTAAGAACCATGAAAGACAATTGTTATCAACTTTTAAATATAATTACTATACTAGAATATTAATCAAGTTAAGGCACCTTACACGTTTCATCTCAAATTAACACAAATAGTAATGACACTTCGTATAAATTCTAATAAACCAACAACTTTCTGTAACGAATTTAAATCCTAATTTTAAGGCTCTTCTGTTCCGAACCAGGAAAAGTGTAAAACACGAAAGTTGTCCGAAATAATGTTTTACATCTAGACTCGCGGGATTTTGAACCAAAAACGAAATTCCAGACTGTTATCTATAAAATACGACCTGGACCCAACTTGGGTACTACTACTTGTACATTCCTACACATCACCCTCCCTTACTCATTACTACCTCACATAAAACCTAAGAAACCCATGTGTAAAATCTTACACCCTCAACCTTCCACCTCAAAGCCTCCCCAATCAAAGAACATGCACTCCAAAAATCCACATGATTCCTGCACCACCTCGCCACTTGTCCAGGCACAACTCGGGTATATAAACAAACCATGCAAGTCGACAGTTCACTCACACACTCAACACAAAACTCACTTTCAAATATTACTAAGTCTTTCACATGTTTTCTATCTCTTCTTTCTTTCTGCCACTCGAAGCAAACACCAACATTTACTTCTAGCTACTGTCGTGTGAAGAAGAGAAGCAAGTCGCGCTTTTAGTTTTCGAGCTCTAAGGCCTCGCTAGCTCTAGTACATGACGGGTTCGAAAGCTTGGAAGCTATGAAATTGAAGCTTGACTTCGTTTCTCGTCCATCACTTGTTCGCATTTCCATTTCGTCTTCCACCACCACAGTTGGTATAGTAAGTCTCCTAAACCCATTTCAATACCTAGAGTAACTTATCCCGCGTATAGTTTTCTTAGTAAAGCTCGCGACGTGTTTAAACTTCTAAACCCATTTTCACAATACTCACTGTAAAGATTTGTTACTTTCCAAACTTGCTATAACCTTGTTATAGTTCATGCATACGTTATGTATTAAGTTTTCTCAGAAAGGTGAACATTTCATCATGCATGCATATATATACATCCGTATATTCATACAAACAAATTTACTAATTGGCTTTGTGGTATTCAAACTTGCGTGGTAATGGCAAAACCTTTCTTAAACACTAATAATCAAGATATACAAGAAATTGCTCGTTTGATTTCAACTCAACATACACGTACATATTTCGAGCTCATTTGAAGCTTTTAAAACTTGAAACAACGTATAGATACGTGAATATAAACAAAAATCAAGTTTTGGCTCATAGGACTTGCACACAATCGACCCATAATGTTTTGTGGCTCGTGAAGCTTATTTTCAAAATTTTAAAAACGTACTTACTAAGCTTATGAGTTTTTCAAGCTACACATGTAATCGGTTAAAAGTATTTTGCCTTCGAAAAACCCAATAAGCGGCATAGTTTGTTTGAGCTTAATCGTTTTCTATAAAACCACCAAGCACTTTACATGAAATGCTTATTAAAATGTTTCTTTTTATCATTTAGCAGTAAAACATGGTTTAATTAACGTACCTTTGTTCTTGTGTGGCCATGCACGACGAAAACGAATGAACTACAGGTTAACATAAAGTAAGATTTTAAAACGAATGACGAATACTTAGATGTTACCAAACTCACATGAATGAAAGCTCATAAAACTTATTGCATTTAACGTTCTTGTGTTTCGTTGGGTCGCGAGGAAACACTAATCAAGTGAAACTTAATGAGAGAAAACTACTTGAACATGAATAATCACAAGCTCAGTTTTAGCTTAAGAAGATGAAACATAAACGATTTTATAAACATACACAAACCCACGACACAGTTTTCATCGTGTAATATAACACAAATTATTAACACAGGAAACTAATCTTTAATTATAATTTTATGTAAATGTTTACCATGTAACACCCATAGCTCAGTTGGTTGTGTTACTTAGCCCCTATACGAGAGATACCGAGATCGAAACCAATCAGTGGCAGTTTTCTATTTTTAGTTATTTTTGCAACTATGGCAATTTGGCTAATTCAGCCCTCCCAGTTTCAATAACCTGCCACTTTTCTTAAAATAAATATAAGTTTGTAATTCATAATAATTGGTACACATTCAGTCCCTAACCTCTAACAACTTGCTACTTTCCTTAAAAGCTTTTATAAGTTTTATTACTTATATAAACTATTACATTTTTCGACCCTTCAACTTTAAACCATTGTAACACTTTTCATCCTAAAAACTTTTGAAAGTTAATACACATATTTTATTTTTACCATTTCTTGATAAATAAAGTTGTCTAACACTTATTTATTTGGTAACAATATCAACATAAAATATTATATATACTTGTCCACGAATTTGATAAATATATAATTCATATATCCAACGGTCTAATAAATAAAAGTTAACAAGTAATGTTTTACGAAGTCATTATGAAAAACTATATGTTTATGAATATATATAATATATAACGTAAATTATATAACCAAAAATTATTATCGATAACCTGAATACACATTAAGAAATGATTATTCCTACAATAAAACTCATCGGTTCACTTAACCAGGCATAAACTTGCAATTACTATAAATTATCATTCACCAACTTTTGATACATATCATTTATTTATAACTAGAAATATATAAAAATTAAACGATACTTATACATAAAGAACAAGTTATATTGTATATAACTTGCTCTTGAACTATTAAGCGTTTTGCCACGCAAGCCACCTCTGCCACAAAGTCATTCTATCATCTAACACTATTCGAATCACGATTCTTGATAAGTCGAACTTATCCCGGACTTCCATATCATTCAGGTTATCTTTGAAGTCATTTCCATTCTACCTCCGACTTTATGTTATCTAAGCCTATCATAACTCTCAGGTGAGTCATAGCCCCTACTCTTACTTGTTTTACAATGGTTTATAAAAGTTTTTGGGGGAGATACATGCTTAACTACTGTTTTTACTTTTACAAGTATTCATTAATTAAATACAGGACTATATTACATATAAACTTTAGTAGTTTACACATTTTTATATCTCATAAGGAGATACCTGCTATAGACATGATTACAAGTGATTTTTCAACGATATGCTATATTTGATCTCTATTGCCTAAGTACCTATTACCAAGAGTCCCTCGATCATGCGCCTTAATCACTTGCAGGGTGAACGTAAATAATTGTGAATAGATCTATTAGGGATTGACAATCCCCATTTGGTCGCTAGAGGAAAGCCACCAAATGCACTTTATTTGATTTCATAGGTTACTGGTAAATACCTATCTTGAGAGCCACTGTTTTACGTCATTATTATGGATAATTTTGATGCCTGTTAATTGTTGAGTGTCATGAGCTTAGGGCAATAGAACGGTAATAATGTAGCACTACAATGACTGATATTAAGGGCGTACAATGTTGTAGCCCACTGTTTTATTAAACTATGAGATTGTGCTCACTATATAGCAGGAAAAACTACTAATAATTGGCAAACGAACTAATATTTTGGTGTTGACCCAATTAGGTCAAACAAACTACTATTTTGGTGTTGACCCGGTGAAGGGCAAACCAACGGACTATTTTTGAATTAATAAGGAAATCACTTATTTCCTGATTTTGATAAATCAACGATTTAAACTATGAATATTATGGATTTACTCACACTTTAATTTGATAATCAACTGTTATTATAACTTCTATGGAATCATAAACTCTTTGATTTTGGAAATCGATATTCGAAACTATAAACTCTATGAACTCACCAACCTTTGTGTTGACACTTTTAGCATGTGTTTATCTCAGGTAACTAAACAAGAAGGAACTTGAAGGTACGGAGTGGGCTTGTAACCCGACATGGGCTT
Source organism: Artemisia argyi (assembly GCA_030686995.1). NCBI lineage: Eukaryota > Viridiplantae > Streptophyta > Magnoliopsida > Asterales > Asteraceae > Artemisia > Artemisia argyi. The sequence continues at coordinate 105,329,008 of CM060682.1, read as the reverse complement.
AAATAAACGTTTTGACACATTTCAAATAAACTTGTTGTTTAAACTATGAAACATCTTGATGTCTCGAATATTTGGTATTTTGAATGAAATAAACTTTAAAGCGTCACTTTTGTGTCGTTTTCTATGATTGTGACAAAGATCCTCGAAGTAACACCCAAAAAGTCTTCCGCTGACATTTTTAAGTCTTCCGCTGACGTGATGATTTTGGGGGTGTTACATTGAGGACAAGCAAATCTCAAGTGTAAGGGTATTTGATGAGGCGAAAAGTGTACCGCTTTTAAGGGGTCATTTAAGCCCGAATTCGAGATTATTTGATCAAATATTGCCCTAAATCGCTCCTTTTGTCATTTTAGGTACTTTTGAGGAAGAATCTGGAAAAGGAAGCATTTGGGACGTTTTTGGAGCATAAAAGTGAAGAAAACGGCAAAGTCTCAAATTTCCTTGCTGGGAACAGTACCTGACGGCGTCAAGCCTTTGTACATGACGGCGTCAAGAGTTACAAAATAGGTGGAAGTGGAAAATACACGTGACGATCCAGAGAGTTTTTAATCTTAGGACCTGACGGCGTCACCAAGGCCGTCAGGGTCCAATTACTAGTGACGGCCCAGAACATTTCTCCACATGACGGCGTCACAAATAGATCTAGGCAATACGATTTTATCAAGGCGGCGAGTTGACGGCGTCACGATCCAACACATGACGTCGTCACAATGTAAAATCTATATATAGTTTTCCAAATTTCATTCATTAGAGTGCAACTTTGAGGGAATAAACCCTAGTCCAAATTTTATCAGTTTTTCATGGGTTCCAACCCCTTGATTCTTCCATGTTCAATTGAAGATAAGTATTCATTCAAATCATTCAATATGTCTATGTGTTGTGTGATTATATCTTACGCTTGTCTTCTATTTAACATGCTAGGCTAGATTTTTCTTGTGTTTGCTTAGATGTTGTGAAACCTAGATGTTGATTATGGGTTGATTGTTTGTTTATAATTGTTATGGATGATTGTATTCGATTTTTGGTTTAAGAAAACCGGTAGACTTCCATTGGTAACTTGCTTGAACGTCTTAAGAAACATGATCGGAGGTGTACTACCATTTTTGGTTATATTTAATGCGTAGGAGAATTCTAATGATCCCATTTTAGGAGCTTCTAACGGGTCGACATAGGAGTGAAGTAGGATCCTATCGAGTTAGGGAATATTGTACACGGCCCTAGGACTAGTATTAAGGAATATGACCCGTCATCCATGCAATTGTAACAAGCTAATCAACCTGTAAAAGATATCTAGGGAGTAATGAAATCTATGTAAACACAACTTTCCTCATTATTGTTTCCACGACATTAGTATAATAGTTTTATTTTCATTTTTGTTATTTTATTTTTCTTGCATTAGTAGTTAATTGGGTTAGTTGGCTAGCAACTAATTCCGCCCACTCCTTCAAAACCCAAGATTTTACTTGCTTTCATAAAAATATAAAAATACAAAAAGAATCATCCCTCACCTCTAGACCTAGTTTAGTAGGCTTCCTAATCCTAGCGACACTATTCCTGAGTTGAACGATCGATCCCCCGGTACTTGTCACTTTACTATACTACAACGATCAGGTACACTGCCTAGTGGGGGTTGTAAGCTTCTCGAGATCCCTTGAGGGGTAAAACCTGTTGCGAGGGCGCAATTTCCACGTATCAACAATTACCAAGCCCTTACATTTACTTCACATGGATTTATTTGGGCCTGTTTTTGTGAATAGTTTGAACAAGAAGTCACATTGCCTGGTTGTCACAGATGATTTTAGTAGGTTTACTTGGGTGTTCTTTCTAGCTACTAAAGATGAAACTCCAGAGATTCTCAAGGCATTTATAACTAGAGTTGAAAACCTGAATAACCAAAAGGTGAAGATAATTAGATGTGGCAATGGAACAGTGTTCAAGAATAGTGTGATGAATCAATTATGTGTGGGCAAGGGTATTCTAAGACAGTGTAATGTTGCAAGAACTCGACAACAGAATGGTGTAGCAGAAAGAAGAAACAAGACATTGATTGAGGCTGCAAGAACAATGTTATCTGATTCTAAATTACCTATACATTTTTGGGCTGAAGTTGTAAACACTGCATGTTTTGTGCAAAACAGAAGCAAGCTAGTTAAGCCTCACAACAAGACTCCATATGAGTTATTTCATGGAAAGAAACCAATGATTGATTTCTTTAAACCATTTGGATGTCCTGTTACTATCTTGAACATTAACGATCAGTTATGGAAGTTTGAAGAGAAAGCAGATGAAGGATATTTTGTTGGTTACTCTATAAATAGTAAAGCTTTCAGGGTATAAAATAAGAGAACCAAACATGTAGAGGAGAATTTGCACATCAAGTTTAGTGAGAACACATCTAATGCTGAAGGGAAAGGACCATAATGGTTGTTCAATATTGATATTCTAACCAAGACTATGAATTATGAGCCAGTTATTGCAAGTGTAGTCACTAACAAAACTCAATAAGAATTTGTTTTGGTTGAGAAATTGAAGATTGGTCCAACTTTACTACCTTTTCAGTAGGTTCAAGGTTCACAAGAAGATGAGGTTACTCATGAGAAACCTAAAGAAGCAGAAGAAGGCATTGAGATACCTGTTGATAATGAAAAGGTAACAAATGAAGCACTTAAAGTTGTTGAAGATGACTCTACAGCAACGCCAAAGCAGTCTACTGCTACATCAGAAGACTCTACTGCTGAACCAGAAAACTCTACTTCTAGGAAAAAAGACACAACTACTGCTTCAATAAATTCTGCTGCTAAGCCATTAGATCTTACTTCTTCTCCAAAGTTTCCATCAGTGGACATTCAGGGTAGATCTTTTGCTGATCCAAACTATCCTGATGATCCAAATATGCCTCCTCTTGAGAACATTTACTATGACACAGATGATGAAGCTCTTGATGGTAAAATATTTGGAGCAGATGTTGATTGTTAGGAATACAAATATTCCTATGAAAGCCTCAGTCACCTAAATATTGTAATAGCATTAAGTTAGCTCATAGTTAGTTGAGTTATTAGTTAGAATTAGTTTAAGTAACATCGTGGAAGAAGGACGGGTCTTTACCCACTGTATGCCTGATCCACAGCCCGGGTGTGGGCGTTTTTATCTTTTTGTAAGACACTATAAACCCCCCTCTCCACATGTGGAGAGGGTTGGACCTTCTCATTCTCTAATCTAATATTACATTACATCTTTTTCTTTCAAGGTTCCAAACTTTCTTTTCCTTTCTTCCTCTTTCTAACTCATACGCCACCAACACCACCATGCACCTCATGTCTGTGAATTAATTAGTATCCTACAATTGGTATCAAGAGCCAAGGTTTCATCTTAGGGCCTTGGTGAATCATATTTGGTGTGGTTTTTTGTGGTTTTGTGAGTTAGTAGTGCTTTTCTTGAAAACATCTTGGTTTGATCTATCTAGTGTTAGTTGACATGTTAAAGGTGTACTTTTATGATCATTTGTGCTTGTACTACATTATTTCTCAGTTGGTTTCGCCACATCATACGTATCTTTGAGGTTTGGATTGGGTTTAAGTCGTTATTCTTGTCTGCGGTTTGCTCCATTATTCTATTTCTTGACTGCGGTTTGCTACTGGACCCTGCGGTTTACTCGTTAGCGTTTACTATTTTAGGTATAAGGACAAAACACAAGGAAAGTGACAGTTTTGGACTTTTGTGATATGCGGTTTGAGTTAGCGGTTAAGTGCTTGCGGTTTGCTCCTGTGGTTTGCTCCTGTGGTTTGCGTGTTCGGCGTTTACCTCATTAACGGTTTACTCTACATGCGGTTTAGTTCTTACTGCGGTTTGCTCCCTGCGTTCTACTAACCTTGCGGTTTACCTTCTTTGCGGTTAGCTCATTGATTGCGACTACCTCACCTGATCTTGCGGTTAAATCTCATCTGTGTTAATCTCAGAATTGCGATTACCTGTACTTTGCTGCTTGGTTAGTTGTTTGTGAGTATCTCTTACTTATTGGCAATTAACTAAGTGGTGAGATTCGTGTGATAGGCTAATCATTTTGCAATCAGTGAACTGTTGTAACTTAAGTCGTTTAGATTTATCTAATTGTGATCTAACGTTGTGAGTTTATCCTTACGACTTGACTAATCTTAATTGGATATATTGTAACTTGACTTGTCACAACTTGACACCTAGTGCAAACTGTAACCCACCTGGTGCAAACTGTAATCCACCTGCTTCATTACGACAACGTCTACTAATTCAGTAATACCTGAAATTCTCGAATTATACGGCATGGTCGATGTACCTTTGACTTCTAATCTTTCTCTACAAGTTAACGGACTCGTACCTGACAATACTTCTATGGTACCTTGATGCTCAGATTATACGACATGATTGATGAACCGTTGACTTCTAATCCTTCTCTACAAATTAACGGACTTATACCTGACAAAGCTTCAATGGTACCTTCGTGCTCGGATCCCCAAGAGAATGTAATTCATCAGCCAAGTAAATTACTGAACCATGCAAGGGAATGCCACATTTAATGCTTTCGACTGCTTCACTCACATCTCTCTGTACTGTTAGAAGGTAATGGATTCAAAATGGGGTTCGAACGTGCATTTACAACTCTCTTCAGTCAAGATGTTCAAACTTTCATAGACATAATGATTCTTAATTTGGATCAATTATGACAACAACTGGACCAAGAAGAATCTTCCAATACTCGACCCTTGGCTGCCCTCTGTGTGCTCAGCAAACAACTGCAGAGATTCATCAATTCAAAATCTGCTATGATATATGACTACGAGAGTCAAATGACTATGAAGTGTTTTGCTGATCACACAAAATTTGATGTTGACACATTCAGAGACATGTTACTCCAACTCATGGATAAGGTTAAGGAGTACATTGAGGAAAAGGCAAAGCACGAACTGGAGTATGAAGATCGGGTGAAGACACATCGGGTACAATCAAGCGATGGTATTGATTATTTGGGTATTGCGTCAGATGTTGAGTCAGTCATCACTGAATGCTCGGATTCGGAAGCTGTCAAAATTGACACAACTGACAAGTTAGTGACCCGTGCTATTGATGCAAAGTTCAGACCTGTGTATGCACTTGATTAAAGTGATGAGGTACCTTTAATTGATCAACATAAGTTGCTTTCTAATGAATGTCAGCATACAAATCAAATTAAACCTATTTATGACACAAATCTGTTGGATAAGACTAACAGTTTAACCTCCCCTAAATCAACAAATATGTTTCATAAAGGGGGAGAAAGTGATCTGTATGATGAAAGTTCTAGGCTTAAGGCTGAGTTTTCTAAAACAATGGACCAGGACATGGTTGAATAAGAAACTTTTAATCAACTCTTAAAAAGATTTTCACAACTTGAAAAACATTGTATTTCACTTGAAATTGAAATACAACAAAAAGAAGAAAGTCTTCAAAGTTGTAAACCTTATTTGAATCCGGAATTGCTTGAACTCAGTGAATATTTTGTGATAAACGATTTGAAAACTCAGCTACAAGATAAGGACTTAACGATCAACAGCTTGAAAAATCGAATTAAGATGCATGAGCAAAGTAATGGAGCCAAATGGATACATGACATTAATGAAACCGAATGCATAATGGCTAAATTACGTACGGAAAATGAGACTTTGAAAGTGCAATGTAAAGAACTGCATAACTCAATCAAAGAAATAAAAGCTAAGAATGTCAATCTGACAACCTCTCAATTAACTAAACACAATGATCTCATTGCTCAAAGTCAGAATAAAAGTCCCACAATTTCTGGTGTTAAAATTGTGTCAAGTTAAGTGACAAGGAGTCAAATGAACCCTAATCTTTCTAAACCATCAATCTTGGGAAAACCAGTTTTAAAAAGCATTGGTAATCATTCTACCATTAGATAACCCAATGCTTTTATTTCTGAAAGACCAAAATTCTCAAAAGCTCGGTTTGTCTCCCAAGTTGATGAGAAACATGCTTTAATTAAAACTGCGGGTTCAAAACTTAAATCTCATAATCAATTGGTCAACACTCAGGTTAAGTCTCTGAATCATACATCAAATGGGAAAAGTGTCACTTCATATGCCGAAAATTCCCTGCCTACTAGGACCCAAAATGCTCACAAACCTATGATGCCTTTAAGACATAGACAAAGGAAAACAGATAACAGAACCATTCACCATTAGAGTGTCACAATGCATGAAATACCATATAGGCTTAGATCCTCATTTATATGGGTACCAACGGGAAGGATATTCATGATGAATGGTAACAAATGGTCACATGTGTGTAAGCCTTCATCTATTAAAATGAAAGACATAGAATTTTCAAATGACTTGAATGACAACTTTAAGTAAGTCCATGTGTGGTGACCAAAGGCACTGATATCTACCACGGATGGAGACATGTTCACTCTAAAGTGATGTATGATCTTTTGGACTCATGTTTACTTTCACTCAGGACTCTTTCTTCACTTGTCACTAATTGAATGAAACCCGTTGTGTATTCTGACCATATTTCTTGTATATAACTTGCTTGTTTTGCATACATTTCTCTTTGTCTATTTTGTTTGGTATCTTTCTTGTGTCTTACTTGTCTTGGTATCTATCTTGTGTGTTTTTCCTTGTAATAAGCTGCTACAGTTGTGATGATGCTTATAGATTTTATATTGTCCCATGTATTGCCTGGTAGAATGTCTTAATGTGTGCCACCTGTTGATTACTTTGTGATACGTGTCACTTTTGTATCTCTAGGGACTGTTTCGTAAATTATGCTTATGGTTCACTAGGAGGTGTGTAAGTTCAGCGACTAAATCTGTCATCTTTCTTAAATGGTTCCTTCATATAAATATTTTTTTCTTTTTCTTCTTGCGGTTTAGTATCATTAGGTGCACATTCTCTTCACACTACTCTACATACTCTCTACCTATTCGCTGCATCATTTAGTGTCATCACTTGTTAATCTCCTAGGTTGGTTAGATTTCTCTCATTGTGACCTCTAGATTATCTATATGTTTTATGCCTTCTCACATGTTTCGCATTGCTTATTATTTAGGTGGTGGGCTTCGTTGATCGTGTCACGCTTGATTGTTATCAATAATAGGTTAGCTTGTGATTATTTATGACTGCTTGTTTGTTCACGATTACCTCTCTATTATTTCTTGATCTCAAAACGGGATAGTCGAGGCATAGAAGTGTTGCGAGTAGGATTAGTGGTATTTGATGTTGTGTTTTTTGGGATGTTGCATTAGTACTAGAACTTAATCATTGTTGATTCTATCAATCCTAGTTAATCTTGTGATGGTTTAATTGAGTTTTTAGTATGAACGTGTGTTATGTGACTGCCTGCATTGCGATGTTCTTGATTGCGGGTAGCTCTAATTCTTGATTGTGGTTTCCTCAATCATTCACAACTGCGATTAGTTTGTATTGCGGATAACTCTTCTTGCGGTTAACTTGCACTACTATTACATTGTCTTGCGATTAACTCACCTTGCGGTTACCTCAACTAGCGGGTGATGTGTCTAGCGGTTACTTAATTCCGTGTGTTTGCTTATTACTGACATTAGTTTGTATTGCGGATAACTCATCTGATGATGTCATCTTGTGAAGTGATATCATGGATTCACTTATTACTGACATGTTTAATTCCGTGTGTTTGCTTTCTGTGGTGATTTGTGTTAAGTGCAGATACTATGGGAGAGTCTAATATTGAAGGATCATCGGCTCCACCAGTTCGTTCTGACAACGATATCCTTCCTTTCAACAAGTTGGTATCTATTGGGAAGAGTAACTGTTATGTGAAGGCTGACAAACCTCAGAACCACCCTATATTCCTAATAGCTCTGGATATACTTAAGCACACTACATTCTTCAGAGCTTTCACTGCATCTGCAACAATTCCATCCATTTACATACACTAGTTCTGGAACACCATCTGCTATGACAGAGCTACTAACACATATAAATGTCAGCTGGATGAACACTGGGTGAACATCACTAAGGAGACACTTGGCTGTGCACTTCAAATATTGCCGACCGGTGATTATGTGGAGTACACTCCCCCGCCTAATCCAGCTACTTTACTGAGCTTTGTCAATGAACTAGGGTATCCCACTCATGTCTCAACATTATCCACAGTCATCACTCACGACATGTATCAACCATGGAGAGCCATCGCAAGTGTCATTAACTTGTGTCTGACGGGTAAAACTTCGGGCTATGAAAGACTTAGAGCTCCATCTCTACAAATCCTCTCGGGTGTTGTAAATGGGAAGGATGTCAATTTTGTTGAAAGAATATGGGAGAAATTCACTCAGTCCATTCACTCTTTTCTCGAAGATAAAGCAAATCTTGAGGCAAACGAAGATGGAAAGAAGAGATCTGCCAAGCTTCTCATTCCAAGCATTCGATTCACAAAGCTTATTATATTAAGTCTCCAACGATCTCTTAACTTTCACCCAAGAGAAGTATCGGCTCTCCATCATACCTCTGATGAAAATCCAGTGGGATATCTGCCAGTGAGCATTCTCTGTCCACCATGTCTGAGAGAACTTCATCAAAGAAACTCAAGGGAGTGACAACCTCTGCTGCCTCTTCTGAAGGTACCAAAAGGGTTAAACGCACCACTGGGAGCAAAAAGCCCAACTCCAAGAAACCTATTTCTAATGAAAGTGATCCAGAAGATGCACCAAGCACCATACAAATGCCACTATCAGAAGAAGAAATGGTTCAAATTGCAACTGCTGAAAGTCTGAAAGATGCGTACATGCCACCGGTACCTCCAGTCAGTGGTGTCAGCATCAAAGAACCTGAATCGGACAAAGGTCAACAACTGGAGCATGTAGAAGGTAAAGGTAAGGATGTCACTACGAAAGAACAGGTTGCACAAACATTGTTGAACATCTCATCTCCTGCCTCCAAATCAACAAGCACTAAGTATATCTTCAAAAGACGTTCCCCGTCATCATCATCTGCCAAAGTGTCTCCGGAAAAAACATTGTCACACTCACCCAGTCTGGGGCAACATGCTAGCTCAAGTGGCTCTGAAACTGACACTAGCTCAACACTTAAAGGTGATGACTCCAACTTAGCTACACAAGACGTCACCAGTAACAAACCCGTGCAGGATAAAGTTGTTGAGACTGAAACACCTCTAGACCCACTTCATGATGAGTTTATGTCCACTGCTTACCCTAACTTACAAGGTAATCTCAAGCTCAAGACCGATGATCCTAAGCTCGTAGTGGAACCTGACAGCTCAACAGGCACTCTGGCTTCTTTTAAGAACCTTGACACTTTTGGAGATCAATTCTTAGTCGATAAGCCTGATGATGCAGAAGGTGACAAATCTGGCGATGAACGAGAATAAGTTGTCTCAATGGTTGATGTCACTATCTAGCAGGACACTTCTACTATTCCTACCTTGTCTACACCAACTCCCACTGCTGCAACTGACACCACTGGTACCACTCAAGCTACTGCCACACAAGAGAAATCCTTTGATTCCGCAAAGATCCCAACTCCTCCCACAACTGAGAAGAAATCGGACCGCGGACTGGATGATTTCACTAGTATTATTGCTGGCGTCGTTCAAGACAATCTCATTATTCATGAGAAGTTAGAAAAGCATGCTTGATTGTTAAGAAATATTGTGAATCTCGACTTGCCTCAAACTATTAAGAATCACAGCAGCAGGCTATACAAGTTAGAGCATCTCGACCTCGAGCAATAAGTGTCTCAGGCCATCAATGAACAAGTCGCTGAAGCTGTCAGCATCGCTCTAGAAGCCCCTCTCAGATCCAGATTCAAAGACTTACCCATCAATGACATGAAGGTGATTTTACATCATAGTATGTACGAGAAACACCAACACAAAGGACATGAGGCACACGTCAAATTATATGAAGCATTAGGTGCCTCTACAAGACAAGATGATGCCGAGGAGCACGCCAGAGACATGGAAATAGAGCGGAAGAGGAAAAAGAGGCGTCAGGGTCACCCCAGGCCTCCATCGGGATCACCTCCACAACCTCCACCACCACTTCCACCTGCTGGGGCATCAGGACCATCGGGTACTTCTACTATACCTGGATCTCGAGTATCTCAGACTCGACTGTAGGCAATGCAAATCGGCCTTGTCTATCACCAAGATGAAAGCTGCCCATTATCTAGATATTGGGTTGGAACAGCTTGTCCCTGATGACATGTGGATCTCTCAAGAATGTGATTATGATGTTGCTACCTCTCTTGGAATCCCTCACTGGTGTCTCAAGAAGCAACAATTTTATATAGATTGGTTCCAAGCACAAAGTGACCGTAAGTCTGTTCGATCACCGCTCCAAATCATCAGTGTCATCAAGATACAGATACACCCTATCCACGGATATGACTATCTCAAGAGCATAGTGCTCCGACGAGCTGATTTCAAAGAATATACCATATCTGAAGGCGATTTCAAACATCTTCGCCCCAATGACTTTGAAGATCTGTATCTATTACACCTTCAGGGAAGATTGCATCACTTACGATCTCGTGAGAAGAAGAATCTTGTATTCACTGTACTTCATTGGATCTGTGGTATTGTCATCAGAAAACGAGTCGAAGACTTCCAACTTGGCATTGAAAGTTATCAATCCCAGCTCAATCTTACGTGACCTCAATGGGATGTTGCTAGCATAGAACTAGCTGTTGATTTTACGGTCATTGAATCTCCCCTGGCAGTGATATTTCGAGATAGGTACAACGTTCCTATGGTCTTGTGCTTCACGGAGATACACAAGTTCAGTGATGGTACGTTGCAAATGGTCAATGAAGCTTTGGACTTTAGAGTGAAAGAATACCATGTGTATAAGTCTGGATCAAGAAGGTACACCAATCACTGGATAGATCAAGACCTGATACTGAACAAGAAATTCATGGCTGGTATTCGCAAGAGATTGAAGTTGAGGAGAATCTTTCGTAGTTTGGAATATTAAGTGGGTGGTAGAGTTCGAGAAGGTGACTACCGCCTTCTACAACGCAGTGAATGATCTCTTATGTTGGGTGGTGTCTCGTTATATGTTGTATTTTGGGTGCAGTGATGTTATGTAACATGTACATTATAAACTTTCTGCTTGACTCTTTCTCATATCCTTTTATAGTTCTTATACATTATACCTAGTAGTATAGAGTCTTAGTTACAACATAAATCAAAATTATAAAACATATAAAAACTATAAAAACTTGAAAAATCACTAAAATCCAAAAAATATTCTTCTCACGACATGTCTCTTGTCTAATCAATATTATGTACGTTTCTAGAAATGTCATTCAATAAGGACACAGAATCATACATATGCTTGAGCAAGAGTTTTTCGGTTTCAAATAAAGTTTTTTCTAAAACATGTCGTTTCTCAAAACATTCTTCAAAATTATGGCTTACAGTCATTTCAGGCTGTAACCCGGACTTCAAAAAATATGGCTTGCTATTGCTTGAGATAGCAACCCGTTTTTCAAAATGGGGAAAACACGTCGCTAAAAATACGGTTGTTCCTTTTACCGGGTGAAGTTCACCTGGGCATGGATTACTTTATATCCATGTTTCCTCGATCTAATGTACGGTTTAGTGCATTATTTCTTGATAAAGAAGATAAATCTTCTTTTTATCGCCAAATACTTTCCCTTTTATGATTTTTCCGGAAAGTATTTGTGCAAAACTTGGTGGTACCATGAGATTTTGATTGAAAATCAAATTGAATCTAAATTTTGATAAAATTTTTTCACTCAATCAATGACTTCAATATTTTTTGAAAATACTTCAGTTTTAACATCCGTCATTGATTGAGGGGGAGAGTGATTTCTCAAAATTTTATGTATCATCAAAACTCCCCACTTTGTACAAAAACCTTGCAATTACACACTTTGTGATGGTGATGTGTCAAAATGAGAAAATTTCAAAGAGTTTTCGTTAAAACTTCAAATCGTTTGTAAACTAATCAAATCTGATACATAACAACCTCTCTCATAGAATGAGGGGGAGCAAAAAAAAAAAGGTTCCTCTTTTATCAGAAAATATTAAAACTGACAGCATTTCTCTCCCAAACGTTTTCTAACTTATTTAAATCAATTGAGATCCAAAATCTCGAAAGATTTGAAATTTTTGATCGGGGGAGAGAATGTGATTTAAATATGAAATCTGATAATCAAAAAGTGATCTTTTGGACTCAATAATAGGCTCCCACATATGTGCTAAACGCTTTTCGATGCACATATTGAGGGGGAGCAAATGGCGTTTGTGGAAGTAATACCAAAGACCGACCATTTATCTTTATGCATGGAGTTATAAGGATGGTTAAGGTTAGGTATGAGTTCCCATGATCCACCAGAACCGGAAGGATCTTCCCAGGGACAATCAATAGATAGATTAGAAGTCCTTAGGAATGATTGAAAAAAGGAGTAAAGTGAGAAAGGGAAGAGTGCTTACTGAGATAGAGCTAGGACTGGAACAAACCCAACAAGGTTCTAGTGATGAAGTCTCGGTAAGCACTGAAGGGGTTGAAGAATTAAAAAGAAATGAAATGAGAAAGGGTGAAAAGAAATAGCTCTCCATATATTCAACCTTAGGGTAGAAACCGGGTTCAACTTCATAAGCTACTGGCGGTTACTAAGATAACGTCGGTATTGAAGACAAGACGTCATGGACCCAGTGACGCACTGCACTAAACTTCCCAACCACTCAAGTTCTCTTAAAAGAACTTGTTTCATTCTCACGGGGAACCCTATGCAATGTATCGACCGCTCATTGCGAGCTATGTTGATATCTAAAACAGGAGACGCCTCCCTAGTCTCCAGGAGCGGATCAAAACGCACTATTGAGTCTAGAGCCATGAGATCATCCATATATCTCAATAGGACACACTTCCAAATATGCTTATTGTTTCACACAATGTGGAAAATAAGATAAAATATTTAGAGTCCTACGCATTATCCGTGTGGTATTGCCAGAACATCCGAGTGATATGAAAATATTCACAATGACGATGGAAATCCTTGTAGAGCGAACATCTCTCAAGGTCTTTGTAGGTGACATGTGAGATCCATCTTGTATCAATGATAAAAACTGGAAAGCAACAATGGTGCGATTCAAAATTGAATCAAACTTGTTCCAGGATATGGATTGACGGATACTTTTGCAAAAACCTTTCAATGTGCTCACAAACTAATTTTTTGAGCACATTGATTGTGTATAATCCCTCAAACAAAAGTATTTATGATGGAAATGTGATTCAAAGCTTAAAACTCTCGTTGTGTCTCAAAAATGTCTTTATTTGACATGCGAGTGATTTATATAAAGCAATTTCTCATCAATCCGTGAATACCAATTCACCGATTCACTCTATCGTGCTATCTGCTTTAAGACGTTCCGGTATGAGAACATGCTTAGTATGAAGATTCTTAAGTGGATTCTTAGGAAGATTCATTACTACAAGCTGGAAATTCCTGTCAAGGAGAGTCGTCTTTAACAGAGACTCTACCTGATCACAGGTCGGTTTTCACAAAACCAGAGGGTATTCTATCCTCGCAGAACGAATGACAAAGCCATATTCGTTCTCTATCTTTATTTCTAACAGTTTTATTTCAGGGACACATATAAAGATGGAGTTGATGGTTCCTATTTCCAGCAGAATCGGGTCAATCCATACCTCATGCTCATACATCCTCCTTACTATCTATGATGATCATGAAGGATGAGAGACTCCCTACACTGAATGTTAAGAGACTACCAACAATGTTTCCGCAACTCTGACGAAAAGTCTCCTAATACTGAAGGGTGTGAGCATGATGGTCCTAATGTCACAACATCACATAAAGGCGATACTACTATGGATGAGCTTGGAGATTTACTATGGCTGATGATCTCAAAGAAGCTCAAAGATCACTCAACTCAAAGGAACTCAAATCACAAGTTCATTGCTTGAAGTACAAAGTGAAGAATTAGAACCTACGAGCTACAAAGTCTAAAGAATGCTTGAAGAACAAAAAGCTTAATTTCCAAGGTGACCTCGCTTAGGGGGAGATTGTTATGAATACAAATATTCCTATGAAAGACTCGGTCACCTAAATATTCCTATGAATACAAATATACAACATCAAAGTTTCTTTGCAAGATCTCTTCATCAAAGAAATAGTCACAAAGATCTGCAAAATTGTTTGTTTGCCTGTTTCTATCTCAAATAGAACCCAAAAATACCTATAAAGCCTTACAAGAACCATGCTAGGTGGAAGCAATGCAAGATGAGCATCTGTAATTCAAACTACAAGAAGTATGGACCTTTGTTGATTTTCCAAATGGGCAAAGGGTAATTGGAAATAAATGGGTTTTTAGATGCAAAAGAGATGAAAGAGGCATAGTCATCAGAATCAAGGCAAGATTAGTTGCACAAGGATACACTCAACAAGAAGGCATTGACTATGATGAAGTATTTGCACCTGTGGCAAGGATTGAGGCCATTAGATTATTTTTGGCCTATGCCTCATATAAAGACTTTGTGGTGTATCACATGGATATCAAAAGTGTTTTTCTATATGGGACAATTACAGAAGAAGTTTATGTGTCTCAACCACCTGGTTTTGAAGACCCTGATTATCCTGACAAAGTTTACAAGGTGAATAGAGCAATGTATGGTTTAGATCAAGCTCCTAGAGCTTGGTATGATATTTGTCAACATATTTGCTAGAATCTAGGTTTAGTAGAGGGAAGATTGACAAGCCTTTGTTTCTTAAAATAAACAAGGATGATATTTTGCTGGTACAAATTTATGTTGATGACATCATCTTTGGTTCTACAGAAAAAGCTATGTGTGTTGAGTTTGAAAAGCTTATGAAGGATAAGTTTGCTGTGATTTCAATGGGGGAACTCACCTTCTTCTTGGGTCTGCAAGTTATACAAAAGGAAGATGGCATATTTATTAGTAAGGATAAGTATGTTAATGATATTTTGAAGAAGTTTGGATTTGAAGATGCTAAGCCTGCAAAGACAACCATGGAATCTAATAAACCATTGTTGAAAGATGAAGATGGCAAGGAAGTGGATGTTCACTTGTACAAATCCATGATTGGTTCATTGATGTACCTTACAACTTCAAGGCCTGATATTATGTTTGCTGTATGTGTCTGTGCAAGATTCCAAGTATGTCCCAAAGAATCACATCTCAATGCAGTGAAGAGAATTTTTAGGTATCTAAGGCATCAACCTAAATTGGGCCTTTGGTATCCTAAGGATTCACCTTTTGATTTGGTAGCATACTCAGATAGTGACTATGCTGGAGCTTGCTTGGATAGAAAGTCTATAATAGGAGGTTGTCAATTTCTGGGAAACAGATTGGTGTCATGGCATGTCACACCCTGAATTTACTTGCATGGCAGCGGAATGGAATACCTAGGTGTAACGTCCATAGTATCACATACAAGGTTATATTGAACGACCTAAATTGTCGTTTTGAAAGTACATCGTTTGATCATTAAAACATTCAGAGTTTAGAAAATAGGTCCCAAAATGGTGTTGCAAGTTTATGAAAACAAGTTCAACGTGATCAAATGTTACATAAGTGCATGAAATAAAAGGTGAGACGCGTCGACTCTGTGACTCCATATAGGTCCAAAATGCATGCCCATATGAGATGCCTTTAATTACCTGAAAATACATTGCTAAAAACGATCAACAATAATGTTGGTGAGAAATCATAGGTTTGTAAAAATGAAATGTTATATGGTAACCTCAAGTATAAAGTGCATGACAAAAGTCACATGAAAAATAGTACAATAGCCCTTAAGCTCATGACCCCGAAGCTAGACTGATGATGTATATACCCCTCCAGAGTGTTCTGCCAAACACGCTAAAATGACAGAAATGAAATGCATCCGCTTGACTGTCAGTATAACTACCACGGATGGAGGCATCACCCTCAATAGATCTATCTACCCACTCTCGCTTACGCATAATTAACGGTCCATGATACAGGAATTGGGGACTTTAACATGGCAGCTAGGTAACTTAAGCATTGTACAAATGATTTGATACTTAGGCTCGTATGAAAATGGGTGCAATGTATTCTCCCCCGTGGGATTTGAAAACAATAAAAATGTTAACGGGGCTATGAAAACTCACCTGTAGTGATGGAACAAAGTAAAATGAAGTGATCTGAAATAACAAGGCGCAACTCCTAGCCGCAACCTAATATGAATGAGGTATAATCTAATTTAGATTATATATCGACGTTATGAATGCATGAGCATATGCTATCTATACCACTCATAATGTTTTGAAATGTTTATAATTGGGAAAATTATACTTTATATCCTCACACCAAGCCATATAGTGTTATAGGTGTTAATATAGTGAAACAATGTTTTATAATAGTCATATAGTGAAAATATAACTTTCGTTGAAATTACTATACTTATAACATTTTTGAAAATAGTTTCGGACAACACTTCGAAATACAAGGTGTATTTTGGTCATTATAATCCCATTTTATACGTTCTATATATCCATGGTTTCGTATTATAGTAAACTAATAAAATTTTAACATGTTAGTGCATTATATTAATTGTTAGTGTTTCATTTGACCCACTAAAAGTTGTGCATCAGCACTTATTTTTCTGAAATTGTCTATTAGACCTTCAATACGGTTTTTGGCATAACTCTTTCGTCGTAAATCGAATTTAGTCCATTCAAGCGGCTACGGTTTCATTATAAGATTTAATTTCTGAGTATTTGGTCAAAAGTAGGTCATAGGCTACCGATTTCTCCAGGATTTACAAAAATGACCAGCCTGTCCCAAATTGTTTAAATCAAAACTTGGTGTAACTTGTTTTTATCATAACGTTTTCATTATAAATCGGTTTTTACTTATTCTTGCGGCCATGGTTTCATCTTAGAATGTATTTTCTATATCTTTGGTCAAAATTTAGTTCATACCTACTGAGTTTACCATATTTTACCAACAAGGACAGTTGCTAAATTGTATCTCAAAAAATGGTTTCCTAGTCAATAACTTGTCCAAATTCATCACCAATCACTCCAACAATTCCCATAACCTACCATACACCTTCTTAGGGTGTCATGGGTTACTAAATGTCATAAAATAAGTCTCCACCCCAATATACTCTTAAGATTAATTTCTAACTCATAAGGATTATAAAAACATGAAAAGGAGTGGTATAAATTATATATTACTTGCATGTGCAAATAAAATGATATGGACATTGTAAAAACATTGTAATATTATGAAAAATAGTTTGGTTCACTTACTTGGATGATAAGGAGACTTTTAGTAATAAAACCGTATTACTTCTTGAGTTTTTATTTCAAAACTCCAACAAGAAGCACTAATAATGTATGATAAACACTTGATCTTGAAAAATTTGTGATTTCCTCTTGTTGTTCTTTGTTTTGCCGTCCACCACCAAGAGAAAAGAGAGTAGAAAACTTTTTATTTTGATCTCAAAATGATAAAGTTGCATGTATGTTTTATGTTAGGTAGATTTTAGCTTATATAGTAGTGGTTTTTGGTGTATTTTTGGTGCCAAGTGTGATATCAGACACTTAAAAACCGGCCACCTCATGTTGAGGTGGTTGTGTTGCTAATTTTTGCACATTATTTTGATTAAGGGGTACCGTTTAGTGTATAGTTTGAGCGGTTTGGGTACCGGGTTAATTAAAAATAGATTTTTATCGGAACTAACGTGACAAAATAACGTCATAAAAATTATAACATATAATTTTTGCAAACATTGAGTGTTTTGATAGATATTGCTTGGTTGATACAAATATTGTTATGAGTTAATATAAATGAATGTTTAAAAATATATAAACCCTTAAACTATAAAATAAATAGCTTTTATTATTTTAGTAGCAATATAATTAGTATATGAAAATACTAGTGCCATAGTGGGATTTGTTTGGTGAGTTTGATAAAAATCATTGATCACTTGTGGTTGTTTATTTATAATTACATATAAGTAATTTAAATAATATATAACCTAAGAGTGGTATAGAATGCACATGATGAAGTGATGATATGTAGACTACCCTTAGTCTATGAAATGTATTATGAATGATGTCTCATGATTACGCGGCTTAACCTTCCCGGTTATGTGAAATGAATACCCGTAAACCTAGTTTACGTGAAAATGTATGATGATCATGAATAGTAAACTTGTCGAGGTTTGGAAAATGACCTGAAATTGTGATTTGTGACAGTCGCCCACCCAAAAAGGAATTCAGTCCCTGAATTCAGCTGGTGTTGGTATCTGAATTAGGCTTGGTGAAAAGATGTGGGTATTTGAGTCGCATTTGGTCTTCTCGTTCCCAAATAAACTCGGGACCTCTTCGAGAACTCCAGCGAACTTTCACGATAGGAACTCGACTCTGTTTCATTGTCTGACCTCACAGTCCATGATTTCTATTGGTTCTCCTACAAGGTTTCGGGTTGTCATTGGGTTGGATCCCTTCAAATTGGAATTATGAGTGACTAATCTGAAAGTCAATTCTCGGGATTGAAAATTGCGACACATGTTTGTGTTACCTACTGTTTTCTGACAAAGGCTCAAGTCTGAGGCCACTGGCCTACTCTGTCTAATATATTGAATGGTCCAGTGCATATCGGGTTTAACCTCCCGTGTTTTTTGAATGGTAACATGCCTTTCCTATGCAGAACTTTCAACATGATCATGTCACCAACTTGAAATTCTAAGGGTTTACAACTTATCGACTTGTAATTGATTCTTGATCTGTAGGAAATTCCTGGTTATTTCATGAATGCTCATGGGAATAGTGAGTTGGGCTTTTTCCGAGTTCAGTCTGTCAATAGATGGTTGACACTTCGACCCTAAAGTGCATCAAATTGCGTTGTCTTTACACTCGCGCGATAACTATGGTTGCAAACGAATTCGATTTATGATAAATGGTTAGTCCAACCATTTCTAGAGTCAAACACTCATGCTCTGAGCATATCTTCCTAGGTTTGAATTGTTCTCTCGCTTTGACCATTGGTCTGAGGATGGTAGGCGTGTTTACATCTAAATGGGGTTCCAAAGGAAATCTTAAAATGATTGCTAGGAGTCTGAGGTGATTCGATCACCTTTATTAGGGATAATTGAAACGGGTACAATGAATCTGGTGACTAATTCTACAACGTTATGCCTTTCGAAAAGGGCGTTATACGAAGAAGATAGATTATGGGTAACAATTTTGATTCCTTGTGTTTTGGTCTAATGGATGCTACGACATACGTCTGTCTTTGCCTATTATGTTTGGTCTCCATTACTAACATTTGTAATTTTTGTATGGTGTCCCTCATAATATCCTTCCTCACGTATTCCAATATTCTTTATTGTCAAATCACAAAACTCTAAATGCATAAGTGATGTAATATGGTGATTGGTTTTCAAAATATATCTCGTGAATGTAAGTTTTGGTAGAAATATTTTTCTGAATAAACGAATTTAGAAAATGAAGCAAATGGTTTACTAAGTAATATCTTCCTTGATAATTCAAAATTCAGTAGTTATGAAATGTGAAACTGTTTTCAAAACTGTTGTGATTGGGAATGTTTACCAAAATTTGATGTTTATATATTTCTCATTGTACAATGGTTTTGCTAAATATCGACCAAAAAGGATCGTACTTGTCCAAGTAGGTATTTCAAAAATCATTTTCTACGAGATATGTGATTTGTGTAAACACAATTTTAAATCTACTTCATTTAAAAGTGAAAATGCTAACAAGGATAAAATGGTAGGATAGGTAATGTTCGCATAAATGCATAGATGTCTAACGTTCAGTTCGTGATGTTGGATAATGCCTATTGGTGGGTACCAGGCAAAACTACAAGCCTAGGTATTCAAACTAACTTAAGTCCTGAAATGGTTTATTGTTGAAATTGTCATCATGTTGGCAAAATGAAGGTATCCATTGATACTATGTCGATGAATTTCTATTTTATTTTCACATGTAGCTGGGGAGATATGCTTGGGCCTGATGTCTCTCTTGATGTATAGGTGAGGTTATCTAGAATTTGTTGAGGATACAACACCTTAGGGGAATCTAAATCGATATCCTTAATTCAAATCAATTATCCTTTGCGAAAACTCACTGTAGGGAAGTTTGCGTATGGATGAGGCCATGTTTACTTTAAATGTTTTACAGTATCGGTTAAGAGGCTTGGTTTATTTCTATAGTGTTGCTTAGCGTACCTTCACATTGTATTCGATCCTGTAATTCGGTCTAGCTAATACCTTAGAATGATAGAATTGGACAACTAGGTCAGAGATGGTGATTCAGATGGTCTCGTGGTATTCTTAGAATTGTTGTTGAGTTATGAATTGCCCTACTATATACCCCTAGTCCTGGTTAGTGGTGTTTTATTCCTTTCATTGTTTTTCTTGTATCAAAGAATCCTCCTTGTAATTGATATGGAAAGTCTCTTCTAGGGAAATCAATGGAAAAATTCAACTTAATGGCTGAGTGAGTGACAGGTGGGGTAAGTATTTAGGGAGGGTTTGTCAAAAAGAGATGTTTATGAAAGAGTTTATTTGTTTACAATGCTTTTAAATGAAGATTGTTATTAACAATCCTTTAAAAAGGTAATTATTTTCTTCATGGCATAATCCTTCTTGAATTATACATAGGTGATCAGGCTATGTTTAATTGAGGACTAATGATGCGATACTTGGTTTAGATAAAATAGTATTATGTTCCCAAAAGTTAAGTAGTGTTAATCTCCCTCTTTGTAAAATACTAGTCGAAACAGTTTGCGTGATAGTAAAATAGTTTATGAATTTGTAGCAAAAGTAGTTTGTAGGGTAATAGTAGAATATTTTGTAGAGCGATAATAGAATAGCTTGTGTGAAATAGTGAAATAGTACGCACGATGGTAACAAAATAACTTGTAATGAATTTTTGAAACAGCTTGTATGACACTTGGAAGGACATTTTTGTAGGGTGGCAATAAAATAACTTATTTTAAAATTTCTGTAAAACAATTTCCCCATATGATAATAGAATAGTTTGAAATAAAATTCGTTGTATGATTTATTGGATACATGGGTGAATCTTATAGAATGGTAATAGTCTACTAATCCATCAAAAATGAAATCGGCCTAAACTCGAATAAGACAGTGGCATGATGTTGCGACCTCTTTGTCTTATTAGCGCAGGTGTTCATCAACGATGAAAGCCGCCTAACAAGTCACAATGGAAACAATGTATCTCTCTGGGGATGCGAAGAATATTTGAAAGCACTTTCTTCTCGTACTGATCCACCATGCAAAATTGTGTTTTTTGAAATAAAAAAGAATGATTGAAAATTAAGTCATTTGAATAGAAAATGGAATAGACGAAGGTTACGATTATCACGGAGATAACAAAAGATAGTCATTACATTAGATAGAAAAGTGCTTAATACAACTAGGTTACATCATCGTACTTATGGAAAGTACCAAAAGAAACATACAACCCTAGAGGGCTCAACTATGGTTTATATATTTATAACATAAACTTCTTCCTCCAATTTTGGTTTCCCAACTCCGGGCATTCACTCCTGAAGTGTCCCACTACTCCACACTCACGGCAGGTTACCGTGAGTTTCTGATGCTTTGCGAGGGTGGGAGCCTTGCAGTCCTTGGCTTCGTGTGCGACCTTTTGGCAGTTTTTACATTGTGAAGGGAAAGATCCTTTGTGATGAAACTGACATGTATTGCACTCGGGTAATTTACCTACATACCTATTCTTTTGGCTTGACCCAGTAGCAAAGATTTCCACCACTTTTTGTATCTTATATGGTTGTTGGGTAGCATTAGCATCCTGATTATCAACCCAATTTCTCTTGTTGCCACTATAGCCTCCTAAGATCTTGGTATGAGCTATGCGTTCCTTTGCTTCGATCGCCATTCTGATAGCTTTAGACATGGTATCGGGTTTCAATGAGGTGACCAACATACGAATTTCAGGGGAAAGTCCCCCGATGTACCTTTCAAGTTTCTTGCTTTCCGGTTCATCCATTGCAGGGCCTAGTCGTGCTAAATCATAAAGATAAGCAATATACTTGACAACATCATCATCTACCATGGTAAGGTTTAGTGTTTCCTGTTCAATTTCTTGTAGTTCGCTTTTCACACAAAATTTTAAATTCATCATCCTTTTTAGTTTCTCCGAAGAGTGTGTGATGAGGCAAAAAATGATCCATTTTTAGGGGGTCATTTAAGCCCAGAATTGAATTTATTTGATCAAATATTGCCCTAAATCGTTCCTTTGTGATTTTAGGTACTTTTGGAGTGAATTCTGGAAAAGGAAGCATTTTGGACGTTTTTGTAGCATAAAAGTGAAGAAAACGGAAAAGTCTTAATTTTCCTTGCTGGGAACAGTACCTGACGGCGTCACCAAATTCTACATGACGGCGTCAAGAGTAAAACAAGAGGTGAAGTGGATAGAGTCCGTGACGATCCAGAGAGTTTTTACACTAGGGGCATGACGGCATCACCATAGGCCGTCATGGTCCCATTACACGTGACGGCCTAGAGATAATTTGCACTTGACGGCGTCAGATCTGGATCTAGGCAATCCGATATTACTATGGGCGGCGAGTTAATGGCGTCAGATTTTTCTTCTTAACGCCGTCATGTTGGAAAATCTATATATAGTTTTGTAATTTTCATTCATTAAAGAGAGGACAATTAGAGGGATAACTTGGAGAAACCCTAGCACGATTTTATCAGTACTTTCAAGGGTTTTTACCCTTTGAAACCTTTCATGTTCAATTAAGATAAGTATCCTTTCAATTCATTCAATATGTCTATGTGTTATTTGAATATATCTTACGCTTGTCTTGATTTTAACATGCTAGGCTAGATCTCTTGTGTGTTTGCTTAGATGTAGTGAAACCTAGATGTTGATTATGGGTTGATTGCTTGTTTATAGTTGTTACGGATGAATGATTTCGATGTTAGGCTTAAGAAAACTGGCAGACTTCCATAGGGTAACTTGCTTGAACGTCTTAAGAAGCATGAACCAATGCGTACTTGGTTTTTATGGTTGTATTTAATGCATGAGCGAATTCTAATGATCCCATGTTAGGAGCTTCTTGCAGGCTCAACATAGGAGTGAAGTAGGAGCTTATAGAGTTTGGGAAGTACGTACACCACCCCACGAATGGTATTAAGGAATATAACCCATCATCCACGCAATTGTAACAAACTATCAACCTGTAAAAGATATCTAGGGAGTAATGAAACCTAAGTAAACACAATTTTCCCATTATTGTTCACACTACATTAGTAATTAGCTTTATTTACATTTTTGTTATTTTATTTTGATTGCATCTTAGTTATTGGGTTAGTTGACTAGCAACTAATTCCGCCCACTCTTCCAAAAACCCAAGATTTTAATTGCTTTTATAAAAATATAAAAATACAAAAAGAATCATCCCTCACCTCTAGACTTAATTTTTAGGCTTTCTAATCCTAGCGACACTATTCCTGAGTTGAACGATCAATCCCCCGGTACTTCTCACTATACTATACTACAACGATCAAGTACACTACCTGGTGGGGGTTGTAAGCTTCTCGAGATCCCTTGAGAGGTAAATCCTGGTGCAATTCCCACGCATCAGTGTGAGTAAGAAGCATCCACTCCTACTACTTGAACATATTTGGTCCACCATTCCTAGGCGTGATCCTGAAAAGTGCAAGTGGCAAACTTAACCTTGTCTTCTTTACTGCTGTCGCCACATTGAAATATTGTTTCTATTTCTTCGAACCATTTTTGAAATTCCTTTGTGTCTATAGTTCCGCTAAAGGAGGGGGATTGCAACCCATAAATTCCACATGAGTAAGTTCCTTGGTGAGGGCGATGGCTATGTTCCTGGCAATGAATTGTCCAACAGCGGCTTGCGTCATACTTGGAGTGGTTTGCTTAAATCTATTTTCATCAAATTATAAGAGACCATGAGAATCTATAAGTAATAATAACCATCATATTCACAACTCATGAATATAACACATGAAATTTTTGTCTACATGGACCGATATCATAGATAGCACAACCATATCCATATGGTAGAGTCAACACTTGTGATTCTATTTGTACAACAATCAAAATACTACAAGTTTCTTTGAACTATGCCACACCTCCCATGGCTAGGATAATAGTAAAAGCTAGCAAAGATATAAGTCTAGTCTAGAGACATCCTGGTGTCCCTCTAAGTGAAACCAGGTTTGTGCCATCATATGGTCGAGATAGTCCTGAAGCGGGGTCTGGAGTTATGCATCTATGAAGTCCTAGATAGTGTATATTCTAAACCATTCTTGAGGAATCTGCGGATGTTCCTGTTGAGTCCATGATCTTGGTATTATCCACAAGGTGCTATCTAATTCATGGCAAGTGGGAATGGAAAAAGGGAAATGACAGTGGTGGTATTCTATAGGATGAGAATAACATTGATGACGATGAGATCCTAGTGATGAGTTAGGAGATGATGGTGATAATAGTGAATGGGATACTACCCTCTTTCGTGCAATCTCGCGACATCCAAGAGGTAAAACTGGAGTATGAACTATGGGACGACCAATAGTGTAATAAGTAGCTGATGGTGGTGGTAGTACCTGAGTAGTGAGTGTCTTACTAGTGAAGGAAAGAAAACATACTATCTTCCTTGCAATAAGCATCCTAATAGTTCCATTAAGATTAAGTCTGAATACTCTACCAAATGGCATTCTATGTATGGGCTAGGTGATAGGAAAACCTTGTTCCTATAACAACTCAATGGTGCTAATGGCAGTGTAACTGCAATTGGTGGTACAATGGTAGTGGAAGATGACAAGGCATCTTCAAGGTCGGAATCCGATGAAAGGATGACAAGGTGGGTATATGAAGACATGTCACTTGTGAACCATGTCAATATAATTATATATGAGTATGGGTACAAATAACTCGCACAGTGTGCGCATGAAACAACATGTACAATGAATATGCACCTATGATGAAATGATGAGATGCTATGATGATGTGGTTATAGTCTAGGGTCCAAGACACATCCTAGTTCGCTATAACCTTAGCTCTGATGCCAATCTGTCACACCCTGAATTTACCCGAATGGCAGCGGAATGGAATACCTGTGTGTAACGTCCATAGCATCACATACAAGGTTATATTGAACGACCTAAAGTGTCGTTTTGAAAATACAACATTTGACCATTAAAACATTCAGAGTTTACAAAATAGGTCCCAAAATGGTGTTGCAAGTTTATGAAAACAAGTTCAACGTGATCAAACGTTACATAAGTGCATGAAATAAAAGGTGAGACGCGTCGACTCCGCGACTCCATGTAGGTCCAAAATGCATGCCCATATGAGATTCCTTTAATTACCTGAAAATACATCGCTAAAAACGGTCAACAATATTGTTTGTGAGAAATCATAGGTTTGTAAAAATGAAATGTTATATGGTAAACTCAAGTATAAACTGCATGACAAAAGTCACATGAAAAATAGCACAATAGCCCTTAAGCTCATGACCCCGAAGCTAGACTGATGATGTATATACCCCTCCAGAGTGTTCTGCCAAACACTCTAAAATGATAGAAATGAAATGCATCCGCTTGACTGTCGGTATAACTACCACGGATGGAGGCGTCACCCTCAATAGATCTATCCACTCACTCTCGCTTACACATAATTAACGGTCCATGATACAGGAATAGGGCACTTTAACATGGCAGCTAGGTAACTTAAGCATTGTACAAATGATTTGATACTTAGGCTTGTATGAAAATGGGTGCAATGTATTCTCCCCCGTGGGATTTGAAAACAATAAAAATGTTAACGGGGCTATGAAAACTCACCTGTAGTGATGGAACAAAGTAAAATGAAGTGATCTGAAATAACAAGGCGCCACTCCTAGCCGCAACCTAATATGAATGAGGTATAATCTAATTTAGATTATATATCGATGTTATGAATGCATGTGCATATGCTATCTATACCACTCATAATGTTTTGAAATGTTCATAATTGGGAAAATTATACTTTATATCCTCACACCAAGCCATATAGTGCTATAGGCGTTAATATAGTGAAACAATGTTTTTTAATAGTCATATAGTGAAAATATAACTTTCGTCGAAATTACTATACTTATAACATTTTTGAAAATAGTTTATGACAACACTTCGCAAAACAAGGTGTATTTTGGTCGTTATAATCCCATTTTATACGTTCTATATATCCATGGTTTCGTATTATAGTAAACTAATAAATTTTTAACATGTTAGTGCATTATATTAATTGTTAGTGCTTCATTTGACCCACTAAAAGTTGTGCATCAGCACTTATTTTTCTGAAATTGTCTATTAGACCTTCAATACGGTTTTTGGCATACCTTTTTCGTCGTAAATCGAATTTAGTCCATTCATGCGGCTATGGTTTCATTATAAGATTTACTTTCTGAGTATTTGGTCAAAAATAGGTCATAGGCTATTGATTTCTCCAGGTTTTACAAAAATGACCAGCCTGTCCCAAATTATTTAAATCAAAACTTGGTATAACTTGTTTTTATCATAACTTTTTCATTATAAATCGGTTTTTACTCATTCTTGAGGCCATGGTTTCATCTTAGAATGTATTTTCTATATCTTTGGTCAAAATTTAGTTCATACCTACTGAGTTTACCATATTTTACCAATAAGGAAAGTAGTTAAATTGTATCTCAAAAAATGGTTTCCTAGTCAATAACTTGTCCAAATTCATCACCAATCACTCCAACAATTCCCATAACCTACCATACACCTTCTTAGGGTGTCATGGGTTCCTAAATGTCATCAAAAAAGTCTCCACACCAATATACTCTTAAGATTAATTTCTAACTCATAAGGATTATAAAAACATGAAATGGAGTAGTATAAATTACATATTACTTGCGTGTGCAAATAAAATGATATGGACATTGTAAAAACATTGTAATATTAGGGAAAATAGTTTAGTTCGCTTACTTGGATGATAAGGAGACTTTTAGTGATAAAACCCTATTACTTCTTGTGTTTTTATTTCAAAACTCCAACAAGAAGCACTAATAATGTATGATAAACACTTGATCTTGAAAATTTTGTGATTTCCTCTTGTTGTTCTTTGTTTTGCCGTACACCACCAAGAGAAAAGAGAGAAGAAAGACTTTTTATTTTGATCTCAAAATGATAAAGTTGCATGTATGTTTTATGTTAGGTAGAGTTTAGCTTATATAGTAGTGGTTTTTGGTGCCAAGTGAGATATCACACACTTAAAAACTGGCCACCTCATGTTGAGGTGGTTGTGTTGCTAATTTTTGTACATTATTTTGATTACGGGGTACCGTTTAGTGTATAGTTTGAGCGGTTTAGCGTATTTGGGTACCGGGTTAATTAAAAATAGATTTTTAACGGAACTAACGTGACAAAATAACGTCATAAAAATTATAACATATAATTTTTGAAAACATTGAATGTTTTGATAGATATTGCTTGGTTGATACAAATATTGTTATGAGTTAATATAAATGAATGTTTAAAAATATATAAACCCTTAAACTATAAAATAAATAGCTTTTATTATTTTAGAAGCAATATAATTAGTATATGAAAATACTAGTGCCATAGTGGGATTTGTTTGGTGAGTTTGATAAAAATCATTGATCACTTGTGGTTGTTTATTTATAATTACATATAAGTAATTTAAATAATATATAACCTAAGAGTGGAATAGAATGCACATGATGAAGTGATGATATGTAGACTACCCCTAGTCTATGAAATGTATTATGAATGATGTCTCATGATTACGCGGCTTAACCTTCTCGGTTACTTGAAATGAATACCCGCAAACCTAGTTTACGTGAAAATGTATGATGATCATAAATAGTAAACTTGTCGAGGTTTGGAAAATGACCTGAAATTGTGATTTGTGACATGGCAATGCAAGAAACAAATAGTGGTGGCAAATTCTACAACTGAAGCTGAGTATGTGGCTGCTTCAAGTTGTTGTGGTCAAGTGCTTTGGATGCAAAATCAACTACTGGACTATGGGTATAATTTCATGAACACCAAGATTCATATTAATAATAACAGCACACTTTGCATCATTAAAAACTGTTGGGTTTTGAGATTTTACTTCTCAGAATTTAACTAAGTGTCAAACTGCTGCTGATAAGAATCTGCTGCTAATGATAATGATTCTGCTGCTAGTGTTGTCAAACTGCTGCTAAGAGAAACTACCGCTGAAGAATCTGCTGCTTATGAGATAGACTTGTATACACGAGTGGATAATTATAGAATAGATTGTGTGTATATCTTATACGTTTAGAAAGATCTTATCTTGTATAGAAAGTTATTGTAAACCTAATAGGATTCCTTGGCCTATAAAAGGAGGTGCCTAGGGTTAGAGTAGGTACGCATTACTTTGTTCTCGTTTCACTTCAAGGTTGTAAAACCCTAGCATTGTCGAGTGCTCGTATAATAAATAT
Organism: Artemisia argyi; assembly: GCA_030686995.1. Taxonomy (NCBI): domain Eukaryota; kingdom Viridiplantae; phylum Streptophyta; class Magnoliopsida; order Asterales; family Asteraceae; genus Artemisia; species Artemisia argyi. The sequence continues at coordinate 105,300,456 of CM060682.1, read as the reverse complement.
ATTGATGTGTTGATAGTTATTAAAACTGTTCTTCTTAAGTTAAGCTTTAATATTCCGATGTATAGCTTAAGTGTTTATTCAAGTCAACTTCTATAAAGATCGTTTGCTCAACTAGGATCAACAAGTGGTATCAGAGCTTGTGATCTAGAAGTTGTAATCAATAAGAACTTGTTCCTTACAAGTTGACTGTTCCAAATCAATTATTGAAGATGGGTGACGACACACACATGGTAACTGCTTCAAAGGTTCCCATGCTCAAACCTGGAGAGTATGAGCTATGGAAGATGATGATTAGACAATACATTCGCATGATTGACTTCAACATGTAGAGTGTGATTGTGAATGGTGACTCTCTACCACAAAAAGGTCCTGATGGGAAAGAGATACCTATCAAATCTGTAGAAGAAAACTCAGTAAGAAAGATGGAGATCAAGGCACATAGTACTCTCATGATGGGCATACCGAATGAATTTCAACTGGACTTTGATGGCTGTGAGACTGCAAAGTTTTGATGGATGCTGTGGAATTCAGATTTGGAGGTAATGATGCTACTAAGAAGTCAAGGAAGAATATGTTGAAGCATCAGTTTGAGAACTTTTCTGCTACAAGTGGAGAAAAGCTTGATGGTACATACAACACGCTTAATCAACTTGTTAGTCACTTAAAGCTTGTTGGTTATGTTGTTCCTCAAGAAGATGTGAATCTTAAGTTTCTTAGAAGCCTAACACCTGAATGGAGCATGCATACAGTTGTTTAGAGGAATAAGCCTGATTTTGAAACTATGATGTTAGAAAGCCTCTACAACAATCTGAAGGTGTATGAACCTGAGCTGACCTCTTCAACTACTTCATCTTCTGGTACTCAAAATCATGCATTTGTATCTTCAAAGTCTAAAGGATCTCAAGAATCCCACTCTACTGCCTTTGGGGTATCTGCTGCTACATCTGATGGATCTGCTGTTAGTTCTACTGATAATAATTCCATCAGTGATGCTGCCATATATGCATTCTTGGCTGATCTGACAACCAACACAAGGTCACTAGTTCTCAATCAAGATATGGATCATATTGATCCTGATGATCTGGAAGAAATTGATCTTAAATGGCATATGGCTATGTTGACCTTAAGAGCAAGAAAATTCTTGAAGAGGACCGGAAGAGAAGTCAAGTACAGGGCTAAATAAAACCTGGGTTTTGATAAGTCAAAGATGGAGTGCTACAACTAAAATAGGAAAGGCCACTTTGCCAGAGAATGTAGGGCTCAAAAGAAGAATGCTGAAATTCCAAAGAAGACCTCTGAAGAATCAAAGAATACCACAACTGCATTGGTTTCTTGTGATGGGTTGGGTGATTATGATTGGAGTAACATGGCTGAGGAAGAACCCAATTACTCTCTGGTGGCTCAAGTCAAGCCTAAAATGCATAACTTTGCACTTATGGCCTATGCATCATCATCTTCTGGATCTGACTCTGAGGTATCTAATGATTCTGATATATCTGTGTGTTCTTTTAAATCATGTGCTGACATTGTAGAAGAACTTAAGTCTAGGAATGAGAGCCTTATAAAAGAAGTTGAACACCTAAAACTTGATAACTTATACAAAATAGGTATTCAAAATGTGGAAACAAGATTAGAATATCTTAAACAGTGTGAGCTAGAATATGTGGATAGAGTTAACCAACAGGATGTTGAGATCTATAAGCAAAATAGTAAGATTGAATTTCTCAAGAATAAGTTAGAAGAAGCAGAAAAAGATAGGGATGCAGCTCTTGCTGATAAAGATAAAAATATAGTAAGAGTAAATAAACAAGAATATGCTTCTGATTTAGTTAAAAAATCAATTGAAAGTACTTTAATGAGAAAAGGAAGTGGAATAGGCTACAATGAAGTTGCTCCTCCAGTTAAGAGTGCCTATGCTCCACCAAGAAAAGAACTGCCTTTTATAAGTGAGTTATACATGGAAAAACCTGTAGGAGAATCTAGTACTAGTGTCATAGAAACACCTAAGGTTGAAGTCAGAAATTTTTTTGATGCTCCTATTATTGAAGACTGGAATTTAGATAGTGATGAGGAACAGGGTGAACTAAAACAAAGTGTGAAAAAAGGAAGAAATTCCTGCAAAAGTTGAACCTAAAGTTGAACATGTTAAGTTTGTGAGACCTGTGTTGGGTAAGAGTATCTCTAGGAAAATGCTAGAATATAATAAGGTCCCTAGAGATCAGATGAAAAGGTTTTATAATAAGCCTAGGGGTAATCAAAGAAACTTTAATAACCTAGTTTCAAATAAGGTAGGTAATGAGTTTTAGTTAAAGAAAAAGGCTTGTTATAGTGTGGTAGCTTTGAGCATTTGATTAATAGTTGTAAAGACCACAAAAGCCAGTTTGGAATCAATACTCAAGGGTTAATCATAAATATGTTTCAAAAAATACTCACCCTCATCCTAATAGAAATATGATTCCAAGGGATGTGTTGCTAAGATATGGTGCAACTAGATGTATTTTTGCTGCTAAATCAAATGGTGCTTTTAAAACCACAACTGGTTCTATTGGTGGCTCTGCTGCTAGTAAGCACTCTGCTGCTAGTACAAAACTTTCTACTTCTAGGCCAAAAGTTTTAACAAATACAGTTGTTGGAAATCAATTTTATGCTGTTAAGGCCTCAGCTTGCTGGACTTGGAAACCTAAATCAACTGCTTCAGATAATGTTTCCAAAAACAGCAGTGCATCAATAGACTTAAAGAAATTTGACTATGTTGATGCACAAGGCAGATCCAAGTCAGTAATGGCTTGGGTCCCCAAGAGAAACTAATCTCTCTATTTTCATGTGCAGGGCAATCTACAGGATGAGCTAAAAGATATTGTTATAGTTGATGGTAGATGCTTTGGACACATGACCAGTGATGAGTCTCAACTTGAAGACTTTGAGGCTTTTGATGGTGGTTATGTTGCTTTAGGGAATGATCCAAAATGTGGAATAATATTTGGCAGAGGTACACTAAAAACAGGGAATTTAGACTTTGAAAAGGTGTTGCTTGTGAAAGGGCTTAAGTTTAACCTCTTTAGTGTCTCACAAATGTGTGACAAACAAAACTTTGTTCTTTTTACAGACACTGAATGTATGATCCTTTCTCCTGATTTTCAGTTGCCAGATGATAAATTTGTGCTATTGAAAGTCCCTAGAACTGAAAATATGTACAGTGACCATATTAAGAACATTGTTCCCAAAAGAGCTTTGACTTGTCTAATTGCAAAAGCCACTCTTGATGAGTCCAAATTATGGCATAGAAGACTTGGACATCTGAATTTCAAGACCATGAACAAGTTGGTGAAAGGAAATCTTGTTAGAGGGATGCCTACAAAGATGTTTGAAAATTTTGAAACTTGTGTTGCATGTCAAAATGGTAAACAACACAGAGTTTCATTCAAGTCCAAGACTGTGAACTCAATTACCAAGCCCCTACATTTACTTCACATGGAATTCTTTGGGCATGTTTTTGTGAATAGTTTGAACAAGAAGTCATATTTCCTAGTTGTCACAGATGACTTTAGTAGGTTTACTAGGTGTTCTTTCTAGCTACTAAAGATGAAACTTTAGAGATTCTCAAGGCATTCATAACTAAAGTTGAAAACCTGAATAACCACAAGGTGAAGATAATCAGATGTGACAATGGAACTGAGATCAAGAATAGTGTGATGAATCAATTCTGTGTGGGCAAGGGTATTCTAAGACAGTATAGTGTTGAAAGAACTCCACAACAGAATGGTGTTGCAGAAAGAAGAAACAGGACACTGATTGAGGCTGCAAGAACAATGTTATCTGATTTTAAACTACCTATACCATTTTGGGCTGAAGCTGTAAACACTAATTTCCTTAAACCAATGATTGATTTCCTTAAACCACTTGGATGCCCTGTTACTATTTTGAACACTAAGGATTATTTAGGCAAGTTTGAAGAAAAAGCAGATGAAGGATATTTTGTTGGTTACTCTGTAAACAGTAAATCTTTCAGAGTTTACAATAAGAGAACCAAACATGTAGAGGAGAATTTGCACATCAAGTTTAGTGAGAACACATCTAATGCTGAAGGGAAAGAACCAGAATGGTTGTTTAATATTGATATTCTTACCAAAACTATGAATTATGAGCAAGTTATTACAAGTGTAGACACTAACAAACCTCAAGAAGAATTTGTTTTGGTTGAGAAATTAAAGATTGGTCCAACTTTACTACCCTTTCAGAAGGTTCAATGTTCACAAGCAGATGATGTTACTCATGAAAAACATAAGGAAACTGAAGAAGGCATAGAGATACCTGTTGATGTTGAAAAGGTAACCAATGAAGCACCTAAAGTTGTTGAAGATATATCTACTACATGGCCAAAGCAAACTACTACTACACCAAACTCTACTGGTGACTCAGAAGACTCTACTGCTAGGCCAAAAGACACAACTACTGCTTCAATCAATTCTGCTGCCAAGCCTATTGACACTAATTCTTCAACAAAGTTTCCATCTGTGGACATTCAGGGAAGGTCTTTTGCTGATCCAAACTATCCTGATGATCTAAATATGCCTCTTCAAGAGAACATTTACTATGACACAGATGATGAAGCTCTTGATGGTAAATTGTTTGGAGCAGATGCTGACATTAATAACATGGAACTTAATGTTCCTGTTAGTCCTACTACTACCACAAGAGTTCATAAGAATCATCCCAAAGATCAAATTCTCAGTGATCTAACATCATCTGTATAAACAAGAAGAATGACTAAAGAGCAGAAAGATCTACAACATAAAAGTTTCTTTGCAAGATCTCTTCATTAAAGAACCAGTCACAAAGATCTGCAAAATTGCTTGTTTGCCTGTTTTCTATCTCAAATTGAACCCAAAAATACTTATAAAGCCTTACAAGAGCCAAGCTGGGTGGAAGCAATGCAAGATGAGCTTCTACAATTCAAACTACAAGAAGTATGGACTTTGGCTGATTTGCCAAATGGGCAAAGAGTAATGGGAACTAAATGGGTTTTTTGATGCAAAAGAGATGAAAGAGGCATAGTCATCAGAAACAAGGCAGGATTAGTTGCACAAGGATACACTCAACAAGACGGCATTGACTATGATAAAGTATTTGCACCTGTGGCAAGGATAAGGGCCATTAGATTATTTATGGCTTGTGCTTCATATAAAGACTTTGTGGTGTATCAGATGGATGTCAAAAGTGCTTTTCTATATGGGACAATCACAGAAGAAGTTTATGTGTCTTAACCACCTGGTTTTGAAGACCCTGACCATCCTAACAAAGTTTACAAGGTGAATAGAGAAATGTATGGTTTACATCAAGCTCCTAGAGCTTGGTATGATACTTTGTCAACTTATTTGTTAGACTATGGGTTTAGTAGAGAAAAGATTGACAAGACTTTGTTTCTCAAAAGACACAAGGATGATATTTTGCTGGTACAAATCTATGTTGATGACATCATCTTTGGTTCTACAAACAAAGCTATATGTGTTGAGTTCGAGAAGCTTATGAAGGATAAGTTTGCTATGTGTTCAATGGGGGAACTCACCTTCTTCTTGGGTCTGCAAGTTGTAAAAAAGGAAGATGGCATATTTATTAGTCAGGATAAGTATGTTAATGATATTTCGAAAAAGTTTGGTTTTGAAGAAGCTAAGCCTGTAAAGACAACCATGGAATCTAATAAACCATTGTTGAAAGATGAAATTATCAAAGAAGTAGATGTCCACTTGTACAGATCAATGATTGGCTCATTGATGTACCTTACAGCTTCGAGGCCTGATATTATATTTGTTGTATGTGCCTGTGCAAGATTCCAAGTATGTCCTAAAGAATCACATCTCAATGCAGTGAAGAGAATTTTTAGGTATCTGAGGCATCAACCTAAATTGGGCCTCTAGTATCCTAAGGATTCACCTTTTGATTTGGTTGCATACTCTGATAGTGACTTGCTGGAGCTTGCTTGGATAGAAAGTCTACAACAGGAGGTTGTCAATTTCTGGGAAACAAATTGGTGTCATGGCAATGCAAGAAACAAACAGTGGTGGCAAATTCTACAACTGAAGCTGAGTATGTGGCTGCTTCAAGTTGTTGTGGTAAAGTGCTTTGGATGCAAAATCAACTACTGGATTATGGGTATAATTTCATGAACACCAAGATTCATATTTATAACAACAGCACACTTTGCATCATTAAAAACACTGTTTTTTATTCTAAAACAAAACATATTGAGATAAGACATCACTTTTAAGGGTTTGTTATGAAAAAAAGTTAATTCAAATTGTCAAGATTCATACTGATAACAATGTTGCTGATCTACTCAAGAAACATTTTGATGTGGGGAGGTTTCAATTTTTAATTGCAAACATTAGTATGATCAATCTTCGAAAAACTTATCTCCTTATGCTTTTGTAAAGTATTGTAAAGTAATTATGATGTTGTTTAAGTTGTTTCTGTTGCTTCTTGTGAAGTATTTTGCTAGTTAGACTTTACTCTGCTCCTACATGCTATTCTACTGCTAAGTATAACTAGTACATATGCAACATGTGTTTCTGTGTTTTGTGGTTTTTGGACTAACATTTTGCAGGATAAGTTCAAATTGATGATTGTTGTTGTTTATACACAAATCTAAAGAAGAACAGAACAATGTCATTCATTCCATGGTGAAGCCAAAAGATTACAAACACTTGTCAACCACAAAAGACTGCCAAAGATTACAAGAGATTGCTACATCAATAGACTACATCAAAAGACAACTATCAAATACTACATCAACGTCTAGGACAGGGTAGACCAACAACCACTTCTCTTGACTTTGGCAGAGGAGGGTTTGACCTTCTTGTTCTGGTTGGTGGCCTTGGTCTTGATGATTGTGGTCTCTCAGGAGTTAAAGAAGGATTGCTTTGTGGTCTTGATGTGCAGAGGAATGGTGATATGAGCTCTCTTGGAGGTGGTTAGATTGGGATCCAAGGACTGGGATCCTCTGATGATTTTGATGAAGATGAAGACTTAGGGGACATCACACCTTTACCCGTTGAAGTGCTTGGAGTTTGATTGAGATTCAACAGATCCTTGAACACATGGAGGTCATGTTTCCTCTTTCTTGCTTGTTCTTTCGTCCTACATCAGTCATGAGGTGGACGAAATGGTGGAACGTATGGAGGGAATGGTGTGGCATCCTCAGAAGAAGAATCGGATGATATGTTGATGATTTCGGGAATGGATTTCATTTTGATTGTGTTTTGAATTGATGGATTGATAATTTTGGAAGAAATTAGGGGTTGTGATTGATGAATTAGGGAAAGATTAGTTCCCGTTTTATATTGATCAAGGAGTATACCGGGCATTAATGACGAAGATTTTTTACTTTTTGGCCAAGAATATTTTAAGAATAGTCAACTTTGCTGCTGGCCAAATCACTCTGCTGCAAGTTGTATTACTCTGCTCTTAGTTCTGCTAATATACAGGGTTCGGCTGCTATGGTTGAAAGTGTGAGGGAGGTTATGTAACTTCTACAAACATGTTTAAAACCTAATTGAATCTCACAATTGGTTTTTAGGCGCTCCAAATTGAAGTATTCTCAAATCCTAACCCTCCATTATTCTCTAAGTAAAAAAGCCCCAATTACCCAAACCCTAATTCATGGAATCAACACGTACCTGGGCTGAAATTCATAATAATGTTGCCTTAATGGATGAGAAGATGGTTCCTGAAGGTTTCACAGATATGGTTAAGTTCTTGAATGCTACTTCTCTTAGGTATACATTAACTGTGAATCCTACTATATATATTTCCTACATCAAACAGTGTTGGCTTACTAGAAAAGTCAAAACTAGGAATGGGGAAAAACATATTAAGGCCATGGTAGATGGTCAACAAGTACTTGTCACTGAATCTTCTATAAGAGAACTTCTTCTCTTTGATGATGAAACAGAGACTAAGTGTCTTGCTAACTCTACCATTTTTGAAGGTTTAAAAGATTTGGGATATTTGGGCCAACATTCTGGTTTAAAATTTCAAAAAGGGCTTCTCTGTTCTCAATATAAATTTTTGGTTCATAATCTTCTACACTGTTTGAGTTCAAAAACATCTGGGTGGAATGAGTTTAGTGCTACCATAGCATCTGCTATGATATGCCTGAGCAAAGGAGACCCATTCAATTTTTCAAACATGATTTTGGAAGGGATTGCAAAAAGTATCAAAGAGTCTGGTTCTTACTTACTTTATCCAAGATTTATACAACTCTTTGTAGAAAACCAAATTTCAAAAGTAAGAACACATAAAGCCACTTATGAATCTCCTAAATTGGTTCCAAAAATGTTTACTTTGTTACTTAAAAATGGAAAAGGATTTTCAGGCACACTTACAACTCTTACACCTTATATGGTGCAAATTGTGCAAAATACTCAGGGTGAAGGATCAGGAAATCCCACTGATTCCCATCACACACCTAATTTTACTGCATCTATCACTCAACCAAGAATACTTTACACCCGTAGGAAAGCCAACAAGAACACTGAGCAACCTTAGGCTAGTGTTAAGATGTATGTAGCAGATGAGGCTGTCCTAGGTGATGGAGGGGACATGTTGGCAAGGGCTGTCACTACTGCTACTAGCTTAGCAGCAGAGCAGGACAGTGTTAACATAAGTAAAACCCAAACCAAGGCAACATCTAGTTAGGAGGGTTCTGATGAATCTGATTCCAATGACGGTAACCCTAGCCACATGGTAAATACAGGGGGATCAGATGATCAAACTAGGTTTGATGCTGGGTTTAAGTCCCAAGATTCACCTCTCGGACCAGGTTACACAGGTCGAAGTGATGAGGACAGATCAGTGACAAATGAATTGATGGATGATACTATACAACATGACAATGTCAATGATTCACCTCTCGGAGCAGGTAATAAAGGTCGAAGTGATGAGACTAGTATGAAACTTATAAAGAAATTGATGGCTACTTGTACCAACCTGGAGCTTAAGTGTGATACATTGGAGGATAAGATTCTTGGTCTTCAAACTATTTCTGATGAACAAGCTAAAAAGAATAGAAAGTTAAAGAGAAAGATAAAGACTTTAAGGAAATCAAGATCTTCAACCTCCTTTAAAAGATTAAAGAACCTGGGCACATCTCAAGTAGTTAGTTCTCCTGAGTACTCTGTCACTTTGGAAGAGGATGCTTCCAAACAGGGGAGGAATGAAGAACAGAATGTGGCAATGGGTTCAGGGGAGGAAAATTTGGTGAGAGATGATGTTGATGCTCAAGACGTGGAGACTGGTAAGGTTTTAGGAGAGGTTCAAATGAATGATGATATGGAGGTGGAAAGTCCTCAAGATATGGATGGTTTTGTGGTTACAGACAAGCAGGGAAATGAAGATGTAATGGAAGAGTTGGTTTGTGTTCAAGAGAATGTGGTGGAGAAACTCAAAACTTTGAGGCCTGAGCAATTGGTAAAGGCTACAGGGTTGATGGGTGAATCTTTGAAACGTTTGGGCGATTCTGTGGCTAAGGATTTGAATACTACTGCTACTACTGACAAGACAAATGAATCTGCTGCTGCACAAAATTCTGCTGCTCAGGATTCTGCTGCTCATGAACATGTTGCTGATCCTGCTGCTAGTGAGAAACTCAATTCTGCTGATGCAAAAGGTTCTACTACTGGATCTAGTGACAAAGCTGCTACTGAGGCTATGGTATTGTTAAGTAAGAAGACAATAGATGTTCAGCCCAAATCACTATCTGAACCAACAACACAACAATCAACACAACCAAGTCAATCACAACCACAACAACCAACATCCATAATAACATCTCCATTACCAAGAGTACCTGTAAAGGGAGTAGTAATCAGAGAACCTGCTACTTCAAGAAGATATTCAAGTTCAATTTCATCATCTACTGGTACTGATAAAGGGAAGGGCAAGGTTACTGAAGAACCTGTGCTAGATTCTGATGACGATGAAGTAGATTACTCCCAGATTCATTTTCATTATTGGCCTAAAGAGTTACAAATTGAGCATGATGCAGCTTTTGCAAGGAAAGAACAGGAGCAAATTAACCTTGATGAGCAACAACTGCTGCAACAAGAAAAAGAAAGGGTTGATAAGGAAGCTGAGGATTTGAAGAGGTATGAGGAATGGGTTGATGAGAAAATAAGGATGGATGCTGATATTGGATTCTCCAAGTTAGTTAAACTTGAAGAACAAGAAGTTCCAGAATTTGATGTTAAAGCTTGGATGAAAGAATTCACAGTAAGGAAAAAGAAAGAAGTTGCTGCTGTAAGAAGGAAGAGGAAAGTTCTCAGGGGACCAACTCCACTCCAACAGAGAAGAGAGCAAGAGAGATACCTTAAGAATATGAAGGGTTGGCAATTGGTACAATTAAAACACAAATCAAATCAAGAGGTGTTTAACTCCACTTCAACAGGCTAAAAAGGAAATGGATACCTTCTATCCTATGGGTTGTGTAGAAGATCAAGAACATTTAGCTCAAATGAACAAAAAGATGATGCCTGAGAAAGCTAGTAAAGCAGAGCTTTCTGTGGCAGAGGCTATTGAAAAGGAATGAATTCTTCTAGCAGAGGTACAAAAAGAAAAAGCAGAAGGAAGAAAACTTTTGCTCAGAAAAAGCAGAGTATAGCAGAACAGAGAAATTCTGAATCTGAAGATACTGATGAGTATGTGGAAGATTTTGAACATATTCCTCCTGAGCATCTAAAACAACAAATGCAGGCTCTAACCATGGTGGCTAAGAGGGAAGAACCTGAGGTGATTGATGTTGAACCAATGGGAATCAAATATCCAATCATTCGAATGACTACTGGATATCTAAACACTTCATGATGTCAAAAGATCTGATGGGAAGAAATCTAGATTTCTTAGACAGCAACAGATGTTATACTACTTTGATAGAGAGGATGTTTTTACTCTATGGTGGTTGTTCAAAGAAAAGTATGGTGCTACAAAGTTTGGTGTGGTGACTTATAATGATCTTGAAGCTATGGCTGATTATATTATCTGGAAAGCTTTGAAACTTATGTTTGATCCTTCTATGGAAGACTCAGAGTGGACAGAGTTTAGAGGATTCAAAGTCAGAAAATGGATGCTCTTTCAAAGTTCTGGGGTATATGTTTTAGATGTTGGGTCACACACTTTATATATGCTGATTGAGAAAGATTATCCTTTGGCATCTTGTTTTGAGATTATTTATTAGATGGTGAATGGTGCTAAGCAGCTTAAGCTACAAAAGGCTTATGATACTGATGACCAAGCTTTCAACTTGTTGGCCAAATACAAGAAGATTCTTAGTCAACAGTCGTCAAAGAAGAAGTAGTGTGTTTGGAAGCATCCTCCTGGTGATTAATCAAGTTTTGAAGAAACTTAATCATTTAGAAGTAAATATTAAGTTTAGGGGAGGATTGTTGGGTTTTGAGATTCTGCTGCTCAGAATTTAACTAAGTGTCAAACTACTGCTGATAAGAATCTGCTGCTAAGGATAATGATTCTGCTGCTAGTGTTGTCAAACTGCTGGTAAGAGAAACTGCTGCTGAAGAATCTATTGCTTATGAGATAGACTTGTATACACGAGTAGATAATTATATAATAGATTGTGTGTATATCTTATACGCTTAGAAAGATCTTATCTTCTGTAGAAAGTTATTGTAAACCTAGTAGGACTCCTTGGCCTATAAAAGGAGGTGCCTAGGGTTAGATTAGGTACGTATTACTTTGTTCTCTTTTCACTTCAAGGTTGTAAAACCCTAGCAATGTTGAGTGCTCGTATAATAAATATATTGAAGTGTTGATAGTTGTTAAAACCGTTCTTCTTAAGTTAAGCTTTCATATTCCGCGTTATAGCTTAAGTGTTTATTCAAGTCAACTTCTATAAAGATTGTTTGCTCAACTGGGATCAACAAAAACACTGTTTTTCATTCTAAAACTAAACATTTTGAGATAAGACATCACTTTATTAGGGATTGTTATGAAAAGAAGATTCAAATTGTCAAGATTCATACTGATAACAATGTTGCTGATCTACTCACAAAACATTTTGATGTGGGGAGGTTTCAATTTTTAACTGCAAACATTGGTATGATCAATCTTTGAAAACCTTATCTCCTTATGTTTTTGTAAAGTTTTCTAAAGTAACTGTGCTGCTGTTTAAGTTGTTTCTGTTGCTTCTTATGAAGCATTTTGCTAGTTAGACTTCACTCTGCTACTACATGACATTCTACTGCTGAGTATAACTAGTACATATGCAACATGTGTTTGTGTGTTTTGTGGTTTTGGACTAACATTTTGCAGGATAAGTTCAAATTGATGATTGTTGCTGTTTTTAGAAGAGTCTAATGAAACAAGAACGGTACAATTTCATTCATTTCATGGTGATGCCAAAAGATTACAAACTTTTTTCACAACCACAAGAGACTGATTACATAAAAAGACTACATCAAAAGATTACTACCAAAAAGTACATCAACGACTAGGGCAGGGTAGACCAATAACCACTTCTCTTGACTTTGGGAGAGGAGGATTTGACATTCTTGTTCTTGCTGGTGGTCTCGGTCGTGATGCTTGAGGTCTCTCAGGTGTTGAAGGAGGATTGCTTTGCGGTTCATCTTCATATGATGATGTGCAGAGGAATGGTGATATGAGTTCTGTCGGCGGTGGTTGGATAGGGATCTAAGGATTGGGATCCTCTGAAGATTCAGATGAAGCTGAAGACATTGGGGCCTTGCTTGACATACCAATATCTTGCTTCTTGGCAAGCTCCTCTGTTTCCTCTTCATCACACAATTTAGGGGTCATCACGCTTTTCCCCTTTGAAGTACTTGGAGTTTGAAAAAGGTTCAAAAGATCCTTGATAACATTGAGGTCATGTTTCCTCTTTCGTGCCTGCTCTTTAGTTCTGCATCCATCACGGGGAGGATGAAATGGTGGAACATACGGAGGGAGTGGAGTGGAATCCAAAGATTCATCGGATGATGAGTCAGATGATATGTTGATTACTTCTAGGTTGGATTTCATGTTGCTTGTGATTTGATTTGATTGATTGGTAATTTTGGAAGAAATTAGGGTTTGTGATTGATAAATTAGGGAAAGATTATTTCCATTTTTATATTGATCAAGTAGTGAATGTTTGGCTACCTGGGCATTAATGACGAAGATTTTTGACTTTTTGACTAAGAATATCTTAAGAATAGTCAACTCTGCTGCTGGCAAAATCATTCTGCTGCTAGTTATAATACTCTGCTGCTGGTTCTGCTGATACACAGGGTTTTACTGCTATAGTTGAAAGTGGGAGGGTGGTTCTATAACTTCTTCAAACATGTTTAAATACCTAATTGGATCTCACAATTGGTTTTTACGCGCTCCAAATTGAAGTTTCCTCAAACCCTAACACTTCATCATTCTCAAAGTCAAAAATCCTCATAACGCTTCTTCAGTACATCCTCAAACCACCCATGTGAAATGAAAAACCGAATCATCCTTTATACTACCAATCTCGAGTCATCCACCATTTCCATGCCCTCAAAATTTACATTCCTAAACCACACCTTTCCTACACTATAAATACATCTCCTTCATCCTTAATGATGATCCAACCAAACATGTTATCCCCCAACAACCCAAGATCTAAACTCTCAAGAGTTTCTAAGATCTCCGTAAAACCCGTTTGGAGAAAAAAAATTGACGCTTGTCAAAACTCAAGTGATGGTGTTCCAAATCAACCAATACCCAAATCTTATGCTCATACTAATAACCCATCTTACAAACAAAGCCAAAAACCCATGCTTGGTTCCACCAATGCTTCTTCTCATGATGAGCATGCACAATCCCAAAACAACAATCCAAACCTCATCACCAATACTTCATTTGATGCTCATTCAACAAAAACACCATCCACTCATGAAGCCTATCTTCCATCCATATCACGCTTTCATGATTACCCAAGCTCAAACATGTCTCCACCACTAAGAGTGTCACCACCACACCCTATAACTTCACCTGCCATTCCTATGTTGCATGTCCAATCATCCATCCCTAATAACAACCACATTCCACCATCATCACCTTCCTCCAAACACTTGAAGTTCATTGAAGAACTCAAGGAAGCCCATGAGCCTTATGCTCTTCTTACCTTACACCCTACTCAATGCAACTTGAAACAACTTTCCTCTAGCTGTCCTTCATCACCCCACAACTTGAATCAATTTGAAAAACATATCAACAATTGACCTTGTTGCATCTTTCTCCTAAAAACCATTGCATTCAATAAATAATTCACTTGGATTGAATATCTTCTCACTAGATCACATCCAATACCCTCACTTGAACAACATCCAAAACCTCAATCAACCTCTTCCGCTCCTAACTCTACACCTCTAAACTCTCCACCACCAAACTCTCCAACACTCATGCACCCAAACATATACCTCCATTAATCCAACAAGAGTAACATCACTCTTTCGCTTCCATCTAGTCATCTCCACTTGACCCTCATTTCCCATCTTCACAAGAAGATATCCAAGTTTCAAGTGTTGTCGAGTCATCACCACCTCATTCACATATCCATCTTCGGTCGTCAACCAACAAAACACCTAAATATCCCATGATTCCCAATCATCCACCCTTGTCAAATGATATATTAATCTAAACCATATTTGTCAACCTTTTGTCATTACCTTCCCTTTTTCATTCACGCTCATCCTTCCTCATTTTTCTACGTTTTTAAATGAACGTATCATTCTCATCTTCATTTTTTAACTCTTTTAGAATATATATTTTGGCATCCTTCGCCAAAATATGTCGGTAGAATCTTTGCATTAGGTTCTAATCATTATCATGACTTATGCTTTGGTCATGGTAATTTTTTTTGGGGATTTAGGTTGTTGTTTTTTAAAACAATAATTGCATGTTTCATATTTTTAGTGCATATACCTAATACGTCCATATATTGTTCCCCTATTCGTGTCATGCATATATCTATCATCATCATTATATATATGTGCACTTGTCTACTAACTTTGTTTTGAAGAATTACTTCATCGCTCGATTCTTTGGTAGCCAAAACAAGTTTTGAGCATACAACAAGGGGGAGCATTAAGGTTGTTAGGATCAAGGCTTCACTTATGATGATGCAAGCTTGTCTTTTACATTCTATCTAAAGGGTTCAAGCATAGTAGAAGTCTTGTCTTAGAGTCCACCTTTTTGCATCGACAAAAGGGGGAGAAGAAGGGTAAACAAGTAACTTATACATTTTACTATGAGTTATAGTTTACATAGTTTGTCATCATCAAAAAGGGGGAGATTGTTGGCATGAATATTACGATATTTAATCTAAACATCCTCTTCATGTTTTGATGATGACAAAGATGTAAATTACAACATATAACGTAAAGTGCATAAGTTACTTGTGATCATAATTCATCTATGCATTCATACATCAACAAGCCTCGACATCTCAACGTCTCGAGTATGCTTCAACAATCACTTAAGGTATGTACAAACAAATGTCTAATACATTTATGATCAAAGGGATTTTACTTAAACATTACAAAGTTTATAAAATGATATAAACATGTTAGATATTTTTTTGAAAAACAATTTTTGGTAATTAAAGGAAAATGTTTAATTCATAACAAATATATGAATTCAAATTTTTAACCAAAATCAGTTAGTTTTTCACCAAATAATCTTTCACCAGAAAAGACAAAGATTTCTGACCGTTTCAGTAGGGTGGCCCCCTTAATTATGGGCGGCCCCCTTAATAATTAAGTGGACCGGCCATACAATTAAGGGACCGGCACGCTCCAGTTGTCAGAAATTTTGGCCTATAAATACTGGTTCATTTCTGCAATTTTTCCTAACCTTTTGCACAAAAATTTTCAGTCCCAATCCCTTCAAAACATCCTTCTAAATCCTTTGATCATAAGATTATAAGTCTTTGTTTCAAGTGATCCAATCCTTCACCACTCAAAGTGCAAGAGAAGAATCCTCCCTATCATGAAGCCAAAGATGTATTAGGATTTAGTTAGTGCTTATGTGAAGTTGTAAGTTAACTATATGTAATAAGTAGATCAAGATGATCTTACTTAGTAGTGAGTTTATGAGTGAGTAAGAAGTAGTGGGAAGAAGTAGTAGTCTGGAGAAGTTATGTAGTTGTGAAAAAATAAATGTGTGAATACGTAGTGGAGTATAGAAGAAGTTGTGAAGTAGTGAAGAAGTCATGAAGTCGTGAAGCCGTGAAGAAGTCGTGAAGTCGTGTAGAAGTTGTGTAGTGATTGAAGTTGTGAGATTGGTTCTAGCTACTATTAGAACTCGACATTTAGCTTAGTGTCATTAATGGGTGTAAGCAAAAGTTGTGTAAGGTTTTCTCCGCCAAAAGGGAGCTTGTTGAGTAGTGAAGAAAACTCTCGAGTAGGTGACTCGGGGAGTAGAGTAGGGCAAGGAAGGTGTCCTTGTAGCCGAACCACTATAAATCATCGTGTCCGGTTTGCATTTTCTTTCTCGTATCTCTTTACATTTATTCTTGCACTTATCGCTTTATATCTATGCTTGCAAATATGAGTTGATAGTTGCTTATATTGTCATGATGATTAATTGTGTTATAGTTAGAAGTTAATATTGTGATTGTGTGTATAATTATATGATATAGTCTAATAGATCATTATTCACACTTCTCATTTTGAGTTTAACTTGATAGATAATTTGATACAAAACATTTTAAGACTTCAAAAGGAAAACGTATTCACATAAAGATCAACCAAAGCTCCATTCATAAAACTAAGTTTGGAAAACTAATCCAAAAGCTCATATATATGATTGATCATATTGATTATATGTTATTTTCATACTATACTCTAATTGGAGGTTTTTCAAACAAACAATTGAATAAATTCGAATCAACGTTTTGAAACAAACTTTTTATAAACAAAAAAAGAGGAGAAAACTATTCAACCCCTCCTTCTAGTTATCCACATTGGGTTTTGAGATTCTACTTCTCAGAATTTAACTAAGTGTCAAACTGTTGCTGATGAGAATCCACTGCTAAGTATTATGAATCTGCTAGTGCTATCAAACTGCTACTAGGTGAATCTGCTGCTGAAGAATATGCTGCTTAAGAGATAAACTTGTATCACGGATAGATAATTATGGAATAGATAGTGTGTATATCTTATATGATTAGGAAGATCTTATCATGTGTAGAAAGTTATTGTAAACCTAATAGGACTCCTTGGCCTATAAAAGGAGGTGCCTAGGGTTAGAGTATGTACGTATTTCACTTCAAGGTTGTAAAACTCTAGCATTGTTGAGTGCTTGTATAATTAATATATTGAAGTGTTGAAAGTGTTTAATATTTTTCTTCTTAAGTTAAACTTTAATATTCCGCGTTATAGCTTAAGTGTTTATTCAAGACAACTTCTATAAGATGGTTTGCTCAACTGGGATCAAAACTGTTTCTTTCAATGATTAATTAAAGTGTTTACCTGATTTTGAATGTTTAATTTTGATTTATTATGTTTGATTCCAGTTACCATGGGTTTGGTGAATTCGTAGAGTGTTCAATGATTGTGCAGAAAATTATAAGGGGGTTGAATAGTTTTACCGATTAAAACTACTTATTAAAACTTTTAGATCGACTTCTGTTAATCTAGTCTTAACTTGTTGGATACTGATAGAAATAAAGCCATATAAACTAAACTACGAGATAGAGTTAGAGAGACACAACCACAACACAAGTATTTATAGTGGTTCGGCTACAAAGACGCCTTTCTTGCCCTACTCCACCCCCTGAGTCGCCTAATCGAGAGTTTGTAAACACTGCACAACACAAACTCCTTTCACTTGGCGGAGAAGCCTTTACAACGTTGCTTACACTTTATCCAGTACAAATCTAAATACCGAGTCTTTCACACAAGGTAGACCGAACCTTCATCACCTACACTTTATCCGGTATAAGGATAGATACCGGGTCCTTAGCATGGCGGACCAAATCCCTAGACTTTATCTGGTACAAGGTTAGATACCGGGTCCTTAGCACAGTGGACCAACCAACACACCTAATAAAACTTGAATAAAGGATCCAATGTCTTTTTACACCTATCGACGCAACACATCTACAATACCCTTTTAAGAAGAAAGAAAGAACAATAATCACTTCTGTGATCTAGGAAGAGAAGAATCCAAGCAACTCATATCATGAGCTTGCATGTCTTCGAGAGGTTGTGATCTCGCCTTATGGAAGGAACCTAGAGAATCACAACGAGAGAATACATAGAAAGATCCTTGGATCTAAGGTTAGAGAGTTTAGAACTGTAACACCCCCATTTCTACATATAGCAGCGGAAGCTAAATCTGGGGTATTACCTCATTGATACACAATCACAATAATAGAAAACGACTCAAAAAGAGACTTTTTTAAAAGATAAGTTATCATTCATTTATTCATCATAGTTTTTATAATAAAAGATAGACTTTTACAAAAAGATGTCCCAGAGATATGTTTTAAAATGAAAGTAGATGAATGATAATAGGTTTGAACGTCCTCATGTCCAATGTCACTCCGTGCCATAGGATGCTCAGTTACCTGGGATAAACATGCTAAAAGGGTCAACATAAAGGTTGAGTGAAATTCATAGGTTTAGATGTAATAGTTTGAATACAAGTTCCACTAGGTTCAGTTGTTACACCCATCAAGGAAAAAATTCGGCCACATTGTTGCATTGATGTGTTTCGAAAGCTTTAAATTTATAAGACTAATTTCACCATTTCCTTTATACACAAACACATGGGTAAAAGTATAACCCCCGTTAATAGTAAAGGATTTTTGGTAAGACCAGGTCGTCCCAAGAGAGTTAATCATTCCTTATGTTAGCTATGATTAACAAAATTAAATTCGAATGATTGTCACTTATCACTAAAACCGTTTTTGTTGGATTTAAGATTTTTGTGTTATTTTTCCCAAATTGATTCAAAAGTATGTTTATTCAAGGCTGAGAACATGAGAATCATAAGCAATAGTATCACAAGGCTGAGAACATGAGAATCATAAGCAATAGTATCACAGAAGGTACATGGATAAAGCATAGAAGTAAAGCATGATGGTTGATCATGTAAACTAGTATATCTACTCAATGTAAAAGAATCTCCTTTCGGCCTTTGATTCTAGATACAAAGAACGCATAAAGTGTGGTGCAAGTATGAAGTATCAAGTATGCATTTCTTCTAGTCAGGTTGTTAGACATGAGACTAGTCCTTAAATGTGTCATAGTCAAGGTCATCATTTATTTTACTAAGCAATTCTCACAAGCATAGAAATGACTTGTTATAGACAGACAATTCATAATATAACCAACATGATTGAATCTTTCGACCTTTAAGCAATCACAAAGATCAACCAAGACAAATGATAAGAGACTAAACAATGACATATCAAATGCATATATCATAGATTTAATATTCATGATATTACTCTTATAACAATCATGGCAGAAGTGCCTCAAATAAACATAAAGTTACTACTCCATACTTATAATAAAGTAAAACATGTAAACAAGTAATTCCATCATAATAACGAGTTTATATCAAAGTTACAAGTGTTTACTCTTGCTCCAAAGTGTTTCTCCAGGTGTGGTACTGACTCCAAATCCTTAGCTAGTGGTCTTTGGTTAAAAACCACTACTTCTTCGATGATTCTTGATTGAGGTGTGTGTAATACTTCGATTTGGACCACTATTTATAGTTGCATTACAACCCTAATACGTCCCTTGTGAGTAATGATAGGCAAGTGATCGTCCTCATCATTGATGTAGCTCATTTATGTAGAAGTATAATTGTCATTAGAAGTACGCCGCATAACTGGTGTAAAACCGGCGGGCTTCTCCTCCATACTTGGCGCCAAAGTGTTATTATTTGTACTGAAGACCGGCGCACTTATAACATATAACCGGCGTACTTTCTGATTGACTCATAGTTGTATTGTTGACCAAAGGTGCCCGTAAGCGGCGCACTTTCTCCATATGATCAGCGTGCTTTTGTCCAAACTATGAATAATTATCTTGAGTCATTCGTTTCTTGTGCTTCTCGCGTCATTTCACCAATCTTCAATCCTACATATTCATTCATATTTAAGTATCAAAAGTCCTAATAATAAGGTTATTTACTATATAATTTACATAATAATGAGGGTATAAATATGTATAATATGAGACTCATCAAATCCCCGCGTACTTAAACTAATGCATGCTAATAACGCTCTAATTATACATATTTCTTGAGCATTATATTATATGTTTTATGATCATTTGATGTGAACTTTTGGTACCTAATAGCATAAAACGAATGCAGGTTCACTCTTGGATGACCTGAGCATGATACATCTCAAAACCTACTATTTCGCCACTTGAAGTAAATAAGTAAGAAGTCTTCCATGATTAGCTTTTCATGCAAGCCAAGTGCGCCGGTTTTCCAGTCATGTGCGCCGCACTTACCTCTCGGTCAAAGGAAGTCAATATAGAATATTTAATAAAAGTGTGCCGGTCTTACAAATAAAGTGCGCCGTACTTCCTCTGCATTTATCAAACTTTGACGCCAAGAAAATAAGAAAGTGCGCCGCACTCACAAAGCAAGTCCGCCGTACTTCACCTATCAGAATGCCTATAAATAGAGCTCATTTGCAAGCATTTGAACTCTCCACTATACAACCAATTTCCACTAAGTCAAGGTCTGAAGTAATACGTGATCCAGAACCATTTGCAGGGGTGAATGAATCAGAACAAGGGGTGTTATATACTTGTTGGTGTCGAATTCTTGGTTACTTGTGACACTTGTGTAATCAGTTGTTCAATCCAATCTATATGTCTCTTATTTACTATTTACTCACTTATGTTGTTATGAATTCATTAGCCATGAGAGGCTAAACCTCTCGTGATATGTAAATATAATAAAGCGACTTAGGATTATCTTTTGATCACTACCAATTTCAAGTTTATATTGTGAACTATTTCATCTCTAGTCTTATTATGTCTATTTGTTGAAACTGGTTGAATATAATATGTTGGGATAGGTCGAAAGAACCAACTTGTTAAACGCAATTCTAGAAACTTGTCTGCGTTTCTAGTCTTTGAAAGGAGAAATCTGTAAAAACCCACAAAATCTCATCACTATCATTCCCATTACAAATACCTATAGTAGGTATTTCACATGTAATTTTTTTCTTTTTATGTGCATTCATTACTTGCATGACTCTCTAGACCTGCTCACGTATCCACACAAGCCAAATAACTCAACACTCACATCCTATTAACCCCTGGTATGTCAAGCATAAGATCACAACAACACAATAATAAGTAATCTACCAATCTAACACACTAAACATATCACAAAAACCCTAATGAACCCTAATCAAACCCTAATTAGGTCTATGTGCTTACTAAACCCTATATGCTTAACTAAACTAGTTTCAAAGTGTCCAAGACCTTAGGCACTAGTATAACCCATTAGAGCTTAGGTACAAGTCCCTTAGGAACAAAACCATAATTAGGTTATAACTTCCCGGAATTAGGTCTAAACTATCCCAAAACTTCACCATAAGCCACCACCACTTAGTATAAGCTTCTTAAGACCTAGGATTACTTATTAGGCACTCATAGGACCTTAAACTATGCACTAAACCCTAGGATAAACTCTAATCTCTCACTAAGTAAAACTAGGTCATTTAGGTCCCGAAACTAGGTCAAATCTTCCCAAATCTTTCCCATAAGCTACCATCACTTAGTATAAGCCCCTTAGAACTTAGGATTAGCCACTAAACACTCTTAGGAACCTAAAATAGGCACAATACCCTAAGTATAAACCCTAAACTCTCACTAGACAAAACTAGGTCTAAACTTAACCTAAACTAGTAAAACCTAAACATAAGCACCTCAACCTAGCACCCTAGCACCTTAATCACCTAAAGCACACACCCTAGCACCTCTAAGCTAGCAAGCAACAAGGTGGATCACCTCCTTGTCACCTCCTTCTTTCCGCGGCTTCATAACCACCACTAACACCCCAAACCGCCTTCTAGCCTAGCCTTGTCACCACCGTAACTTGTATTAGTCACCACCTAGCTTGTCTTAGTCACCTCCCCCCCCACTGACACCTCCTCCTTCCCTTGCTTGCTCGCTACTCCTCACGCACCCTATAAATAGCTCGACACACTCCCATTTCAAAACCACACCTTCTCTTCTTTATCCACCTTAAACTTCCATATCTGGTAGTAGTACTCGAGCTATAGTAGGCCTAAGAGTAGGGCAAAGCCAGCCAAGGACCTTTGTCGAGTTGTTTATCCATCGCTAAAACCCTAAACCTAGGAATACCCCACGTTACACCCTAAATAGTCAAGTAAGCCTTCCATTTTGAATCTATTAGCTTTATATCAGTACTAGGTTAGTTATAGGATGCCTTAGAATACTTACCTAAGCCTTAAACACTAGAACTTGTTAGTTTTCTTTTTAAAACCCTAAATACAGTCGAATAACATTTTATATGCTATAAGTCCTTTCCATAAGCCCTAAGCTAGTTTAAGTAACCTAGATAAGCTAAAATTAGTTAAACATAAGCTAGAAGACTTAGTTGTTATTGATACGCGGGATTGCGCCCTCGCAACAGGTTTTACCTCTCAAGGGATCTTGAAAAGCTTGCAATCCCCACCAGGAAGTGTACCTGATCGTTGTAGTATAGTATAGTGACAAGTACCGGGGGATTGATCGTTCAACTCAGGAATAGTGTCGCTAGGATTAGAAAGCCTACTAAACTGGGTCTAGAGGTGAGGGATGATTCTTTTTGTATTTTTTTTTTAATTTTATAAAAGCAAGTAAAATCTTGGGTTTTGAAGGAGTGGGCGGAATTAGTTGCTAGCCAACTAACCCAATTAACTACAGATGTAATCTAAATAAAATAAAATGAAAATGAAAATAAACTAATGTAATTATGTGGTGTGAACAATAATGAGAAAAGATGTGTTTACTTAGATTTCACTACATCTAAGCTCCTACTTCACTCCTATGTCGAGCCGACTAAAAGCTCCTAACATGGGATCATTAGAATTCACTTATGCATTAAATACAACCAAAAATCGTAGTACAGCTCCGATCATGTTTCTTAAGACGTTCAAGCAAGTTACCAATGGAAGTCTGCCAGTTTTCTTAAGCCTAACATCGAATACAATCATCCACAACAATTATAAACAAACAATCAACCAATAATCAACATCTAGGTTTCACTACATCTAAGCAAACACAATAAAAACCTAGCCTAACATGTTAAAAGAAAGACAAGCATAAGATAGAATCAAACAATACATAGACATATTGAATGATTATTGGAAGACTTATCTTTATTCAAACATGGATTAAAGAAGGGTTTGAAACCCCTTCAATGTGATGAAAATTCGACCTAGGGTTTGGGGTAAAGTTCCTCCTAATGTTCCACTCTTTTACAATGAAAAATTGGAAAAATATATATAGAAAATACATCCTGACGGCGTCACTTTGTAGGGTTTGACGCCGTCAACTCGCCGCCAATATAAAATTCGTATTGCCTAGATCCTGTCTTGACGCCTTAATCTGTAAATATACTTTGGGCCGTCACATGTATTTTGACCCTGACGGCCTTGGTGACGCCGTCAGGCCAAATACACAAAAAATGTTCTGGGCCGTCACGTGTATTTTCCACTTCCACCTCTTATGCCACTCTTGACGCCGTCATATATGAAGTCTTGACGTCGTCAGGTACTGTTCCCGGCAAGGATTTTGAGACTTTGCCGTTTTCTTCACTTTTATGCTCCAAAAACGTCAAAAATGCTTCCTTTTCCAGATTTCTCCTCAAAAGTACCTAAAATAACAAAAGGAATGATTTAGGGCAATAATTGATCAAATAATCACAAATTCGGGCTTAAATGACCCCTTAAAATTGGTATACTTTTCGCCTCATCAAATACCCTTACACTTGAGATTTGTGTAACACCCCCAATTCATGGTTGCAGCGGAATTCAAACTGGGTGTTACTCGACGGCACAATAGTCACAATAATAGAAAATGAACTCCAATTGAGTCGTTTTAAAAGATTTATCATTCAAATTGTATAAATATCAGAGATTACAAAATGAGGTCCCAAATGGTTCCATGTTTACAATTTACATTAAATGAGTTTTTGAATGATAATAAAATTTATAGCCCTCTTGAGTATCCGTGTCCTTCCGTGCCATCCCTGATCATCATGAACCTGAAATTGCGAATTGTTACAGTCTCTACCCCTTACGGGGAACTTCGTCCCGAAGTTCTATGTGTGTTATATGTTGGAATGGCGTCGATGAAAAGGTGTGGTTATTTATGAGGACTAGAGTCTGGGATTACTAGTGATGTAGTTTGATTTGTCGTTTCAGTGTATGGTGTAGGATGAGGCTTACTTTTATGTAGGAAAGGTATGGTAATAGTCGGATATCAAAGGAAATTGATATAGCAGTCGAATATTAATAGAAATTGAGATAGTAGTTGTACAGAAATTGATATAGTTGTTGAATATCAAACAGAAATTGGGATAGTAGTTGCAATTATAGCCTAGTAGGTAATCTGTTGTTGTACCTAGTCTTTATTGACTTCATACTTATGTTATTTTGGATACAAATAAGCCCACTTGTTTATAATTCTTTATTTACATAGAGAGGCATCCCAAACAATGTAATAAGGAAATATAAACTTATGGTTTGGTGATTTACAATGTCTTTATTTAAATGAAAAGGCATCCCAATCCATTCAAATAATTACAAATCATCCTACACAACATTCATACTTAGTCGGTGAGTTACAAGGTAGGGTATTACGAGATGATACTGGTGTTCCAAAAGTACAAGATGAATATTCAAATTTGTAAAGCTGATGAGGGTGCTTGTGGTGTAACTAAGGATGATTTGAGCTTTAAAAGTGCATCTAGATCTGTTATTGAGCTTGTGTTTGTAACGGTTGTAAAGATAATGATGTGATATGTTGATGAACAGAAGTGTGTAGTGTATGCTTAACATTAATACTGGTAGAGGTGTCAAGTTTGCTTTAAAATTTTAAGAAATTTTAAAGGTTTATGACGGAATGGTATCCTTAGGACCTAAACAGGATAGTACTTCTACAGGATGAAGAGAATAATTGATAACTATCCCAAGATAGTAGTTCGGATTATCTCATAAATGAAAAATTTCAAGAATGAAATTAGGTAGTACAAATAAGGTGTTAAGATTTCGCTGAGTGGTAAGGCACTATCGTGTCTCTAGATCATTTTAATGTATTCTGGTGGTTTATCGAGTTCAAGTAGGAAATCAACCTAAACATAACCCTAGTACAACTACTCTCAGTATTTGAAAATTTTAAGTCGAATATAGTTAGTCAGACTATATTCCACTGTCCCTAGGTTAAATATAGGTGACTAGTCTATATTTAGCCGAGGTTCAATAAAATTTTCAAATACCTAAATTAGGTATACTTGTGATACGTCCGTTGCTTTCGGGAAACTATCCACTAAACAAAGGCAATGTCAAACCCTTCAGTTGCAAGTCCCGCCCATACAAGACTTGTAACCTATGTTTTCACATTCCATCGCATAGAAGATAGTACGGGTAGGTATGTGTGGAAAGGAAGTTTTAAGTAACAGTCCATACTTGGCCAGGATCACGAACTTTTAATAATGAAGGTTTCAGAAGAAAACTTTGATAAATGTAGAGCTGAACTTCAGCTTTTGTAGGTGATGGATTTGTTTGTCCTTTATAAATCTCATATTTCTTGTTTGGAAATCGATAGATTGCGATGGGTTTTTGATATCATATGAAATGATATTGATGATGTGATGGAATAATTCTAGAGACCATTGCGCAAAACACAATGTCTCGGAAGTAGGTTAGACCATTGTGCAATTCACAATGTCTGGGAAGTAGGTTAGACCATTGTGTGACTCAAAACATTTGAGAAATGGTTAAGACCATTGTATAATACAATGTCTTGGAAAATAGGAAAGACCATTGCAATCAGTTACAATGTCTTGGACATAAAATGTTGGAGTAGGAACATGATTGGGAGAATGTGATTGTGTCGAAATGCCCTAGAATAGGCATACGCAGATATGTTTAGTCCATTGTTTAGATAAATGATTGAAAATAAACCGAGTTTATATATCAATATACTAATATGTTCATGTAGTATAAAATGCTTACGGGGAAATGCTCAATTATGTTTAGGGTACATATATTAATATGCAATTATGTTTGTGTAGCATAAAATGTCTACGGGGAAATGCTTAAAATGGGTATATATGAATATACTAATATGTTTGTGTAGCATAACATGCTTACTAAGTCCATAATCGTCTGGAGGATGGAAGGCACGAAGAGCGAAAGGCTATAAAAATGTTTTTGCTTGTATGTGTAGTTATAGTTTAGGTCTCAATTAGACCCGTTTCTCTATAACCATGGCTCTGGTACCAATCTGTAACACCCCCAATTCATGGTTGCAGCGGAATTCAAACTGGGTGTTACTCGACGGCACAATTGTCACAATAATAGAAAACGAACTCCAATTGAGTCGTTTTAAAAGATTTATCATTCAAATTGTATAAATATCAGAGATTACAAAATGAGGTCCCAAATGGTTCCATGTTTACAATTTACATTAAATGAGTTTTTGAATAATAATAAAATTTATAGCCCTCTTGAGTATCCGTGTCCTTCCGTGCCATCCCTGATCATCATGAACCTGAAATTGCGAATTGTTACAATTTGCTTGTCCTCAAGAAAATGCACTTTTATTCTAATCAAAATACAAGTTAGGGGTCATTTAACACTAATATAAAAGTAATTACAACAAATAATCGTTCCATTAAAAACCAAAAACAAGCACGTAGGTCATATACTAGCACCTCACAAATAGTGTAACAATTCGCAATTTCAGGTTAACTTTTATTCCCGAAAATTTTACTATTCACTTTTTACTATTCACTTTTACTATTCACATCCAAAATTTTTATTTCATATTCTCGTAAGTTAAACTATTTTAACGATAATCCGAGAGTTTGACGCTCGCCGGATCATTTCTGCAAAAATCACAAAGCCGTGTCCGAGATTTACTTTTAGGTTTAAACGTCATTCTAGCATCCCGATATGTCAATAAAACACTATAAACTATAGAAATATGATTTTCTCTCATTTTAGGACAATTCCAAAACTTTTGGAATTTTACGTTTTTCAGTTCAGCGTTTTACGCGAATTACGCGTTTTAGACCCGTGTTTCCAGTTTTTTGCAGGGTTTTAGCACCCGACAGAACCTACCACTCATTTTATATTTTATTATGGAGTATATTGATAAGTTCTAGCATATTTATAAGTTTCATATTTTTAGGATACCCGGTTTTACGTTTCGTGACTTAACAACTTACGGTTAGCAATTTACGGAGTCAAAACTAGCTACATAGTTAGGATATTATCATCCAAAGACCATGACTACTCATCTAGTCACCCTTATCCCTTATGAACCGCCACTAGGGGGGGATTCACACTTGTGGCATCATCTCATGACTTTAGCCATTAGATCATACTTATTTACAACTTTGTCACCAAGTTTAGGCACTTTCCTAACACTTTCCTAACCTCCTCATCCTAGCCTATATAAATAACTCATTCATGACTTAGAAAACTCATTCTTCTTCCTTTCTCATCAATAAAAATGCCACACCCTTTAATCCTAGCACCATGATCCTTTGATCTTCAATATACAAGTTACACTACAAAGTTCAAGGTCTTAGTATTCTCTACCTAGTTCTTAAGTTTGTTTGGTGATTCCATGGTTGAATTAGGAGCTACACAAGGTTACTAGGGCTGAAGTTAAATGGTTTTCACAAGGGTTAGATCAAGGCTAGCAAGGGTTACAAGAGTTATGGTGAAGGGTTTACAAGCTTAGGTTTAGTGTCCTAGTTCTATACTTGACTTCCTTTCTTTAGAAAGCCAAAAGTTGTAAGCCAACCCTATTACACTTTCTTGCTCAATATCATTTTCATGCTTATTATGTTTCTTTCATGCTATATATGGTCTTTGTATTGTGTTCATGATGTATAAAAACTAGTAAAACAAGTTATGTATATATATGTTAACTTATGACAAGTAAACAAGCAAACTAGTGATTTTTATGGAGAACCATGACCAAAATAGTATAACTATGATACTTGACACTTACTTACTATTATAGAGGACTTAACAAGGAAAACATAGCAATTTGAATCACCCAAAACGAGTACACGAGTCAAAAGTTATGGCCATAAGAAGTTAGCGATACCAAAACGCCGAAACTGCCTATAACCTACTGTTTTGCATTCTGCCAATTTGAGAGTCACTCTTTTGGTCCGATTCATCAAAAAGTTAAAACACTAAAGTTGTCCGAAACGACGTTTTCATTCGGGAACAAAGAAGCTCGAGCCCTGAAAACGCTTTCTGAGTGATAATTTTCTTCAAATTCTTAACAGCCCATTTTTAGACCAAAGTAACTATATAATAGTTATAATTAGATGAGACCAAGAGGTCTAATGACCTAAAGCCAAGACCACAACCATGGCTAAAGCCAAGGTTGAGTCTCAAGACCATGGTAACAATGACCAAAGTCACGGCAAAGCCACGGCTAAAGACCATATAACTATTAAAGATCAAAAACTTATATGTATGTTATCAAATACTACAATAGTAGGGAGCCTCATGTGAGGAGTTCATTAAGTAAGCCGTCGAGATGAGTTGTGGATTTACGAATTAAAGTGTCCTGGTTCCTCGAACGTTTACTCCATGACTTCTGAATTATGTCTGCCCGAACGGTAGTAAGAGATGTACAACCTATACATGTTTCATAAACCATTTATATTCAAAGACTTACACTATATACTAAGTACTACATCATGAACATTATGCAAGACATATGTAGGCAATTCTTTGTATTCTTAGACGTTACTCCAAACCTAAGTCGCAACGTTCTATTATAGGCTGCTCTTAGAGACTTTCGCGATTCGACTATCACTTTCATTTCTCATTACATAAGCTTAAGGTGAGTCATAGCCCCTACTTTTTCATACTTGTTTTAACTCTTTGGGGGGATACATGCACAACTACTTGCTTACTTGTACAAATACTCAAAACATTTATACTTGATTGTTTTATACTTGATTGTTTTATACTTGATTGTCTTATACTTGATCGCATTATACTTGATGTCATATATACATGATTGCATTATACTTGATTGTGAGACTTCCAGTGGCTGCAGATTAAGTTGCTGGATGACCATTGAGACTTCCGGTGGCTCCAAATTAAGTTGTTGGATGACCATTGAGGCTATTGATACATCCTAACATTTGCGAATGTTGGATACATCATAAACGTGAGGTCTTCGGAGATGAAGAGTAGACTCACGACTAATTGCTTAATTGTTTTGATGAACTTATACATGTTTTAATCATACTATATTGTAGCAGTGGGTTGTGAACACACAGGTTACAAGTCTCTTATGGCGGGACTTGTAACTGAGTGGATTCACGATGCCTTTGCTGTGTGAACATTCTTTTAAGGCTTTTTCAACTGTTTTAAGACAAACTCTATGAACTCACCAACCATTGTGTTGACACTTTAGCATGTTTATCTCAGGTTAGTAAGGCGATAGCTAGTGCGTGGAACTTAGAGTCAAGCTGCATACTCTGAAGACTTATGCTTTTATCATTTACTGTTCAACATTTTGTATACATTTATGTATCATACTTTGGAATCTCATGTTTGTAATTTTGAATTCATTAATCGAATGGTAACTTTTCAAAACGTCTCATTTAGAGTTCGTTTTCTATAACTTGTACTTTGTATTATGAAGTAGCATCCCTATGACACAGTCTTCCGCTGCGGTATTTTGGGGGTGTTACAGATTATTATCAGAGCCTTGGTTATAGAGAACTAGGTTGCATTTAGTGCCTAGACTATAACTGCTATATACGTTGAGACCTTCTTCTTTATTTTCCTTACACACAATACATACACATATGCTTTTTGGTTAGAGGTTTGCTTAGTTCCACGCTGTTAGTTGATGTGACTTTAGTATAATAAAGAGCCCCAGAGATTGGTCGAGTCATTAAAAACATGGAGCTCAGTAATAACTAATTAGTTAACTTGATCTTGTGACAGTTCTTGTTTGATGAGACACAAGATTTGAGTTAAATAATATTATTGCTTAGCTTTAGGGATTTGATGACTTGATTATCTTACTATCGGCCTCAGAAGGCGGATTTTGTGTCGGAAATTCTTAAGTAGGATGTTTTAGAATCTCCTTATTTAAATGGATTGGGACGCCTCTTCATTTAAATAAAGAAATTGTAAATCACCGAACCATAAGTTTATGAGACCTTACTTACATAAATTTGGACGCTTCTTTATGTAAGTAATGTGTTATAAATAAGTGGGCTTAATTGTAGCCGATACGACTCCTTAACCAGAACCTTAGACGAATCATAGTAAACACCACTATATTAGAGATCCCGAATTCTCTTAGACACACCGTAAATAGTTAACATCAACTGAACTTCGGGACGAAGTTCTCCTTAAGGGGTAGAGACTGTAACAATTCGCAATTTCAGGTTAACTTTTATTCCTGAAAATTTTACTATTCACTTTTTACTATTCACTTTTACTATTCACATCCAAAATTTTTATTTTATATTCTCGTAAGTTAAACTATTTTAACGATAATCCGAGAGTTTGACGCTCGTCGGATCATTTCTGCAAAAATCACAAAGCCGTGTCCGAGATTTACTTTTAGGTTTAAACGTCATTCTAGCATCCCGATATGTCCATAAAACACTATAAACTATAGAAATATGATT
Organism: Artemisia argyi; assembly: GCA_030686995.1. Lineage (NCBI taxonomy): Eukaryota > Viridiplantae > Streptophyta > Magnoliopsida > Asterales > Asteraceae > Artemisia > Artemisia argyi. The sequence continues at coordinate 105,269,520 of CM060682.1, read as the reverse complement.
TTCTCTCATTTTAGGACAATTCCAAAACTTTTGGAATTTTACGTTTTTCAGTTCAGCGTTTTACGCGAATTACGCGTTTTAGACCCGTGTTTCCAGTTTTTAGCAGGGTTTTAGCACCCGATAGAACCTACCACTCATTTTATATTTTATTATGGATTATATTGATAAGTTCTAGCATATTTATAAGTTTCATATTTTTAGAATACCCGGTTTTACGTTTCGTGACTTAACAACTTACGGTTAGCAATTTACGGAGTCAAAACTAGCTACATACTTAGGATATTATCATCCAAAGACCATGACTACTCATCTAGTCACCCTTATCCCTTATGAACCGCCACTAGGGGGGGATTCACACTTGTGGCATCATCTCATGACTTTAGCCATTAGATCATACTTATTTACAACTTTGTCACCAAGTTTAGGCACTTTCCTAACACTTTCCTAACCTCCTCATCCTAGCCTATATAAATAACTCATTCATGACTTAGAAAACTCATTCTTCTTCCTTTCTCATCAATAAAAACGCCACACCCTTTAATCCTAGCACCATGATCCTTTGATCTTCAATATACAAGTTACACTACAAAGTTCAAGGTCTTAGTATTCTCTACCTAGTTCTTAAGTTTGTTTGGTGATTCCATGGTTGAATTAGGAGCTACACAAGGTTACTAGGGCTGAAGTTAAATGGTTTTCACAAGGGTTAGATCAAGGCTAGCAAGGGTTACAAGAGTTATGGTGAAGGGTTTACAAGCTTAGGTTTAGTGTCCTAGTTCTATACTTGACTTCCTTTCTTTAGAAAGCCAAAAGTTGTAAGCCAACACTATTACACTTTCTTGCTCAATATCATTTTCATGCTTATTATGTTTCTTTCATGCTATATATGGTCTTTGTATTGTGTTCATGATGTATAAAAACTAGTAAAACAAGTTATGTATATATATGTTAACTTATGACAAGTAAACAAGCAAACTAGTGATTTTTATGGAGAACCATGACCAAAATAGTATAACTATGATACTTGACACTTACTTACTGTTATAGAGGACTTAACAAGGAAAACATAGCAATTTGAATCACCCAAAACGAGTACACGAGTCAAAAGTTATGGCCATAAGAAGTTAGCGACACCAAAACGCCGAAACTGCCTATAACCTACTGTTTTGCATTCTGCCAATTTGAGAGTCACTCTTCTGGTCCGATTCATCAAAAAGTTAAAACACTAAAGTTGTCCGGAACGACGTTTTCGTTCAGGAACAAAGAAGCTCGAGCCCTGAAAACGCTTTCTGAGTGATAATTTTCTTCATATTCTTAACAGCCCATTTTTAGACCAAAGTAACTATATAATGGTTATAATTAGATGAGACCAAGAGGTCTAATGACCTAAAGCCAAGACCACAACCATGGCTAAAGCCAAGGTTGAGTCTCAAGACCATGGTAACAATGACCAAAGTCACGGCAAAGTCACGGCAAAGCCACGGCTAAAGACCATATAACTATTAAAGATCGAAAACTTATATATATGTTATCAAATACTACAATAGTAGGGAGCCTCATGTGAGGAGTTCATTAAGTAAGCCGTCGAGATGAGTTGTGGATTTACGAATTAAAGTGTCCTGGCTCCTCGAACGTTTACTCCATGACTTCTGAATTATGTCGGCCCGAACGGTAGTAAGAGATGTACAACCTATACATGTTTCATAAACCATTTATATTCAAAGACTTACACTATATACTAAGTACTACATCATGAACATTATGCAAGACATATATAGGCAATTCTTTGTATTCTTAGACGTTACTCCAAACCTAAGTCGCAACGTTCTATTATAGGCTGCTCTTAGAGACTTTCGCGATTCGACTATCACTTTCATTTCTCATTACATAAGCTTAAGGTGAGTCATAGCCCCTACTTTTTTATACTTGTTTTAACTCTTTGGGGGGGATACATGCACAACTACTTGCTTACTTGTACAAATACTCAAAACATTTATACTTGATTGTTTTATACTTGATTGTTTTATACTTGATTGTCTTATACTTGATCGCATTATACTTGATGTCATATATACATGATTGCATTATACTTGATTGTGAGACTTCCAGTGGCTCCAGATTAAGTTGCTGGATGACCATTGAGACTTCCGGTGGCTCCAAATTAAGTTGTTGGATGACCATTGAGGCTATTGATACATCCTAACATTTACGATTGTTGGATACATCATAAACGTGAGGTCTTCGGAGATGAAGAGTAGACTCACGACTAATTGCTTAATTCTTTTGATGAACTTATACATGTTTTAATCATACTATATTGTAGCAGTGGGTTGTGAACACACAGGTTACAAGTCTCTTATGGCGGGACTTGTAACTGAGTGGATTCACGATGCCTTTGCTGTGTGAACATTCTTTTAAGGCTTTTTCAACTATTTTAAGACAAACTCTATGAACTCACCAACCATTGTGTTGACACTTTAGCATGTTTATCTCAGGTTAGTAAGGCGATAGCTAGTGCGTGGAACTTAGAGTCAAGCTGCATATTCTGAAGACTTACGCTTTTATCATTTACCATTCAACATTTTGTATACATTTATGTATCATACTTTGGAATCTCATGTTTGTAACTTTGAATTCATTAATCGAATGGTAACTTTTCAAAACGTCTTATTTAGAGTTCGTTTTCTATAACTTGTACTTTGTATTATGAAGTAGCATCCCTATGACACAGTCTTCCGCTGCGGTATTTTGGGGGTGTTACAAATAATGTTAGATACTCACATCACAATATGGAAATGGAAAACATCTCTAACTACCTGTCATAGCAAATAGATTACCATAGGCTTGGGTAAGGATCAAACCTCCACCACTTGGCGTCAGCACATAGGATAAACTGTCAAAGAGGTCTTTTAAAGGGTTATAACGTTAGGTGTAAGGATATGGAAAACACGGTTTTGTTGGATAAAGGCAATATTTACTGGTGGCGAGTTAATCATCTTGGTTAATTACATGTACAATATGGCGTTGGTAAGCCAAGACTTGACTCGACTTAAGCTAATAAATCAAAAATAACAAAAACTTAAAACAAACATAAAATGAAATGGGATGGTAGTCCGTATGTTTTTTCTCTTTTTTTATTTTTTTTTTCTTGATTTTTTAGATTTTTTTTTTATTTTTTATTTTTTGCATACACTCTTGCCCTACCATCCAAAATAATACATCATAGAGAATTCGCATTCCCCTTACACTTGAACTTTTACATACTTTACAATAAACTACTCTAATGACTCGAATAAAGATAATCAAAACACGTGGAGTACTTTTTAAATATTAACGCACATATGGGGGTAATATATGATGTCTTCCCCATTACTCAATAACACTAGTACTTTACCCATGAGTCCCAATCGTCCCAAAACAATATGTACAAGATACGACTCGACTTAGCAACCATGTAATCAATTAGATAATTAACTAAGGGTTTAAACATGTAACAATATTTCACTAAAGATGAGTGCATACAAGAAAGGCTAAGGCGATTTGGTTGCACATTTGGGTGGGTTGTAAACAAATTCTTCCTTTAAGTAAAATGCTTAAAGTTAGAAACGAAAAGATAGGCTCGGAGGGGTGTACTAGGGGTTTCGTGTACTAAAAATGAGTACAACGCTAAGGTGTGGGAAAAATTAATTGACTTTGCTAGTCAAGTAATATGACTTAAATGGTCAAGTAATTATGATACGGGTTTAACACAAGAGTTATCCTACTACACGAATGTAGTCTCACTAGCGGTCTCGGGATGCATCACTAACGCAAGTTCTAGAATCTAAATGCTACCGGTACACTCATAAGCACTAATAATGAATGTTTTTCCTATCAAATACAAACGCGAACCTCACATAATTGGGTTGAAAATTTTTTTAAGTGGTACGGTTTTTTGCTAGTCATACAACTCCTATCCATGAGACGCTTGTTAAGGCTAAAGTTTCACTCCTAAATTTTGTAAAAAAATTTTAAATTTGGCGCTAAAATTGCACTAACAAGTATTTTTCTTAGTTTTATTACACACCTACTATCAAAGAAACAAACTCAAGTATAATTGTATCCTATAAAGTATCATCATTTACCCTCCCCTTACACTTAGGATGAACATTGTCCCCAATGTTCAATAAAAATATGTAAAAGTAAATAAGGTAAAAGAATGAAAACAAATACTCCCCTGATTCGTTCGGTGTGGATAGTGTGTCAACAAAGTTAGATCTTCCTCCAAGAAAATGAATGTTGAAAGCTTCCCTCCAGAAATATAAATCATCTTCTTGTCATATATAACCTGTTAAACCTGAGAAAACAATCAAGGCAAACCTCGCGTAAAATCGGCGGCAATCTATATATATTAAAAAAATCCTAGAAAACAAATTAAGATATAATGCTTGTGGAATGAATGTTTGCAGATTTCCTGGAGTTTATAAAACTAAAGAATCAACAGAAACTTTAAGACTCCTGTTTAAACAAAACTCGCAAAATTTTTCAGAATTTAGTACCTGACGCCGTCAGGTTGTAACTCCTGACGCCGTCAGAATGTTCCTGGAAAAATCTTATGTTAAGTTTCCAGAAAATTTCTAGAAAAACTTATGCCTTATTTCCTGGAAAATCCTGCAAAACATCATTATGACTCGATACAAGCATTTGACTCAAACAATTACTAATATACATGCTCATTTAATATTGTAGTGAATCATGCTCATTTTCGTTCTTATAAACAAATTTGGATTTCCATTACACTTAGCTTTTGCAAAATACCTTTATATGTAATTAAGACGAAGTTAAAAACAAAATAAAGCATTTTCACAATTTACTTTGAAACATGATTTACCAACAATAAAAATAAAACACGCATACGGAAACAAATAAAATCAAACAAACAAAACAAATAAAACATAGGTTGCCTCCCAAGAAGAGCTTGTTTTTGTTCGAGTCACGAGCCTGACTCTACCCTTATTTAACAGAAATAGGGGAGGTTTTCCCTACACTTAGGATTAAGTGCGGGTGGAAGTAGCGATACACACCATCTCGGTGGAAGTACGCCTCGTGAGGAAAAAGTTGTGGATGAATTATATGCTCAAAGGGGTGTGCTCCTTTCAGCATAACCTTACCTAGTTCACTTTGGTCAATGGTTGAGTTAAAGTTTTCTCCGAAAAAGAGATCATCATCTATCAACTTTGAGAGATACCTAGTTGGGAATCCATTTTGACCTAATAAACCAGGTTGATGAGGCGAAAAATGATCCGTTTTTAGGGGGTCATTTAAGCCCGGATTTGAATTTATTTGATCAAATATTTCCCTAAATCGTTCCTTTTGTCATTTTAGGTACTTTTGGAGTGAATTCTGGAAAAGAAAGCATTTTGGACGTTTTTGGAGCATAAAAGTGAAGAAAATGGCAAAGTCTTAATTTTCCTCGCTGGGAACACTATCTGACGGCGTCAAGAGTCCTCATGTGACGGAGTCAAGAGTAAACAAGAGGTGGAAGTGGTGACGATCCAGAGAAATCATGACGGCGTCAAGCTTGGCCGCATGGTTCAAGATATGGTGACGACCTAGAACTAAATTACACATGATGGCGTCAAACTTGGATCTAGGCAATCCGATCTCATTATGGGCGGCGAGTTGACGGCGTCAGAAATTCCTTCTTGACGCCGTCACCCTGTAAAATCTATATATAGTTTTGCAATTTTCATTCATTAGTGTGTAACTTTAGAGGGTATAACTTTGGAGAAACCCTAGCACGAATTTTACTGCTCTTTCAAGGGTTTTTACCCTTCGAAACCTTTCATGTTCAATTGAGATAAGTATCCTTTCAATTCATTCAATATGCCTATGTGTTGCTTGAATATATCTTACACTTGTCTTGAATTCAACATACTAGGCTAGATCTCTTGTTTGTTTGCTTAGATGTAGTGAAACCTAGATGTTGATTATGGGTTGATTGTTTGTTTATAGTTGTTACGGATGAATGATTTCGATGTTAGGCTTAAGAAAACTGGCAGACTTCCATAGGGTAACATGCTTGAACGTCTTAAGAAACATGAACCAATGCATACTAGGTTATTATGGTTGTATTAAATGCATGAGCGAATTTGTTGGCATGAATATTACGATATTTAATCTAAACATCCTCTTCATGTTTTGATAATGACAAAGATGTAAGTTACAACATATAACGTAAAATGCTTAAGTTACTTGTGATCACAATTCTTCTATGCATTCTTACGTCAACAAGCCTCGACATCTCAACGTCTCGAGTTTGCCTCAACAATCACTTAAGGTATGGATAAACAAGTGCTTAATACATCTCATGATCAAAGGGGTATTTAATTAACTAATACAAAGTTTATTTAATTATATAAACATATTATTTATTTTTGAAAAACACTTTTGGTAATAAAGAAAAATGTTTTAATCATACTAAATATATGATTTCAAGCTTTTAACCAAAATCAGTTAGTTTTTCACCAAATAAACTTTCTCCACTAAAAGACAGAAAAACTGGCCGTTTCAGTAGGGCGACCCCCTTAATTATAAGGGGCGGCCCCCTTAATTTTAAGGGGGTCGGCACACAATTAAGGGGACCGGCCATGCTCCCTTGTCAGATTTGGTCAAAAATTTTTCCCTATAAATACCACCTCAAACCAGGAATATTTCTTACCTTTTGCACAAAAATTTTCTGATCCAACTCTCTCTAAACATCCTTCTAAAACCCTTTGATCATAAGATTATTAATCTTTGTTTCAAGTGATCCATTTTCTCATCACTAAAAGTGCAAGAGAAGAATCCTCCCTATCATAAAGCCAAAGATGTATTAGGATCTAATTAGTGCTTATGTGAAGTTGTGAGTTATGTATATGTAATAAGTAGATCAAGATGATCTTAGTAGTGATTTAATGAGTGAGTAAGAAGTAGTGGAAGGAAGTAGTAGTGTGGAGAAGACATGTAGTTGTGAAGATGTAGGTGTGTGACTAAGTAGTGGAGTTTAGAAGAAGTTGTGATGAAGTTGTGAAGTCGTGAAGACGTGAAGAAGTTGTGAAGCCGTGAAGAAGTTTAGAAGAAGTTGTGATGAAGTCGTGAAGTCGTGAAGTTGTGTAGAAGTTGTGTAGTGATCGAATTTGTGTTGTGAGATTGGTTCTAGCTACTATTAGAACTCGACATTTAGCTTAGTGTCGTTAAATGGCGTAAGCAAAAGTTGTGTACGGTTTTCTCCGCCAAAAGGGAGCTTGTTGAGTAGTGAAGAAAACTCTCGAGTAGGTGACTCGGGGAGTGGAGTAGGAACAAGGAAGGTGTCCTTGTAGCCGAACCACTATAAATCATCGTGTCTGGTTTGCATTTCCTTTCTCTTATCTATTATCATTTGTTCTTGCATTTATCGCTTTACTTCTATGCTTGCCTACATGTCTTAGTTGTTGTTTATATAGTTGTGATGATTGATTGTGTTAAACATAGTAGTTAATGTTGTGATTGTGTGTATAATTGCATGATATGGTCAAATAGATTATTATTCACACTTATCATATTAAGTTTAACTTGATAGATAATTTGATACATAACGTTTTAAGATTTTAAAAGGAAAACGTATTCACATAAAGATCGACCAAAGCTTCATTCATAAAACTAAGCTTTTCCAAAAGCTTACATATATAATTGATCATATTGATTATATGTTGTTTTCATACTAAACTCTAATTGAAGTTTTCCAAACAAACAATTGAATAAATTTGAATCAACATTTTGAAACAAAGTTTTTACAAAATGAAAAAGAAGGGAAAACTATTCAACCCCCCTTCTAGTTTTCCACAATTGGTATCAGAGCCACGTCACTCAAATTTTCAAAACAAATGGTTTTAAAAATTGAGTACGATCCATGTATCAAATTACCCATTAAGAAGGATTTAATATAAAAAGTGTTTTGTTGATTAACTTGTATTAGTTTTGATATTATATACACTAATTATACTAGCTCGAGATAAGATTATGCTTAAAACAAGTGTTATATGTTCGTTTTTAAAATCAGAAAGTTACACACCTTTTCACATAGTCAAAAAACAATTTTTAACAAAAATTGCATTTTTGAGTATCAGATGGGCGGCCCCTTTAATTGTCTGGGCGGCCCCCTTAAATACTGGGCGGCCCCCTTAAATTTAAGGGGTCCGCCTGTCTGTTCGACAGTTTTTCAGAAACTTTGAAAAATCATATAAAATTAACCGTAACTCCGTAGAAGTCGTGCCACCCGGCGTTTTAAAGGTAATTGAGTCTACTTTTATTTAAAAATACTTACAAGTAACCATTACAAACTTAAATAAGTCAGAAAGTTAAAATACTACACGAAGGTCAAAAATTTAAGTCTTGTTTTAACGTAAAACTTGTATTTTGCCTTTTCCTTCGAGTCGAGCATTCCTAGTCGATATATCTTTGAAAAATTAAGTATTTATGTTTTCAAAATATTGATCTTAATTAAATTTTAAAATGGATAGGAAACTATTTTATTTTCAAATAAAATCGAGCTAAGTAAACATTGGTATATATAATACACAAAACGACGACAAGTGTTTTATGTGCTATGTGAACTCATTTGTGATTTTACTTTGTTAATCGTTGATATTTGTAATTTAGCTATTTGAATATCTTAGCATATGTGCCTTATACTCTATTAGTTTATAGCTAGTTTTCAGGCTTATACTTAACTAGATCTTATGCTAGATTTCTTGCGTTAGGATTGCAATATTATGCTTGCATTGCATATAGGTATAGATGGCTTAATGTTACTCAAACATCTTGTAAATAAATTAAATCTAATCACCTAAATATTTCAAAAATTTAATCTATTCTTAACAACACACTTAAATATTTTCAACCAATTACCTTGTTTTACCTTAAGTTGTTTAATAAGAGAAATTGAATCTTTGTAAAACATTAGTAGTAATACAAAAGAAGAAGTATTTTCAAAATCTAAAGTGTGTTCATTATAAGTAACAATGAAAAGTTTTTCACATAAACAAAACTTATAACAATCATGAAGTAATAACTCAAATTTCAATCACTCACCAATCTCACTCATAAATAATCTTAGGATTAATGGAACACACTATCAAAATGCCTATTTATTTTAAATGAGTGTTTGTGAGGGTCAAGAAAGATCTTGATATTATATCAATTCATTATTCAAATTATGGTTGATATATTCATTAAATCTAATTGACATGTTTTTGAGTATGGACAAGAAATTGGATTGTTATTTGTTTAGTTTCAAGATTACATCAAATTTTAACAAATGATATAGTCTTGAATCTACATACTCAATCACACTAGATTGATATGAAAATATTTACATCCTTTGTAGATGAAAAGAATATGCATTGGATCATAACTCACACTTGTGTTGATAATGCCATATTGAATCTACTTGTACAATAGTTGTGTTCAAAATATTAGAATAACATGTTTAACACATACATAAAATATACAATGAAGTAGGATTGACGACTTGGATGTTTCATCCGAAATATTCAAGCAATTTACATTGCAAAGCAATGGATTAATGTGTCATATCCGAAAAACCAAACATGAGCAAACTAACAACATATGTAAACTTTGCTCACACTACTTAAAATCATCACTTCAAGCTAAAATACATATTTAAGAACAATACACACTATATATTATATGTATTTCATTTTCTTTGTAGCATGAATGGTTGTGTTACAAGATAATGCACTACACTTTTCTTTTTGAACTAATTTAAGTTATTAGAATTGAAAAATAACTAGTCACAATGCATAAACATGTAAAATTCATTTTGTTTCAAATACTAGTTAAATTATGATATATAACATTGGCAAAAATCATTGAAAATAATATTTGCTTTAGAATATATAAATGTCTAGTTTTGTTATCTTTTGTGAATCACAATCTCATTTAAGATAAATAATCTTAATGAGATTCATTTTTCAAGATATGCTAAGGAGCATTCTTAAATCAAGCACATTTATCAAGTAATATGCCATCAAAACCAAATAACCGGTTAATCATGAACAAAAGATTAAAACTTTGCGTTTACTCTTATCTTAACATTTAACACATCTCTATTGGAATAGTGAGTAAAATATATCATGTAGACTTACCTTCATAAAAACATGATGTTTGAGTCACATTAAGCCAAGTATTAGTGAATCAAGCAAACTTCATATTTGGTACTCTTCGATAGGTGAATTTAGGAACTCAATTTCTTCTAAAAAGAGAATGACTACTGGAGAATTTATTGATTAGAAATTCAATTTAACCTAACGGTTGAATTGCTTCTATATGAGAAGTTAGGTGTGTGTAACCCGTAAAAATGATCGTGTTTAGCCTGAATTGAGCACCACTAGTAATAGTCTCATACTCATTCTCCAACTTGATTAAATTGCTCTTCCTAAATGCACCTAACGCTAAGCTTACTTTTATGAACTTTGCTTCTCATTAGATGCTTTCATTCCTAGATTTATGGCATATCGCATATATGTTATTTCTAGATGTTTATTTGCTCCTATGTGATTTGATTGTATGCCTCTACATGGTTTACTCTATATGTATCATTCATCTAGGTATATTTTTCTTACCTTTAGATCCTACACCCTTATTTCATGAGAACCTTAGTGTCATATTCCGATAGGTCATATTAGTCTCATAATATATCCGGATGAGCATGAATTTAATGGGAAGGGAAATCACACTCACTCACATATATCCTTCTACCTCACACCCAAAACCGAGTCATCCTTTGTACTACCAATCTCGAGTTATCCACCATTTCCATGTCCCCAAAGAAACCAAAAATCAATATCATACCTCCTAAACCAACACGTTTTGTCTAGCCAATCCAACACCTACTATCCTTCCATAAACACATAATCATCACACTATAAATACCTCTCTTCATCACAAATCATCATTCAACCCATCATATCATCTCCCAACAAACCTAACATCATTGTTATCACCCCACATACAACATCCAAACTACCATCCACACATGAAGAATCACTTTCATCCATACCTTCATCATGCTTTCATGATCACCCAAATGAAACCACTCTTTTAGCTCAACAAGACAACCTAACTATCACCCTCACTAATAAACTTCCACATTCATCTCACTCAATTCTACCAAATGACCCTTTTGAGGATCATACTCAATATCAAAACAACAACCATCAATCTCATCCAAACATGAATCATAAGTTTCATGACCAAACCTCAATCCCTAATCACAATCCAACTCCACCATCATCACCTTCCTCCGAACATGAAAAGTTCGTTGAAGAGCTCAAAGAAGCTCATGAGCTTAATGCTCTTCTTGCGTTGCATCTTATTCAACGCAATTTGGATCAACAACCTACCTCCACCAACTCATCTCCATCAAACAATTTGATCCATCTTGAAAACCATGTCATAAATTGCATTTGTTGCACCTACCTTGAAAAACAAACCTTTGTCCTCAATGAACATCTCAATTGGATTGAGTATCTACTCACTAGGACGACTCAAGATTACACCAACACTCCATCACCACCACCTTTATGTTCATCTCCTAGTGCTCCCAATGCACCATCCAAAACACCATCAACTCAAGGAACCTCTACTTCCTCCATACCATCCTCATCATCATCAATCAATGACTATATCAACACCCACTTGTCACCTCCACCAAGAACCAACATCTCCAACAAAAACTTGTCATCATACCATCAAAACAACTCTTCATTGACCTTACTAATGAAGACGACACCACTCAATCCATCAAAGAATATATCAACTCACAATTGTCTCCACCACCAAAAGTTATCACCACCTCATCCAAGTGAATTTCATTACGAAATGCGTCATTTCCACTTTCTAGCAAGTGAAGAACACAATGAAGAAATCCAAGCTTCAAGTGTTGTCGACTCGTCACCACCTCATTTCACATATCCACCTTCGGTCGTCAACCAACAAAACACCTAAAAATCCCATGATTCCCTATCATCCACCCTTGTCGAATGATATATTAATCCAAACCATAATTGTCAACCCTTTCTCATCACCTTCCCTTTACATTCACGCTCATCCCTCCTCATTCTCCTACATTTTCCTAGGTTCTAATCTTTGCATTAGGTTCTAATTTTTTTTTGGATTTAGGTTGTTGTTTTTAAAACAATAATTGCATGTGTCATACTTTTAGTGCATATACCTAATATGTCCATATATTGTTCCCCTATTAGTTTCATGCATATATCTATTATCATCATTATATATATGTGCACTTGTCTACTAACTTTGTTTTGAAGGATTACTTCACCGCTCGATTCTTTGGTAGCCAAAACTAGTTTTGACCATACACCAAGGGGGAGCATTGAGGTTGATAGGATCAAGGCTTCACTTACGATGATGCAAGCTCGCCTTTTACATTCTATCTCAAGAGTTCAAGCATAGTATAAGTCTCGTCTTAGAGTCCACCTTTTTGCTTCGACAAAAGGGGGAGAAGAAGGGTAAACAAGTAACTTATACATTTTACTATAAGTTATAGTTTACATAGTTTGTCATCATCAAAAAGGGGGAGATTGTTGGCATGAATATTACGATATTTAATCTAAACATCCTCTTCATGTTTTGATAATGACAAAGATGTAAGTTACAACATATAACGTAAAATGCTTAAGTTACTTGTGATCACAATTCTTCTATGCCTTCTTATGTCAACAAGCCTCGACATCTCAACGTCTCGAGTTTGCCTCAACAATCACTTAAGGTATGGATAAACAAGTGCTTAATACATCTCATGATCAAAGGGGTATTTAATTAACTAATACAAAGTTTATTTAATTATATAAACATATTATATATTTTTTAAAAACACTTTTGGTAATAAAGAAAAATGTTTTAATCATACTAAATATATGATTTCAAACTTTTAACCAAAATCAGTTAGTTTTTCACCAAATAAACTTTCCCCACTAAAAGTCAGAAAAACTGGCTGTTTCAGAAGACGTGAAGAAGTTGTGAAGCTGTGAAGAAGTTTAGAAGAAGTTGTGATGAAGTCGTGAAGTCGTGAAGTTGTGTAGTGATCGAAGTTGTGTTGTGAGATTGGTTCTAGCTACTATTAGAACTCGACATTTAGCTTAGTGTCGTTAAATGGTGTAAGCAAAAGTTGTGTACGGTTTTCTCCGCCAAAAGGGAGCTTGTTGAGTAGTGAAGAAAACTCTCGAGTAGGTGACTCGGGGAGTGGAGTAGGAACAAGCAAGGTGTCCTTGTAGCCGAACCACTATAAATCATCGTGTCCGGATTGCATTTCCTTTCTTTTATCTCTTATCATTTGTTCTTGCATTTATCGCTTTACTTCTATGCTTGGCTACATGTCTTAGTTGTTGCTTATATAGTTGTGATGATTGATTGTGTTAAACATAGTAGTTAATATTGTGATTGTGTGTATAATTGCATGATATGGTCAAATAGATTATTATTCACACTTCTCTTATTAAGTTTAACTTGATAGATAATTTGATACAAAACGTTTTAAGATTTTAAAAGGAAAACATATTCACATAAAGATCGACCAAAGCTTCATTCATAAAACTAAGCTTTTCCAAAAGCTTACATATATAATTGATCATATTGATTATATGTTGTTTTCATACTAAACTCTAATTGAAGTTTTCCAAACAAACAATTGAATAAATTTGAATCAACATTTTGAAACAAAGTTTTTATAAAATGAAAAAGAAGGGAAAACTATTCAACCCCCCTTCTAGTTTTCCACAGAATTCTAATGATCCCATGTTAGGAGCTTCTAGCAGGCTCGACATAGGAGTGAAGTAGGAGCTTATAAAGTTAGGGAAGTACGTATGCCACCCCACGAATGGTATTAAGGAATATAACCCGTCACCCATGCAATTGTAACAAACTATCAACCTGTAAAAGATATCTAGGGAGTAATGAAATCTAAGTAAACACAACTCTCCCCATTATTGTTCACACCACACTAGTTTAATTAGCTTTATTTTCATTTCTGTTATTTTATTTTGATTGCATCTTAGTTATTGGGTTAGTTGATTAGCAACTAATTCCGCCCACTCTTCCAAAACCTGAGATTTTAATTGCTTTTATAAAAATATAAAAATACAAAAAGAATCATCCGTCATCTCTAGACCTAGTTTTTAGGTATTCTAATCCAAGCGACACTATTCCTGAGTTGAACGATCAATCCCCCGGTACTTGTCACTATACTTTACTACAACGATCAGGTACACTGCCTGGTGGGGGTTGTAAGCTTCTTGAGATCTCTCGAGAGGTAAAGCCTGGCGCGATTCCCACGTATCAAGTTTTTGGCACCGCAGCCCGGGGAATAGTTATTGTCTAGGTTAGAATTTCTTTTATTATGTCTACTTGCTAGATTCCTTTCTAGTAAGATTTTATTTTTATTTTTAGGTTCTCTTTAGTCTATCTTATTTCTTCGTGTCTTTGTTCGTAACCTTTACCATCCACCATCATGGAAAATGACGATTTCTCTAACCTTAGAGTCACTAGGAGTCGTAGTTCCGCTAGAGACCTAGTTTTTCCCTATGCAGAACCCGAAAGGGAAATGCGTAGGCTAAGATGATCTCTCTCAACACCCGAACCATCCAGCATAGCTATCAATTTTGATGAGGCCCTTTCTGAAGAGAACTCAGACAATCACCTCACTCCCCCTAGCTCCCAATCCAACAACGATATGAGTAGCCCTGAAACTCCCATTCCTAAGCACCTTAAGGACTACTCCTCCCCGAATCCTCGTGGCTTCTCAAATGCCATTGTCTTCCCAAACGAACACACCGATGAGATCTTGCGTGCAAGCGATGTTTGGCTTGTCCAAAGTGTGTGTAAGTTTTGCGGACTAGATAATGATGACCCGATTCAACATATCAAGGACTTCTTGAAAATAGTAGACACCCTCCATACGGATGGGGCCACTAGAAACACGTCCCGATTACGATTCTTCCCTTTCACTCTTTATGAAAAAGCCAAAGAATGGTATGATAGACTTCCCTCCGAGTCTATTTTCACATGGGAGCAACTTATATCCAAGTTTTATGAGAACTTCTTCCCAGCAGGGAAAACCTCAGTATTCAGGGATAGGATCCTCCGCTTCCGAAAGGGAAAGGACGAACCCTTCCATAAATCGTGGATTAGATTCAAGGATTTAATAAGACAAGTTCCCCATCATGGCATCGAACTCTGGCTTCTGGTCCATATCTTCTTCGACAATGTCTCCTCATACGACCAGAACGGAATCAACAATTCTAGAAAAGGGAAATTAGCCAATCTTAGTGCCGAGAAAGGGTGGAATAGGATTGAGGAATATGCTCAAGACCAGGATGACACTTGGGATGAACCTGAGTCAACTGCTAGCATGTCTGAAATCGCACAAACACCCTCAGATCGGCTAAGAAAAATTCACAAAAGAATGGAATATCTTGCGGGGTCGCAAACAACGAAACAACTTTCAAATCCTTACTTGATCTGCGACTACTGTGGGGGCCCGCACGAGGTAGAAGAAAAGGGAGGAGAATCCACGACCGAACATGCGTGTTTGTCAGGACATGAAATCTACGCTGACCCCTCCTTTTTGCCTTTTTATCAAAATGATGATTATACCCTTTGGGGAAATCTGGTGAAAAGAAAAGAAGGGGAGGAAGGCCCTGAATACAAAATCAGGAGCACTTTTGAAGATGACCTCGGTCACTTCATTCAAGAAAAAGGCTTACAATTGAAAGGACTTGATGAGCTCATCGCTGAGCAACAGAATGACATGGAAGACTGGTTCAACAAGCTTAACTCCACCCTTGATGACCTAGACAGGCCATCAGTAAGCCAAAAAGACCCCCTGCTCGCGGTGACTACTTGAGCTGGAACAACAACCAAGGACCCTCCTTACCCGAGCTCACATCCTATCACCATTGATCCAAGTGAGCCCCACGAGGAGGAAGGTAATGTGAGCAGCGAGGCTCCCAAACAACCTTCCCTGGTGACCCCATCCCCAGTAACTCCACCTAACCAACCTGTGAGAATCCCATTCCCATCCCGCCTAAAAATCCAGAAAATTGAGAACGATAATAAGAGATTCTTGTCAAATCTAAAAGATTCAGTGGTCACCATACCTCTCCTTGATGCTTGCTATCACATGCCAAAGTATAGCTCATACTTTAAAAAATTACTCGCCAACCGAAAGAAACTCGAGGGTCTTGTGACTCTGGGGAAAGAATGTTCGGTGGTGACCCATCGAGGGCTACCAAAAAAGGTAGATGATCTAGGCAGCTTCACCTTGCCCTGTTCCATAGGATCTCTATCAATAAAGAATGCTCTTGCCGTTTTAGGGGCGAGTATCAACCTCATGCCTCACTCCATGTTCCTCAAACTAGGATACTCCGGACTAAAGCCTACCCGTATGAACATCCAACTAGCCGATAGGTCGGTCAAATATCCCGTAGGGATATGCGAGAATGTGCTAGTAAAAGTTGGAAAATTCAAATTTCTGGTGGACTTCGTGATCTTAGAGATGGAGGAGGATGACTTGGTGCCCATCATCTTAGGGAGACCATTTCTTGCTACCACTCGTGCAGTCATTGATGTTCATGACGACAAGTTAACCTTACGAGTAGGAACCGATAGCTTAACCATCGACATTAAAGACACTATGAATCTCTCTCTCGAAGCAGCTAACCGGCTCTATTTCATTGGAGAGGTCGATGAACTCACGGATGTCATTGACAAATGTGTTGATGAACAGATCGAAGAAAGCTAGTTACGGTATGAGAGTTTTCTCCCCTTATTGGAGGAAGAAAAGGTGGAGGGCGTTAGAGCAGTCTCCTTCTACCCTAGGTAAGAGATCACTGAACAGCTCGAACTCCGAAAACCCGAAAACAAGCTTAAGCCCTCTATTATCGAACCACCTAAGCTAGAGCTTAAAGAACTCCCTAACCACCTAGAGTATGCCTTCCTTCAGGGAGAGGATCAACTGTCGGTAATCATAAACCTTCCGTCGAACATGAACAAAAAGGTAAGCTCTTAGAAGTCCTAAAGAAATATAAGGGAGTCCTTACATGGAGTGTAGCTGACATTAAGGGGATTGACTCAACTTTTTGCACGCATAAGATTCTTATGGAAGAAAACTATAAACCTACCGTACAACCCCAAAGGCGGGTGAATCCCAACATTAAGGAGGTAGTGAAGAAATAAGTCAGCAAACTTCTGGATGCAGGACTGATTTACCCAATTTCGGATAGCCCGTGGGTTAGTCCTGTACAGGTTGTACCAAAGAAAGGTGGAATGACTGTGGTGAAAAATGACAAAGGTGAGATGGTTCCCCAAAGAACGGTTACTGCCTGGCGGGTATGCATCGATTATAGAAAGCTCAATGATGCCACAAGAAAGGATCACTTTCCCCTACCATTCATTGACCAAATGTTGGAAAGGTTATCTGGGCACGAGTATTACTGTTTCTTGGATGGGTTCTCGAGATATTTCCAAATCCCCATAGCACTTGAGGACCAAGAGAAAACCATGTTTACTTTCCCTTATGGAACGTTCACCTATAAAAGAATGCCTTTTGGGCTGTGTAACGCTTCCGCCACCTTTCAGCGATGCATGAACGCAATCTTTCACGAATTAATGGAAGACAGCATGGAAGTTTTCATGGATGACTTTTCGGTCTTCGGGAACTCTTTCGACCGCTGTCTTGCTAATCTAGAAAAAAATTCTCAAACGTTGTGAGGAAACCAACTTGGTCTTAAATTGGGAAAAATGCCATTTTATGGTAAAAGAAGGGATTGTGTTAAGACATAAGGTCTTAGGGAATGGGATTGAGGTGGACCAAGCAAAAGTGGAAGCTATATCTAAATTACCATATCCCACAACTGTTAAGGCAATACGTAGCTTCTTGGGCCACGCCGGGTTCTACCGGAGATTCATCAAAGATTTCTCTAAAATAGCTCGGCCAATGACTCAATTGCTGGTGAGAGATGCCCCTTTTGATTTGTCTCAAGAATGCAAGGATGCATTCGATCTCCTGAAAAAGGAGCTCACGCAAGCCCCAATCATGGTTACACCCAACTGGGAGTTGCCTTTCGAAATCATGTGTGATGCTAGTGACTATGCTGTCGGGGCAGTATTAGGCCAAAGGCGTGACAAGCTATTCCAACCTATTTACTACGCTAGCAAGACTATGAATCCCGCTCAAGAGAATTACTCTAGCACCGAAAAAGAGTTATTAGCCGTAGTGTTTGCCTTCGACAAATTCTGTCAATATCTTTTCCTTTCAAAGACAGTTGTTTTCATTGATCACTCGGCTCTCCGATATCTTTTTGCTAAGCAAGATGCTAAACCACGACTTATTCGGTGGATCTTGTTGTTACAAGAGTTTGATGTTGAAATTCGTGATAAAAGGGGGCGGAGAATTTGGCTGCTGATCACCTCTCTCGTCTTGAAAATCCCCTTAATGAGCTTGATAGAAGCGAGATTCGGGATTCATTCCTTGACGAACAACTCATGTCAATGACAGATTCTGAGCCTTGGTACGCTAATTATGCTAACTATCTTGCGAGCAGACTCATTCCGGAACACATGACTAAATACGAAAAGAAAAGGTTCTTTGCCCAACTAAAATACTACTTTTGGGACGAACCATTTTTATTCCGAAGGTGTCCTGATCAAATAATCAGACGTTGTGTTTCGGGAAATGAGGCAATAAAGATCATGAAAGAATGTCACTCTGGCCCCTCTGGGGGCCATCATGGGATAAACACCACCGCACGAAAGATTTTCAATGCGGGATTCTATTGGCCCACGATATTCCGTGATGTTAAAGAAATGATACAAGCATGCGATGCATGTCAACGAGCCGGGAATATATCAAACAGAGATGAAGCACCTCAGAATTTTATACAAGTATGTGAGGTTTTCGACGTCTGGGGAATCGACTTCATGGGACCCTTTCCATCTTCAGGGGGAATGAATACATTTTAGTTGCCATCGATAATGTTTCAAAATGGGTAGAGGCACAAGCCCTTAGGACCAATGATGCTAGGGTAGTTATTCATTTCTTGAAAAAGTTGTTCGCTAGATTCAGCATTCCTAAAGCTCTCATTAGTGATAGGGGGACCCACTTTTGCAATGCGCAAATGGAAAAGGTCATGAGGAGATATGGAGTGTCCCGTCGATTTTCCACCGCCTATCACCCACAAACCAATGGTCTGGTCGAAAACACCAACAGGGCAATTAAAAGAATATTAGAAAAAACGGTTAATCAAAATTGAAAAGACTGGTCATTTAAACTTGATGAGGCCTTATGGGCATTCCGAACTAGCTACAAGACACCTATTGGAACGACCCCGTTCCGCATGGTTTATGGTAAGGCATGTCACCTTCCGGTCGAACTAGAGCATAAGGCTTATTGGGCGCTTAAGGCATGTAATTTGGACTATACAATCGCCGGAACAAATAGGTTCTTGCAACTCCATGAGCTTGATGAGCTAAGGTTAGAAGCGTATGAATCTTCCATTACATATAAGGAGAGGGCGAAAAGATGGCATGACCAGCGAATTAAGAAACCTAAGGAATTTTCAGAAGGGGACAAAGTCCTATTGTATAATTCTCGGTTAAGGTTATTTCCCGGGAAACTCAAGTCTAGATGGTATGGGCCCTTTACGGTGAAAAGTTCCTCTAAAACTGGAGCTGTTGTGTTAATAGACGATGAAAATAGAGAGTTTACTGTCAACATACAACGTGTAAAACATTATCAAGAAAGTAGTAAGGAGATGATTAGTAAGGAGGATGTAACATTTGAAGATGAGGTCACGTAATTGCCCATGACCTTGAGTCTAGCTACAAGACTCGTAAATAAAGAAAAGCGCTTCTTGGGAGGCAACCCATGTTGTGTGTGATTTTTATTTGTTTGATTGTTATTTGCTTTTGTATGCATGCCTTATTTTTATTGTTGGTAGATCATGTTTCAAATTAAAATTGTGAAAATACTTTATTTTGTCGTTTAACTTCGCCTTAACTTCATACAAAGGTATTTCGCAAAAGGTAAGTGTAAGGGGAAACCCCAAATTTGTTTTTAAGAACAAAATTGATCATGATTCTCAACGATATTAAATGAACATGTGTATTAGTATTTGTTAGAGTCAAATGCTTGTATCGAGTCATAATGATGTTTTGTAGGATATTCCAGGAAGTAGGACATAAGTTTTTCCAGAAATTTTCCAGAAACTTAACGTAAAGATTTCTGCAGGTCACTTCTGACGGCGTCATGAGTTAACTCCTGACGGCGTCATGTGTAAAATTCTGGAAATTTTGCTAGTTTTGTTTATCTAACGGAGTCTTAAAGTTTTTGGTAATTCTTTAGTTTTATAAACTCCAGTAAATCTGCAAACATTCATTCCACAAGCATTATATCTTACGTTGTTTTCTAGGACTTGTTAGTGTATATAGATTGCTGCCGATTTTACGCGAGGTTGCCTTGTTTGTTTTCTCAGGTTTAACAGGTTATGTATGACAAGAAGATGATTTATATTTCTGGAAGGGAAGCTTTGATTGTTCATTTTCTTGGAGGAAGATCTAACCTTGTTGACACACTATCCACACCGAACGAATCAGGGGAGTATTTGATTTCATTCTTTTGCCTATTTCACTTTTACATTCTTTAATTGAACATTGGGGACAATGTTCATCCTAAGTGTAAGGGGAGGGTAAATGATGATACTTTATAGGATACTGTAGGACCGTAGAACAACCCATTTCACATATGAATCGTGCCTAAACCTAGAGAGAGAAAGTAAGTAGAGAGAGAGAGTGGAAGGGATCTCCTAGTGTGTGTAAATGAATAACCTTGATATTACTAAGAGAACCAACCTCTCAAATGAGGTTTACAAGAGTATTTATACTAATAGTCTAGGGCATCTCTAATCTTTTACATTATTACATTAATGGCCCTTAGACTTTTACAAAATATGAGTACTAAGCATAAACTTCATCATAATGATATTCTAAAGCAACCTATAACTACACATTAATGACCGACACTTTTTATAAATAAAAATACGATTCTAACAATCTCCCCCTAAGTGTTGGTCATTGAGGTTGCGCGACGTCATCATCTTTGTCTTTAAACTTTAACATTCATAGCTCTTGACGTCTTTAAGAATCACTAGATGAAACATAGTTCCAGTTCATCATGCTTCATTGTTGTTGAAGTGACCCGATGTTGTCATCTGCCTTTCGTCACTTCTGTGTTTGTGGTGGTTGTCTGCCATTCCCACATGCTCATACGTCTTAAATCTTTGTGATACATGCATTTGTTGTTTCCGTTCTTTCACTTTGATCTTTGTCACTTTACTTTGTAGATTCTTCTTTTTGGCGTAGAATCTTTCTTTGACTGTTGCTATTCTTTGATCTTTGTGAGAACTTTCCTTTGACTTTGTGATGCATGTATGAGCATGTGGAATCTTTCGCCATGGAGATGATGTATAGCTGCAGGTAAACAGTTAGCAATAAACAACCGGTACTTACAGATAAGGAATTAGAGATCGTCAACAGCATAGTGTGAAGACTCCTTCTAACCCTTACCATGGCCGTTCCCATATCAGATACTCCCGAAAGAGCTTACGAGACCTACTAAGTAGCTCAATGACTGGGTGAATCGCTGGGGATCACTCCACGACTGTAGACCGTTTGAAACCACCGCGAACACTAAGCGTAACCCATAAAGAATTACCGAAGTGACCTGGTGTCAGGGCTGCTTGATGTTGACCCTGGCAGGAATTTCCATTCAATCATTGAGAATATACATAAGTAATTCCTCTCATAAACGTTCTCGGCAGATTGCTAAGATCTGCGTAGGACTCTTAAGTTTACATCTGGCGTCCTTAATGATGAACAACTAGTGTAGAAATATCATGTGTTCCTATAAGATCTTTTGATGAATCTCGGGCTCTAGACTCGATAAGTGCACATTTGGTTTCCTATGCGGAGATTAGGGAGAGGTCTCCTGCTTCAATATCAACCATCTCTAAGAGACAGGTCGATAGATTACACCGGTTCCCCGTGAGAATGAAACAAGCTCTTTTAAGAGAACTTGAGTGGCTAGAAGGTTTAGTGCAGTGCGTCACTGGGTCCATGACATCTTTATCTTCAATACCGGTGTCACCTTAGTAACAACCAGTAGCATATGAATTGAACCCGGTGTCTGCCCTAAGGTTGAACATATGGAGGGCTATTTCTTTTCACCCTTTTTCATAACTTTTCTTTTTAATTCTTCAACCTCTTCTTTCTCCTTTCTCATTTTCTCCTTTTTTTCAATCATACCTATGGACTTCTAATTCTAATCTATTGGAATTGTCCTTGGGTAGATCCCTCCGGCTCTGGCGGATCATAGGACGGTTTTCCCTAACCTTAGTCACCTTATAACTTCATGAATCCTATAATTGCCATGAAACCTTTGATTGAAAATCTCTCAAAGTGTTTATGAATATAAACACATTTTTGTTGACACTTTGAGAGTTTTTGTTTCTTATGAAGGACTCCCCCTTCACATGTGCTCATGAATTTTTTAAGAAATTTGCACATGCGTGAGGAGTTTGCACTTTTTGAATTGATCCACTTTCAGTGAACATGACCGATTCGAGGCACGCTTACATCACTAGTTAGACTAGCTTGAAGTTATTACCCGTCCTGGTCAAGTCCAAAGAAAGTCTCTCGATACGGTACATTCTACTCAAACAAGTCATATTCGAGACACGCTTACATCACTAGTTAGACTAGCTTGAAATTATTACCCGTCCAGGACAAGTCTTTTCGATTACTGACATTTTAAGCTTCGTCAATTCATTGGTACATACTGAGTCTAGCTCTTTTGAGATTCAGTCACAAGCTTTAAACATCTTTGATCACATTTTAATCATGTCTTCTCCCTCTCAAAAATAGCATATCGTGATATTTTTGATATCAACTGATTAAGAAAAAGCTTTTGGAGAGAAAGACAGATTTCATTTTGCATGAATTCGGAACAATTTTGTTTTTGTACTCCCCCTTAATGATAGCACATTTGAAAATCAATTAAGGGTTTAGAGGGAGTTATCTTGAGCACTCATTTGAAAGATTTTGAAAAATCTTTTGATGAATCTTGAAAAAGTGCTCAAGATTACTATTTTGAAAACGAGTTTATGATAGAAATCCTTTTCGTTTGTTTAGACTCGAACTTTTTGAAAAAGATTTCGTCCTTGAAAATACGAGTCCTTGATTTGAAATAATCAGAAGTCATCGTTTAAGCCCGGGTTTCGTACTGAAGTATACGAAAGCCATTGTGAAGAAACTTTTGAGAAACGACATGTTTTAGAAAACATTTTAAAGAACTCCCGTTCAAGCATCTGTACATGTCCGTATCATTTTTGAATGACATTTCTAGAAACATACAAAATATTTATTTATACGAGAGACATGTCGTGAGAAGAATATTTTTGGATTTTTTGATTTTATATTGTTTTTGTATTTTTTGAAAATTTTATATTTTTGTATTTTGTTTTTGTTGGTTTTTCAAATTTTGTATTTTGTTTTCTCAAAAATATTTACAGCGAAGTGATTTTGAAAACATTTTTCAAGAAGATTCGAGAAGACGTTCTAGCTCCTCAGGAGTTAGGCTTCGCATGCCAATTCGTCGAACTAGATAGTCAAACCGTTCTTTTGGAAGGGCTTTAGTAAATAGATCGGCGAGTTGGTAATCAGTCTTAACGAAAAATAATTCAACAGTACCCTCTTCCACGTGTTCTTTGATGAAATAGTAGTGGACTTTTATATGCTTCATCTTAGAGTGATGTACGGGATTGCACGAGATGGCTATGGCACTTTTCGAGTCACAATACATAGGTATTCTGTCAAAAGTAAAGCCATAATCTGTGAGCTGTGTCCGCATCCAAAGAACTTGGGCACAACACGCAGATAGAGACACATACTCGGCTTCGGCGGTTGATAGCGCAGTAAAATCCTGTTTCTTTGACGACCAGCTTACTAGCTTTTCACCCAAAAAGTGTGCTCCACCTGATGTACTTTTTGCTGTAACTTGATCTCCTGCATGGTCGGCATCTGAAAAGGCTGTTAGACTAAACCCCGAATCCTTCGGATACCAAAGTCCCATGTTAATGGTTCTTCGTAGGTACCGAAAGATCCTTTTAACCTCTTTGAGGTGAAGTTCGGTAGGCTTTGCCTGAAACCGTGCTAACAAACAAACAGCAAATTGAATATCAGGTCGACTAGCAGTTAAGTACATGAGAGAACTGATCATGCTCCGATATTTCTTCGGATCGACGGGTTTCCCAAACAAATCAGCATCAATTTTTGGTGAAGTGACCATTGGAGTACCAATAGAATCACAATTTTCCGTTCCATGTTTTTTCAAAATCTCTATTGTATATTTAGCTTGATTGATAAAAATACCACGAGGGGATTGATGTATTTGTAAACCAAGAAAGAATTTTAGTTCCCCCATCATGGACATTTCAAATTTGCTTTTCATGATATTTTCAAAATGTTTTGAATGGTTAGGATTGGTTGATCCAAAAATTATGTCGTCCACATAAATTTGAACGATCAAAATGTCATCTTTGAATTTTTTGATAAACAAGGTGTCATCAACCGTTCCTTTTGTGAAATTGTTTTTGAGCAAGAAAGATGATAGTTCGTCATACCACGCTCTTGGAGCTTGTTTTAAACCATAGATGGCTTTTTTAAGCTTGTAGACGTAGTCTGGATGATCTTTGTCGATGAATCCCTCTGGCTGACTCACATACACTTCTTCTTTCAGAGTTCCATTCAAGAAAGCTGTCTTAATGTCCATCTGATAGACTGTGATGTTTTTGTGAGCTGCATAGGCTAAGAAAATCCGGACTGCTTCAAGTCTAGCTACAGGCGCGAATGATTCTTCGAAATCTATCCCTTCTTCTTGTGGATATCCTTTAGCCACGAGACGAGCTTTGTTACGAATTACAGTCATTTCCTCATTCAGTTTGTTCTTCCACAACCACTTGAGATCAAGAACGCGTTTATCAAGTGGTCGTTCAACAAGTTCCCAACTATCATGTAACAGGTATTGAAGAAGTTCCTCCTGCATCGCTTCAATCCAAGGGTTTTCTGCCATTGCTTCCCGAATGTTCTTTGGTTCTTTGAGGCTTATTGAGCAAATGTAAATGCACAATTCGAGATCGGTGGCAAGTTGTCTCCTCGTCTGAACTGGCTTTGAAGGTTCACCAATAACTTGTTCTATTGGATGATCTTTTGTCCATTGAAACGTAGAAGGGTACCTTGGGTTTAACATATGTATGTTAGACGGTTCTTGTAACCTTGAAGAAGATTCAGCAGAGTCTGTTGCAAACGGGTTTTCAAATACTTCTTCTCCTTCTTCTAACGCAACATTGTTTGAATTATTTGTTGGTTCTTCTTGAAAATTTGTGTTTTGATTTTGCTCATCAACTCTTGGTAGTTCAGTTTCAAGTATTGGAGTGGCTTGAGTAGATGTAGATGATGTTGAGGTAGTTGGTGCTTCAGCTTCGATTGTTGTAGATGCATCCAGTGGTGGTGGTGGTGGTTGATGGTTGTGAGCGGGTGCAGCGGAATGTTGTTGAGATGCATTTGTCGAAGATCCAACATAGTATTCATCAAACATTAACTCGAAGAAATTTTCCAGTTCTTGTTCTGAAGGTTTGTCCGTGTTTGTTGAATGAGCTCCGTTAGGCACGAGTCCTGAACTGATGTGTCCAGAAGTCTGCTGGTTTGGTGCGGCTCCTAATCTGGTTTGATTAGAAGCCATTGGATTAAGCGCGGGTTCTAGAGCGTATCTCTCAGAAGCCATTTGTGAAATCTCGTCAAACTTCACATTCATCGTCTCTATTATCTTTTTAGTTCTTCGATTATACACCCTGAATGCCCTCGAGTTTTCTGAATACCCAATGAAGATTCCAATATCACCCTTAGCTTTCAACTTTCCTAGATCTTCTTTGTCGTTCGTCGGATAGCACAAAGCGCCAAACACGTGAAGGTAAGAGATGTCAGGTTTCCGGTTATTCACAGGCTCATATGGGGTTTTATTGAATCTTGGATGGATTAGGGATCGGTTTTAAGTAAAACAAGCAGTGGCTACAGCATCAGCCCATAAGAATAGTGGTGCACTAGAATAAATGAGCATTGTGCGAGCAGCTTCCACAAGAGTTCTGTTTCTTTTTTCAACTACCCCATTCTGCTGTGGAGTTCTAACAACTGATGTTTGATGTGTAATTCCAACATCTTCGAGGTAAGTTCTTAACTCCTGGTTTGTAAATTCTGTGCCATTGTCTGTTCTTATAATCCTTACTGGAGCTTGAAGTAGAACTTGAATACGCTTTAGAAAGGTGATGATGATGCCTGGTGCTTCGTCTTTTGATCTCAAAAACTTTACCCAAGTATATCTTGAATAATCATCAATAATAACAAGAATATACTTCTTCCCATTAATGCTTTCAACTCTCATTGGGCCACAAAAGTCCATGTGTAACATATGTAACCTTGCTTCCGAACTAGGTACGGTTTTAGGTTTATATGATGCTCTTTTACTTTTTCCTTGTTCGCATGATGGACATAGGTGTTCCTTGGTGTATTTGAACTTAGGAAGTCCGGTGACGATGTTGTCTTTGGCTAACTTGTTGATGTTTTCGAAATTGAGATGGGATAACCTTCTATGCCACAGCCAGGACTTAGTTTCGGTTGCCCTTGTCATAAGACAAATTGGTGATGTAGAAGCCATTTGGTTGATGTCGATAGCATACAAGTTAGTACCACAATTACCAGTTAAGAGATCATCACCAACCAAATTTATAATAAAAACCGTGTTTCTCCTGAATGCAACTTCTAAATCTGCATCACAAAACTGCCCAACTGAAAACAAATTATGTCCCAATCCTTCGACGTAGTAAACTCGAGTGATCAAAAAATTCCCAAACTGAAAATCTCCAAAACCCAGGATAGCTGCTACATGATCATTTCCAAAGCGTACAGTTCCCATGAATTTCCAAATGAAATTGATCAGCAGCTTTAAATTCCCGGTCATGTGCTTGGAGCAACCCGAGTCGATGATCTAAAGACATATTTCAACAACCTGCGAAGAACAGAAGATTTTGTATTTGGAAACCGTTTTGAATTTGGTTCCATTGGGTTAGGAGTAAAATCCATATCACACTCATAGAATGTTTCAACATGTTCAATTTGAACAACTTTCAATGTTCCATCCTGGAGAATGAATTTTCTACCCGTTGGTTTCCATACACAATACTTAAGATAGTTCCTAGGCATTTGGCTACTAGTGGTAGACCTAAAGCGTGCAACTAATCTTTCAATAGATCTAGATCTAGGACTAGTTCCTTTTGGAACATTCTTCTGTTCAGGCATAACATTCACATTCTTAGAAACACATTCATCATGAACATAATTAATTAAACATTTCTTGCATGTCAAGCAAACAGAGTCATTACATGCATTAGAACCAGTACTCTCGACATTACATTCAGATGAAACATGTCTCTAATTAAAAAGCGATAAATTCCTAGGGTGTTCTTCTACTTTATTCTTGCTACTTGATGAGGCGAAAAATGATCCGTTTTTAGGGGGTCATTTAAGCCCAAATCCGAATTTATTTGATCAAATATTGCCCTAAATCGTTCCTTTTGTGATTTTAGGTGTTTGGAGAGTGAATTCTGGAAAAGAGGCTATTTTGGACGTTTTTGGAGCATAAAGTGAAGAAAATGACAAAGTACCAAAAATCAAAGCTGGAAATACAAGGTGACGGCGTCAAGGGTTTGCTCTTGACGGCGTCAGACATGAAGAATAATTTACCGTAGCTGGTGACGGCGTCAGATGGAGAGGTGACGGCATCAAAGTGACCAAGATTAATTTACCGTGGGTGGTGACGGCATCACATAGGCCGTCACGATTGGATCTAGGGCGTCCGAGGAAGTGAATGGCGGCGAGTTGACGGCGTCAGATTTTACTCTTGACGCCGTCAGGACGATTTTCCTATATATAGTTTTCTAGTTTTTTTCATTAAGAGAGAGAAGTTTTGGTGAAACCCTAAAGACGATTTTGGTGCCTCTTTTACAGGTTTTTCAAGGGTTCCAAACCCTTGAGACCTTGCATTGTAATTGAGATAAGTATACTCTTAATTCAATCAATATGTCTATGTGTTGGTTGTTTATCTTTTGTTCTTATCTTAATTCTACTATGCTAGGCTAGATCTCTCTTGTGTTTGCTTAGATCTAATGAAACCTAGATGTTGATTATGTGTTGATTACTTGTCTATTCTTGTTTTGAATGAATGATATTATATGTTAGGCTTAAGAAAACTGGCAGATCTCCAAATGGTAACATGCTTGAACGTCTTAAGAAACATGAACCGAGGCGTACTAGGTCTTTATTGGTTGTATTTAATGCATGAGCCACTGTTTACAATCCCTATAGTTGTGCTGGGTCATGGTGTAGGAGCAGATAAGAGCTCATAGAGTTGGGGAGTTATGTATGCCACTCCACGAATGGTATTAAGGAATACAACCCGTCATTCATACAAGTGTAACAAGTAATTAACATGTAAAAGATATCTAGGGAGTAATGAAGTCTAAGTAAACACAATTTCTCCACATACTGCTCACAACCTTAGTTTAATATTAGTTTAATTTTAGTTTCATTAGTTTAATTAGTTACAAAGTAGTTTTTGGGTTAGTTGAATAACAACTAATTCCGCCCACTCTTCTAAAAACCGAGATTTTACTTGCTTTCATAAAATATAAAAACACAAAAATAATCATCTCACACCTCTAGAACTATTAATTAGGTTTTCTAATCCTAGCGACACTATTCCTAAGCTGAACGATCAATCCCCCGGTACTTGTCACTATACTATACTACAACGATCAGGTACACTGCCTGGTGGGGGTTGTAAGCCTCGCGAGATCCCTCGAGAGGTAAAGCAAGGTGCGATTCCCACGCATCAAGTTTTTGGCGCCGCAGCCTGGGGAATAGTTATTGTCTAGGTTAGGATTTCTTTTTATTAGGTCTACTTGCTAGATTCCTTTCTAGTAAGATTTTATTTTTATTTTTTTTTAGGATTTCTTTAGTCTATCTTTTTCTTTGTGTGTTTGTTCGTAATTTCCATTGACTATTCCGTTCACCATTATGGAGTACGCGAATCCACCATACCACCAACCAAAAAGGCCATTCTACCCTGTTGACATCTCGAATTTCAAACAATATCGAGATGAACCCATATATGATGCATGGACTCGTTTTAAAATTTTACTTCGAAAATTCCCTCATCATAGTTTCTCTTTATCATCCCTAACCGAAACCTTTTACTATCGTGTCAACCGATGTGACCAAATGCGCATCGATGATTTTGCCAATGGGGGCCCTAGGGAATTAAATGATGAAGAAGCGTGGGATACCATAGAAAACTGTGCCCAATATTATTATAGAGTAGACAACCCAACAAACAACATCACAAATCAATCAAAAACAAGTTTGAAGGAGCAAACAGGAAGTTTGTCTGGGGATGAATATACTCATGTTGAGATACCTAGTTGGATGGCACCTAATATCATAGTACAAAACAAACATATAGGTAATCTAGGTACAATGGAGGATGAGGTGGATAATCCAAGCCCACATAGTACCCCACAAGTCCTACCAACATTTGAGGCACATACACCGCCCGTGACTTACCCGGAAGAAGCAGAAGAGACTATAGGAACCCCAATTGAGGTAGAACCTTTGGACCAAGCACCACTAGAGGATATAGGTTTGAACACTTGTAGTGATAACCTTACTCCTAGTTCCAGGGAAGTTCCTAGTTTTGATGAACCGGAGCCTCAACCAAAACCATTACCTAATCTTCCATCCTTGGATGAAGATTTAGGAATTGAAATAGGTCCCGATCCACCCATCAAACCATGTAGTCCGGGTAGTTTTACGTTGAAGGTAGTAGACCCCAAGCCTTGTAGAGAAGAAGCCAACATAGGAGTGGACCATGACCTTACATACTTACATCACCTATTTATGATTGATCATAAGAAATATTATGGGTTTAAACCGGGTTTATTAGGTCAAGATGGATCCCCAACTAATAATCTCTTGAAGTTGATTGAAAATGATCCCTTTCTAGGAGAAAATCTTAATCTACCCGTTACCCCGATTGAATTAGGTAAGGTTATGATGATAGGAGCACAACCCTTTGAGCATATAATTCATCCACCACTCTTTCTTCACGTGGCATACTTCTACCGAGATGGTGTGTATCGCTACTACC
The DNA here is from genome assembly GCA_030686995.1 of Artemisia argyi. Taxonomy (NCBI): domain Eukaryota; kingdom Viridiplantae; phylum Streptophyta; class Magnoliopsida; order Asterales; family Asteraceae; genus Artemisia; species Artemisia argyi. Next base: position 105,239,117 of record CM060682.1, on the reverse strand, counting down.
ACCCGCACTTAATCCTAAGTGTAGGGAAAACCTCACCTTTATCCGTGAAATAAGGGTAGAGTCAGGCTCGTGACTCGAACAAAAACAAGCGCTTATTGGGAGGCAACCCAAGCTTTATTTATTTATTTGTTTGTTTGTTTATGTGTTTGTTATTTGCTTTCGTATGCAAGTTTAATTTTTATTGTTGGTTGATCATGTTTCTCAATTAAAATGTGGAAATACTTTATTATGTTGTTTGGCCTAATCTTAACTTCAACCTAAAGGTATTTTTGCAAAAGATAAGTGTAAGGGGAAACCCCAAATATGTTTTTAAGAAACAAACCGATCATGATTATCCACAATATTTAATGAACATGTATATTCGTATTTGTTAGAGTCAAATGCTTGTATTGAGTCATAATGAAGTTTTGCAGGATTTTCCAGGAAGTAGGACAAAGTTTTTCCAGAAATTTTCTGGAAACTTAACATAAAGATTTCTGCAGGTCCATTCTGACGGCGTCAGGCAATTGCTCTTGACGGCGTCAGGAGTCAAAAATCTGGAAATTTTACCGGTTTTGTTTTTCTAACGGAGTCTTATAGTTTTTGTGAATTATTAAGTTTTATAATCTCCAGGAAATCTGCAAACTTCATTCCACAAGCATTATATCTTATTTTGTTTTCTAGGATTTAGTAACTTATATAGGATGCCGCCGATTTTACGCGAGGTTGCCTTGTCTACTTTTGTCAGGATTTACAGGTTATTTGTGACAAGAAGATGATTTATATTCTGGAAGGGGAGCTTTGATTGTTCGTTTTCTTGGAAGAAGATTTAACCTGGCCAACTAAAATCCATACCGAGCAAATCAGGGGAGTATTTGATTTCATTCTCTTTACTTTTTAACTTTTACATTCTTTACTTGAACATTGGGGACAATGTTCATCTTAAGTGTAAGGGGAGGGTAAAAAGATGATACCTTACATATGCACTTTCGCTTGAGTTTGTTTTGTTTGATAGTAGATGAGTAATAAAACTATGAGAAATACTTGTTAGTGTAATTTTAGTGCCAAATTTAAATTTTTTTACAACATTTAGGAGTGAAACTTTAGCCATAGCAAGCGTCTCATGGATAGGAGATTGTATGACTAGCACATAACCGTATATTCAGAAAAATTTTCCACCCAAAAATGTGAGGTTCGCCTTTAGATTTGATAGGAAAAGCATTTACTATTAGTGCTTATGAGTGTACCGGTAGCATTTAGATTCTAGAACTTGCGTTAGTGATGCATCCCGAGACCGCTAGTGAGACTACATTCGTGTAGTAGGATTTACTACATGATAAGAGGCATTAGGATCACCCTTGTGTTAAACCCGTATTATAATTACTTGACCATTTAAGTCATATTACTTGGCTAGTTAAGTCAACTAATTTTTCCCATACCCTTTGCGTTGTACTCATTTTTAGTACACGATACCCCTAGTACACCCCTCCAAGCCTATCTTTTCGTTTCTAACTTTAAGCACTTTACTTAAAGGAAGAATTTGTTACACCCCACTTAAATGTACACCCAAATCGCCTTAGCCTTCCGTGTATGCGCTCATTTTTAGTGCATTATTGTTATTTGTTAAACCCTAAGTGAAGTTTCTAATTGATTACATGGTTGCTAAGTCGAGTCATATCCTTGTACATATTGTTTTGGGACGATTGGGACTCATGGGTAAGTACTTATTTTATGGAGTAATGGGGAAGAACATCACTTATTACCCCCATATGTACGTTAATCTTAAAAGTGCTCCAAGTGTTTTGATTTTCTTAATTCGAGTCATTAGATTAGTTAAATGTAAAGTATGTAAAGATTCAAGTGTAAGGGGAATTCTCATCCCCTATGATGTATTATTTTGGATGGTAGGGTAAGAGTGTATGCAAAAAAAAAAAAAAAAAAAAAAAAAAAAAAAAAAAAAAAAAAAAAAATCGAAATAAAAAAAAATAGAAAAAAAAACAAGAAAAAAGAAAAAAAAAATAGAAAAGAAGAAGAGAAAAAAACATACGGACTACCATCCCGTTTTTATTTTATGTTCATTTTATGTTTTTGTTATTTTTCATTTATTAGCTTAAGTCGAGTCTAGTCTTGGCTTAGCAACGCCATCTTATACATGTAATTTACTAAGATTGTTAACTCGCCACCAGTAAAATTCCCTTTATCCAACAAAACCGTGTAATTCATATCCCTACACCTAACGTTATAACCCTTTTTAAAAGACCTCTTTGATAGTTTATCCTAGGTGCTTACGCCATGTGGTGGAGGTTTGATCCTTTCCCAAGCCTATGGTAATCTATTTTGTTATGACAGGTAGTGAGAGATATCTTCCATTTCCATAATGTTATATTACTTTATTACACCCGAGAGATGTGAGTATCTAAACACTATTTGTGAGGTGCTTGTGTATGACCTCCGTGCTTGTCTATTGGTCTTTAGTGAAACGATTATTTGTTGTAATTACTTTTATATTAGTGTTAAATGACCCCTAACTTATCTTTTGAGTAGAATAAAAGCTCATTTGCTTGAGGTCAAGCAAATCTCAAGTGTAAGGGTATATGATGAGGCGAAAAATGATCCGTTTTTAGGGGGTCAGTTAAGCCCGAATCCGAATTTATTTGATCAAATATTGCCCTAAATCGTTCCTTTTGTGATTTTAGGTGTTTGGAGAGTGAATTCTGGAAAAGAGGCTATTTTGGACGTTTTTGGAGCATAAAGTGAAGAAAACGACAAAGTACCAAAAATCCAAGCTGGAAATACAAGGTGACGGCGTCAAGGGTTTGCTCTTGACGGCGTCAGACATGAAGAATAATTTACCGTAGCTGGTGACGGCGTCAGATGGAGAGGTGACGGCGTCAAAGTGACCAAGATTAATTTACCGTGGGTGGTGACGGCGTCACATAGGCCGTCACGATTGGATCTAGGGCGTCCGAGGAAGTGTATGGCGGCGAGTTGACGGCGTCAGATTTTACTCTTGACGCCGTCAGGACGATTTTCCTATATATAGTTTTCTAGTTTTTTTCATTAAGAGAGAGAAGTTTTGGTGAAACCCTAAAGACGATTTTGGTGCCTCTTTTACAGGTTTTTCAAGGGTTCCAAACCCTTGAGACCTTGCATTGTAATTGAGATAAGTATACTCTTAATTCAATCAATATGTCTATGTGTTGGTTGTTTATCTTTTGTTCTTATCTTAATTCTACTATGCTAGGCTAGATCTCTCTTGTGTTTGCTTAGATCTAATGAAACCTAGATGTTGATTATGTGTTGATTACTTGTCTATTCTTGTTTTGAATGAATGATATTATATGTTAGGCTTAAGAAAACTGGCAGATCTCCAAATGGTAACATGCTTGAACGTCTTAAGAAACATGAACCGAGGCATACTAGGTCTTTATTGGTTGTATTTAATGCATGAGCCACTGTTTACAATCCCTATAGTTGTGCTGGGTCATGGTGTAGGAGGAGATAAGAGCTCATAGAGTTGGGGAGTTATGTATGCCACTCCACGAATGGTATTAAGGAATACAACCCGTCATTCATACAAGTGTAACAAGTAATTAACATGTAAAAGATATCTAGGGAGTAATGAAGTCTAAGTAAACACAATTTCTCCACATACTGCTCACAACCTTAGTTTAATATTAGTTTAATTTTATTTTCATTAGTTTAATTAGTTACAAAGTAGTTTTTGGGTTAGTTGAATAACAACTAATTCTGCCCACTCTTCTAAAAACCGAGATTTTACTTGCTTTCATAAAATATAAAAACACAAAAATAATCATCTCTCACCTCTAGAACTATTAATTAGGTTTTCTAATCCTAGCGACACTATTCCTAAGCTGAACGATCAATCCCCCGGTACTTGTCACTATACTATACTACAACGATCAGGTACACTGCCTGGTGGGGGTTGTAAGCCTCGCGAGATCCCTCGAGAGGTAAAGCAAGGTGCGATTCCCACGCATCACTACTACTCGTAGAGGCAGGCGAGACTCTATTGTTCCTAGTATTGCTCCTAGGTTGTAGTCTGCTGCTCCTAGAGGTGCTTTCTAATCCTGTAGAAGTTGAGGCACACACATTAGGATTTATATTGTTGTCCTTTTTAGCATCACTAGACTCTTTAGAATTATCCTTTTTGCCCTCATAAGTCTCAGATGTGGAGGCAAACGCATTAGTGGGACTAATCCTAAAAAGGCCAGGTACTATCACTTTGGGTGTTTCGACAACCGCTTTTCCTTTATCAACAATCTTTTCATTTTCACTTTTCTTGGGCAAGGGTGTTGGAGTGACTGGTTTTGTCAAATCCTTTTTCTCATCGACTTTTGGAGCAAACCTTGAAATTGACATTTTTGGTTTTTGAACCGTGTTTGAAACATTTGGTTTCTCCGAAGTCGACGGTTTTGCAAACTTAGTTTCCTCACCCTTCCCTTTTTGACTTTCAAGCTGAGCCCTCAAAAGATCATTTTGCTCTTTCATTTTCTTTAATTCACGCTCATACGACAGTTTGTCATATTTGCATTCTTTGCTTTTTCGATCAAGTTGTTTAAAATATGTCACATTTTCTTTTTCAAGCTTAATAAGAGCATTTTATATTTTGAAACAATTTCAGAGGTCTCAGCTCTCAGTCTTTCATCGTCATGAACAGAATATGTTTGTAAAATGATGGACATAATATCAGTAGACAGAACTGCTTCGAAGAGAGAATCATTTAGGTTTTCCAAAACATTGATTTGCTCAAAAGATTCATTTGCCTTCTTTATCAAGGATTTGTGATCCGTGACGAAGTCAGCTGTTTCTTTCAAAAATGCTTGTTCAAAATGAATTACTCGAGCATGGACGTTATTAATTTGAGGAGCAAATTCATTTTCGAGAATCTTTTTAAGTTGTAAATGAACCGTGGAATTCCAGTTGATCTCATTAAGTCTCGTTTTAGATTCTAAAGTCGTTTTAAGTTGCCCAATTCTGGTTTTAAGATCATCAAGATATCCCCGTGCAGCACTTGTGTTAAAAGTGTTGTTTGAGGAAATCTATTCCATGTTAGAAATCGATTTGGAAGCAACTACTTTCTTAGAAAACATTTTTGAGAATGGTCGTTTTATGGAAAACACAGATGGTTCTTTTTGTTGAACAAAAGTAATTCCCGAAAGTTTGTTCAATTTGTTGTAATCAATTGTTTTCAAATCCTTTTGTTTCATTTTAGAAATGCTCTCTTCGACATGGTCAATCGTTTGCACAGAATCCCGAACGACGGGAGGATCATGTTTGGTGTAAAAAACACTACCATTATACAAGACGTTCTGTTCTTCCTGAGCTTTCTTGAGATTACAAGGATTGTTGTTACCAAGAGCCATTTTGTGTTTCGTATGGTAAATCGGATTAGTTTGATTTGAAATCATTTTCATTGTTTGACTTGACTGACCCGACTTAACCACTAATTCTTCTAGAAGTGCAATCTTGTGTTCTGACTCTACGATTTCTTCCAAGAGTTTATCTTCTTTCTTTGCAAAGTCCTTTTTCAACTCATCCCTTTCTTTTTCAAGATTGGTGTAAGCTGTTTCTTGTTTTGAAAGTTGGTTTGTTAATTCAGAAATTTCTTGTTTTAAAGAGTTAATGGTTTTTGTTGAACTTATTTCAAGATTAGCAAACTTGGTTTTCCATTCCCTATCTTTAACAAGTAACTTCTTATAACCAATTTCAAATTCCGACTCGCGTTCTTTGTGAATTTGAAAACTTTTTGCATTTTCCTTGTAACTCTCAAGCTCAGTGGTCAATTTCTCATTCGCGGCCTTAACATCGCGATTGACCTTTTTCACTTTCTCGATTTCAATACCACAATTATTTAATAATGATTCAAATAAAGCACATGTTTCCTCATCATTCTCAGCATGCTGTAAAACGAAGCCTCCATTATGATTCACATCTGGAGTTGCTGAAGAAGTATTGCTACTACTTGGCGTGTCCAGGTATGTATCATAAGTAGGTGCTTGCTTCTCAGAATGTTGTTCCTCATGAGGAGACATATCAAATATATCATTATTATGACATGTGTTGAAATTTGATACCTCAGATGGTGCACTGGTGTCATAAACAGGAAGTGTGTCAGAATCCGTGTCATACTTAGCTTCCTGAAAATTCACCATGAATATGCAGTTCGCATCGATATCCTCTCTGTCTTCCATTTCATCCATAAGAGCCATAAAATCATGTTCCTCTGCATTCAACTGAAACCCTGCCTTCTCTTTTTGTGCCAACAGTACTGCTTTCTGCAAATACTCTAGATCTTTCTTGTTCGGCTTAGTAGGACAGTTCCTTGCCATATGACCTACTCCTTGGCAGTTGAAACATTTTACCGGATTACCCTGATTCACATTTCCATAATTCCCAACAACTGGAGCTGCCACATTCCTATTCTGATTACCCATGCCTGATTACCAACATTCTGACCCCTCTGATTTCCAACATGCTGACCCATCTAATTCCCTGCATACTGACCATACTGATTCCCTGCATACTGACCTGTATTCTGCATATTCTGATTACCCATGTTAATTCCAGTAGCATATCCTTGCTGATTCCTATAAACTCCAACCATTTGGCCTCCATTGCCCATATTGAAACTCGGCTGAGCGATCTGCCTGTTGCAAGTATTCGATGAAATCCTTTGGTTGTTGTTTGTTGGTGTAGAATAGCATCCTTGAAATGCTTTAGTCAGAAAAGCAAACGCTTGTGTCAAGGCTGCAGTAGCTTCATCATTGTCAGTGAATTCTGGTTCTTGGAAATGTGGGTATTGCTGTTGTGGAATAACATGTTGTTGCTGTGGGTAGAATTGTTGTTGGTAGATCGGTGCTGTTGTGTGTTCACTGGTATAAGTGTTGGTGTATCAGCCATTAATGCTAGAGGATCATGCTTTTTAGCTAGTAATTCAGCTCTTACTTCATTAGCTTCATCTTGATTTTGCTTCAAGAAGTTATACACTTGATCATAAGTCACTTCATGCAAATTCTTTGTCTGATAAACAATAGTGACATATCTTCCCCATTCTGGTTGTAACTCATTCAGAAAAATTGTGTTGTTAGCAATATTTGTCTGACTGAGGTTGTGTCTTGATAAATCATTCATGATCTTACAGAATCTGTGGTAGTACGTCTCTATGGATTCACCAGGAATTGAAGTAAACTTGCAAAGTTCCTTAAGCAATTGTGTTTCCATTTCCTGTTTCCCGATGTCTGTCCCATACATTAACCTCTTGACTCTTTCCAAGACTGCATGAGCACTTACTTCACTGTCAACAGTAGCATAAATGGTTTCAGGTAAACCAAGAACGACATAATGAAATGCCTGATCATCAGCTTCAATCTATTTTCTGTCTTCCACAGTGTATTCAGTTTCATTTTGTTCTCTGTAGTATGGTTGTACTAGGGGGTACCATTTGGATCACCAGGGTCTAGTACTTGTGATGGTTTGAAGGGTCCATCCATAATGGATTTGATGAGAAGACTTCCATTTGTTTTGCTCTTAAGATAGCGCATCATACGACTAGCCCACTGTGAGTATCCACCCTTTGACAGCATGGAAGGTCGGTTTTCGGCACCAGCAGCATGAATATCTTGTTGTGTTGCCATGGATTGACTTCTAAGTGAAAAGTTGTTCTTAGGATCTTTTGAAAGATAACAAAGGTTGTTGTTGTAAATTAGATGTTTTGGTGAAGTTGAAAAGCGTTCTCGGTTGATATTTTGTGATTTCAAATTTTTCCTCCAAAAAATGAATACGAAAATTTTCTTTCTCAAAATTTGAAAATCACAAAGAAATACAATACTAAGGTTACCAGAAAAATTTGAGTTTTGAAAATTTTTTCGCCAAATTTTACCGAAAATTTTTTGAATTTTGGCCTAAAAATTTGAATTTCAGGCCAAAATTTTCAACGTTATGCCAAAATTTAAATCTCGCGTAAAAATTGAACGTTAAGTCTCGTGTGAAATATAAATTTTACTCAAATTTTCCCGCCAAAAAACTTTTTCAAACTCGGTAGGTTTAGAAAATTTGGGCAGAGTTTCGTTTAGGTAGTAGCCACAAGGAACCTTACTCGAAGTACGATAAGGCAAAAGGCTAACTCGCCAAATATTAACCCAAACTCGGTAGAAAAAACCAAACTCGGTAGAAAGAACCAAACTCGCAAGGTAGAAAAATATCCTAACTCGCTAACTTTTTTCCAAACTCGCTAAGTCAAAAATTTCTAACTCGCTAACTTTTATCCAAACTCGCTAATTATATTTTTCTAACTCGAAAAAAAAATCCTTAACTCGCTAAAATTTAAGATCCAAACTCGGTAAGTTTTTTTTTTTATATTCTAACTCGATAAAAAATAACTCAAACTCGGTAGAACTTAAATCCTAACTCGACAGAAAAGTTCAAACTCGCTAACAAAGCTCCAAACTCGATAAAAAATTTCCTAACTCGAAAATTTTTCTCCTAACTCGATAAAATCCGTATGAACAGTAACGAGATACTTAGAAATCCGATTTTTCACCCAAAAAACGATCTAAAACATCCTAAAATTATCCCTAGGCGATTGATACCACTTGTAGGACCGTAGAACAACCTAAATCACTATTGAATCAAGCTTAAACCTGGAGAGAGAAAGTAAGTAGAGAGAGAGAGAGTGAGTGGGAACTCTAGTGTGCGAAATAATATCCTTGTTATGACTAAGAGAACCAACCTCTCAAATAAGGTTTACAAGAGTATTTATACTAATAGTCTAGGGCATCTCTAATCTTTTACATTATTACATTAATGGCCCTTAGACTTTTACAAAACATGAGTACTAAGCATAAACTTCATCATAATGATATTCTAAAGCAACCTATAACTACACATTAATGACCGACACTTTTTATAAATAAAAATACGATTCTAACAGATACACTTGCACTTGAGTTTGTTTGTTTGATGGTAGGTGTGTAATAAAACTAAGAGAAATACTTGTTAGTGTAATTTTAGCGCCAAATTTAAAATTTTTTACAACATTTAGGAGTGAAGCTTTAGGCTTAGCAAGCGTCTCATGGATAGGAGATTGTATGACCAGTACAAAACCGTACTATTCAGAAAAATTTTGCACCCAAATACGTGAGGTTCGCCTTTAGATTTGATAGAAAAAGCATTTACTATTAGTGCTTATGAGTGTACCGGTAGCATTTAGATTCTAGAACTTGCGTTATTGATGCATCCCGAGACCGCTAGTGAGACTACATTCGTGTAGTAGGATTTACTACATGATAAGAGGCATTAGGATCACCCTTGTGTTAAACCCGTATCATAATTACTTGACCATTTAAGTCATATTACTTGGCTAGTAAAGTCAACTAATTTTTCCCATGCCTTAGCGTTGTACTCATTTTTAGTACACGAAACCCCTAGTACACCCCTCCGAGCCTATCTTTTCGTTTCTAACTTTAAGCATTTTACTTAAAGGAAGAATTGGTTACAACCCACTTAAATGTACACTCAAATCGCCTGAGCCTTCCTTGTATGCACTCATCTTTAGTGCATTAAAGTTACATGTTTAAACCCTTAGTTAATTATCTAATTGATTACATGGTTGCTAAGTCGAGTCTTATCTTGTACATATTGTTTTGGGATGATTTAGACTCATGGGTAAAGTACTTGTGTTATGGAGTAATGGGGAAGAACATCATATTATTACCCCCATATGTGCGTTAATCTTAAAAGTACTCCAAGTGTTTTGATTATCTTAATTCGAGTCAATAGAATAGCTTATTGTAAAGTATGTAAAAATTCAAGTGTAAGGGGAATGTTCATTCCCTATGATGTATTATTTTGGATGGTAGGGGGTACGCAAAAAATAAATAATAAAATAAAATAAATAAATAAATAAATAAATCGAAAAAATCAAGAAAAAGAAAAAAAAAATAGAAAAAGAAAAGAGAAAAAACATACGGACTACCATCCCGTTTTATTCCATGTTTATTTTATGTTTTTGTTATTTTTAATTTATTAGCTTAAGTCGAGTCTAGTCTTGGCTTAGCAACGTCATATTGTACATGTAATTAACCAAGATGACTAACTCACCACCAGTAAAGATTGCCTTTATCCAACAAAACCGTGTATTCCATATCCCTACACCTAACATTATAACCCTTTAAAAGACCTCTGTAATAGTTTATCTTATGTGCTTACGCCATGTGGTGGAGGTTTGATCCTTTCCCAAGCCTATGGTAATCTATTTTGCTATGACAGGTAGTGAGAGATGTTTCCCATTTCCATATTGTGATATATACTTTATTACACCCGAGAGATGTGAGTATCTAAACACTATTTGTGAGGTGCTAGTGTATGACCTCCGTGCTTGTCTTTGGTCTTTAGTGGAACGATTATTTGTTGTAATTACTTTTATATTTGTGTTAAATGACCCCTAACTTGTATTTTGATTAGAATAAAAGTGCATGAGGACAAGCAAATCTCAAGTGTAAGGGTATATGATGAGGCGGAAAATGAACCATTTTTAGGGGGTCATTTAAGCCCGGATTTGAATTTATTTGATCAAATATTGCCCTAAATCGTTCCTTTTGTCATTTTAGGTACTTTTGGAGTGAATTCTGGAAAAGGAAGCATTTTGGACGTTTTTGGAGCATAAAAGTGAAGAAAATGGCAAAGTCTTAATTTTCCTTGCTGGGAACAGTATCTGACGGCGTCAAGAGTCCTCATGTGACGGCGTCAAGAGTAAACAAGAGCTGGAAGTGGTGACGATCCAGAGAAATCGTGACAGCGTCAAGCTTGGCCGTCATGGCTCAAGATATGGTGACGTCCTAAAACTAAATTACACATGACGGATTTCAAACTTGGATCTAGGCAATCTGATCTCATTATGGATGGCGAGTTGACGGCGTAAGAAATTCCTTCTTGACGCCGTCACCCTGTAAAATGTATATATATTTTTGCAATTTTTATTCATTAGTGTGTAACTTTAGAGGGTATAACTTTGGAGAAACCCTAGCACGAATTTTACTGCTCTTTCAACGGTTTTTACCCTTTGAAACCTTTCATGTTCAATTGAGATAAGTATCCTTTCAATTCATTCAATATGTCTATGTGTTGCTTGAATATATCTTTCACTTGTCTTGAATCCAACGTGCTAGGCTAGATCTCTTGTGTGTTTGCTTAGATGTAGTGAAACCTAGATGTTGATTATGGGTTGATTGTTTGTTTATAGTTGTTACGGATGAATGATTTTGATGTTAGGCTTAAGAAAACTGGCAGACTTCCATAGGGTAACATGCTTGAACATCTTAAGAAACATGAAACAATGAGTACTAGGTTATTATGGTTGTATTTAATGCATGAGCGAATTCTAATGATCCCATGTTAGGAACTTCTAGCAGGCTCGACATAGGAGTGAAGTATGAGCTTATAGAGTTGGGGAAGTACGTACGCCACCCCACGAATGGTATTAAGGAATATAACCCGTCATCCATGCAATTGTAACAAACTATCAACCTGTAAAAGATATGAGTAATGAAATCTAAGTAAACACAACTCTCCCCATTATTGTTCACACCACACTAATTTAATTAGCTTTATTTTCATTTCTGTTATTTTATTTTGATTGCATCTTAGTTATTGGGTTAGTTGATTAGCAACTAATTCCGCCCACTATTCCAAAACCCGAGATTTTAATTGCTTTTATAAAAATATAAAAATACAAAAAGAATCATCTCTCACCTCTAGACCTAGTTTTTAGGTTTTCTAATCCTAGCGACACTATTCCTGAGTTGAAAGATCAATCCCCCGGTACTTGTCACTATACTATACTACAACAATCAGGTACACTGCCTGGTGGGGGTTGTAAGCTTCTCGAGATCCCTCGAGAGGTAAAGCCTGGTGTGATTCCCACGTATCACCAGTTTAAACCCATAATGTTTCTCGTGATCAATCATGAATGGGTAATGTAAGTATGTAAGGTCATGTTCCACTCCTATATTAGCTTCCTCTCTACATGGCTTAAAGTCTACCACCTTTATCCTAAAAATACCTGGACTACATGGGTTGATGGGTGGGTTGGCTCCTCTTTTGTCTCCTAGATGTATATCTAAGGATGGAAAGTTATGTGAACATTGAGGTTCCGGTTCATCAACACTAGGAAATTCCCTAGAAATAGGAGTAAGGTTATCACTACAAGTATTCAAACCTATATCCTCTAGTGGTGTTTGGTACAAGGGTTCTACCTCCATCGTGGTTCCTATAGTCTCTTCTACTTCTTCCACGTATGTCACGGGCGGTGTGTATGCCTCAAATGATGGTGGGACTTGTGGAGCACTGAGTGGGCTTATATTATCCACCTCATCCTCCATTGTATTTGGATTACCTATGTGATCATCTTGTATTATGGTGGAATTAAACCACTCCATGTACCTAGGTATGTCATCTATAGGCCTATTATCCCAAAACAAACTTCTTGCTTGTTCCCTCAAACTTGCGATCAATTGATCTGTAACAACGCTTGTTGGGTTGTCCACTTTTTTGGCAAGTTGGGCACAATTCTCTATGGTTTCCCATGCTTCATCAGCACTTAATCCCCAAAGGTCCCCATCTGCGGCATGGTCAATTTCCATTTTGGTATAGTGGTCGACATGAGGGTAAAATATTTCAATTTGAGACCACAGATCGAAACTATGATGAGGGACTTTTCGGAGTAAATTTTTAAAACAAGTCCATGCATCATAGATAGGTTCATCTTGATGTTGTTTGAACATCAAGATGTCATTTGGAGTGGGTGAATTTCGTGGTTGGTAGTAGGGTGGATTCAAGTTCTCCATAATGGCAAACGGAATAGTCAATGAACTTAATTTAGTAACAAAGCCAAAAAGAAAAAGATAGACTAAAGAAAACCTATAAAAATAAAATAAAAATCTTATTAAAAAGGAATCTAGCAAGTAGACCTAATAAAAAGAAATTTTAACCTAGACAATAACTATTCCCCGGGCTGCGGCGCCAAAAACTTGATACACGGGATTGCGCCCTCGCAACAGGTTTTACCTCTCAAGGGATCTTGAGAAGCTTGCAATACCCGCCAGGCAGTGTACCTGATCGTTGTGGTATAGTATAGTGACAAGTACCGGGGGATTGATTGTTCAACTTAGGAATAGTGTCGCTAGGATTAGAAAGCCTACTAAACTAGGTCTAGAAGTGAGGGATGATTCTTTTTGTATTTTTTTTATTTTATAAAAGCATGTAAATTCTCGGGTTTTGAAGGAGTGGGCGGAATTAGTTGCTAGCAAACTAACCCAATTAACTACAGATGCAATCAAAATAAAATAAAATAAAATAAAAATGAAAATAAACTAATGTAATTATGTGGTGTGAACAATAATGAAAAAAGATGTGTTTACTTAGATTTCATTACTCCCTAGATATCTTTTACCGTTTGATTAGCTTGTTACAATTGCATGGATGACGGGTTATATTCCTTAATACTAGTCGTAGGGCCGTGTACAATATTCCCTAACTCTATAAGCTCCTACTCCACTCCTATGTCGAGCCGACTAAAAGCTCCTAACATGGGATCATTAAAATTCACTTATGCATTAAATACAGTCAAAAATCATAGTACACCTCCGATCATGTTTCTTAAGACGTTCAAGCAAGTTACCAATGGAAGTCTGCCAGTTTTCTTAAGCCTAACATCGAATACAATCATCCACAAAAATTATAAACAATCAATCAACCAATAATCAACATCTAGGTTTCACTACATCTAAGCAAACACAATAAAAACCTAGCCTAACATGTTAAAAGAAAGACAAGCATAAGATAGAATTAAACAACACATAGACATATTGAATGATTATTGGAAGACTTATCTTTATTCAAACATGGATGAAAGAAGGGCTTGAAACCCCTTCAATATGATGAAAATTCGACCTAGGGTTTGTGGTAAAGTTCCTCCTAATGTTCCACTCTTTTACAACGAAAAATTGGAAAAATATATATAGAAAATACATCCTGACGGCGTCACTTTGTAGGGTCTGACGCCGTCAACTCGCCGCCAATATAAAATTCGTATTGCCTAGATTCAGTCTTGACGCCTTCATGTGTAAATATACTCTGGGCCATCACATGTATTTTGACCCTGACGGCCTTGGTGACGCCGTCAGGCCAAATACACAAAAAATGTTCTGGGCCGTCACGTGTATTTTCCACTTCCACCTCTTATGTCACTCTTGACGCCGTCATATATGAAGTCTTGACGTCGTCAGGTACTGTTCCCAGCAAGGATTTTGAGACTTTGCCGTTTTCTTCACTTTTATGCTCCAAAAACGTCAAAAATGCTTCCTTTTCCAGATTTCTCCTCAAAAGTACCTAAAATGACAAAAGGAACGATATAGGGCAATAATTGATCAAATAATCATGAATTTGGGCTTAAATAACCTTTTAAAAGCGGTACACTTTTCGCCTCATCAGTTAAATAAAAATACAGTTTACTTGAATTTAGGACTAGTTTTGCAAAGTTTTCCATGCATAGGGGTATATATGGTAACTTTCTGGAAATATTAAATCTAGGGACTATTTTTGATATTTCTTAGAAGTTATAAGTATAAGGACCCTTTTTACAAAGTTAAAAAACCATAGGATAAAAAGTTAAAAAGTTATAAACTTAAAAGGACTAGTTTTGCAAAAGTTATAAAGTTAAGGGTATAAATGGTAAATATAGAAAACATATAAGTCCATGGGTTATTTCTGTCATTTTCTCAAAATATAGAAGTTTAGGACTAATTATGTCAAGTATATATAATTATAAGTATAATAATATAAGTATTATAAGTTTAGGGAAGATTTTGTAAATAAATAAACTATAAGGGTATAAAGTGAAAATATTATATAAATATAAAACTTAATTAAATTTAGAAGCATAACACAATACTAGGGAGCTTCATGTGAGGAGTACCAGGTGGATCAATTCAAAAGTGCAACTCTTCCCGACATGTGCTAATTTATAATTAAAACATCTGAGCACATGTTAAGGGGGAGCATTTGAAATTGATAAAACTCTCAACGTGTGAACAAAATGTGTTTTCTTTATCATAAACACGTTGAGAGAATTTTCAGCGATTTGGTTTAATGGCAACATAGGATAGTCATGAAGTCATAAGGTGGCTAAGGTTATGAAAACCGTCCTATGATCCGCCAGAGCCGGAGGGATCTACCAAGGACAATACCGAATAGATAGTATTAGAAAGTCCTTAGGTATGATTACAAAAAAAGGAGTAATGTGAGAAACGAGAAAGAAGGGATTGAAGAATTAAAAATAAATGATATGAGAAAGGGTGAAAAGAAATAGCCCTCCAATTATTCAACCTTAGGGCAGAAACCGGGTTCAATTCATATTCTACTAGTGGTTACTAAGGTAACAGCGGTATTGAAGACAAGACGTCATGGACCCAGTGACGCACTGCACTAAACCTTCTAACCACTCAAGTTCTCTTAAAATGACTTGTTTATTTCTCACGGAGTCACGGGGAACCCTTCATTATCTATCAACCGTGTAACACCCCCAATTCATGGTTGCAGCGGAATTCGAACTGGGTGTTACTCGACGGCACAATAGTCACAATAATAGAAAACGAACTCCAATTGAGTCGTTTTAAAAGATGTATCATTCAAATTATATAAATATCAGAGATTTCAAAATGAGGTCCCAATTGGTTCCATGTTTACAATGTATAATAAATGAGTTTTGAATGATAATAAAATTTATAGCCCTCTTGAGTATCCGTGTCCTTCCGTGCCATCCTTGATCGTCATGAACCTGAAATACATGCTTGAGAGGTCAACACAAAGGTTGAGTGATATTCATAGAGTTTGTTAAGTTGTTTGAACACAATATGTTGGTAGTGTGAGTTATAGGCTCACACCAATGTTTGGAAAACAAAACAGGTGGGCTACGTTATTATACGCCCATACGGTTAAGCGTGCTCATGCGAGAGTAGTACGGCTTGGGTGACCTGCCGGGAAGTCTTTGGTCATGTTTTTCTCAGTCACAATTAATTCTCAAATAAATCATGAGCGTGTCAAACATTTTTCCGATGTGGGGTCACCTGACGGGATCGAATTTCGTTATGCGTAGAATTTCTGATTGACGTTTTACCCTAAAATGTGTAATTCCTTAATAACTTTCACGAAAATGATCTGACGAATGTCAAACATTTAATTTGCCATGGAAATGATTTATCACTTGAGAATATCAAATAAAAATCAACTTTCGGGAAAATTTCGGAAAGAAATGAATAGTAAAAATGAATAGTAACATGAATAGTAAAAGTGAATAGTGAATTTTTCCGGGAATGGTAATTAACCTGAAATTGCGAATTGTTACAGTCTCTACCCCTTACGGGGAACTTCGTCCTGAAGTTCTATGTGTGTCATATGTTGGAGTGGTATCGATGAAAAGGTGTGGTTACTTATAAGGACTAAAGTCTGGGATTACCGGTGATGTAATTTGATTTGTCATTTTAGTGTATGGTGTAGGATGAGACTTACTTTTGTGTAGGAAAGGTATGGTAATAATCGAATATCAAAGGAAATTGATATAGTAGTCGAATATTAATAGGATTTGAGATAGTAATTGCAATCATAGCCTAGTAGGTAATTGGTTGTTGTACCTAGTGTTTATTGACTTCATACCTATGTTATTTCGGATACAAATAAGCCCACTTGTTTATAATTCTTTATTTACATAGAGAGGCATCCCAAACAATGTAGATAAGGAAATATAAACTTATGGTTTAGTGATTTACAATGTCTTTATTTAAATGAAAAGGCATCCCAATCCATTCAAATAATTACAAATCATCCTTCACAACATTCGTACTTAGTCGGTGAGTTACAAGGTAGTGTATTACGAGATGATACTGGTGTTGCAAAAGTACAAGATGAATATTCAAACTTGTAAAGCTGATTAGGGTACTTGTGGTGTAGCTAAGGATGATTTGAGCTTTAAAAGTGCATCAACATCTGTTAAAGAGCTTGTGGTTCCAACGATTGTAAAGATAATGATGTGATATGTTGACGAACAAAAGTGTGTAGTGTATGCTTAACATTAATACTCTTAGGTATCGATGTTGAGTTTGCTTTAAAAATCTTAAGAGATTTTTAAAAGTTTATGATGGAATGGTATCCTTAGAACCTAAACAGGATAGTACTTCTACAGGATGAAGAGAAGAATTGATAACTATCCCAAGATAGTAGTTCGGATTATCTTATAAATGAAAAAAAATTTCAAGAATGAAATTAGGTAGTACAAATAAGGTGTTAAGATTTCGCTAAGTGGTAAGGCACTATCGTGTCTCTAGATCGTTTTAATGTATTCTGGTGGTTTATCGTGTTCAAGTAGGAAATCAACTTAACATAACCCTAGTACAACTACTCTCAGTATTTGAAAATTCTAAGTCGAATATAGTTAGTCAGACTATATTCCACTGTCCCTAGGTTAAATATAGGTGACTAGTCTATATTTAGCCAAGGTTCGATAAAATTCTCAAATACCTAAACTAGGTATACTTTTGATATGTCCGTTGCTTTCGGGAAACTGTTCACTAAACAAAGGCGATGTCAAACCCTTAAGTTGCAAGTCCCGTTCATACAAGACTTGTAACGTATGTTTTCATATTCCAATGCATAAAAGGTAGTAAGGGTAGATACGTATGGAAAGGAAGTTTTAAGTAGTTCTAAAATAGAACATACTTGGCCAGGATCACGAACTTTTAATAATGAAGGTTTCATAAGAAAACTTTGATGAATGTAGAGAAAGTTCAGCTTTTGTCGACGATGGATTAGTTTGTCCTTTAGAAATCTCATATTTCTTGTTTTGAAATCGATAGATTGTGACGGGTTTTTGATATCATAAGAAATGATATTGATTATGTGATGGAATAATTCTAGAGACCATTTGCACAAAACACAATGTCTCGGAAGTAGGTTAGACCATTGTGCAATTCACAATGTCTGGGAAGTAGGTTAGGTCATTGTGTGACTCAAAACATTTGAGAAATGATTAAGACCATTGTATCATACAATGTCTTGGAAAATGAATGAGACCATTGTATCTCACAATGTCTTGGAAAATGAATGAGACCATTGTATCTCACAATGTCTTGGAAAATGAATGAGGCCATTGTATCTCACAATGTCTTGAAAAATGAATGAGACCATTGTATCTCACAATGTCTTGGAAAATGAATGAGACCATTGTATCTCACAATGTCTTGGAAAATGAATGAGACCATTGTATCTCACAATGTCTTGAAAAATGTAATGTTGGAGTAGGAACATGATTGGGAGAGTGTGGCTGTGCCGAAATGCCTTAGAATAGGCATACACAGATATGTTTAGTCCATTGTTTAGATAAGTGATTGAAAATAAACCGAGTTTATATATCAATATACTAATATGTTCATGTAGCATAAAATGCCTAGTGTGTATATATCAATATATTTATATGTGTTCATGTAGCATAAAATGCCTAGTGTGTATATATCAATATACTTATATGTTTTCATGTAGCATAAAATGCTTAGTGTGTATATATCAATATACTTATATGTGTTCATGTAGCATAAAATGCTTAGTGTGTATATATCAATATACTTATATGTGTTCATGTAGCATAAAATGCTTACGGGGAAATGCTCAATTATGTTAAGGGTACATATATGAATATGCAATTATGTTTGTGTAGCACAAAAATGTCTACTAAGTCCATAATCGTCTGGAGGATGGAAGACACGGAGAGCGGAAGGCTATAAAATGTTTTTGCTTGTACATGTGGTTATAGTTTAGGTCTCAATTAGACCCGTTTCTCTATAACCATGGCTCTGGTACCAATCTGTAACACCCCCAATTCATGGTTGCAGCGGAATTCGAACTGGGTGTTACTCGACGGCACAATAGTCACAATAATAGAAAACGAACTCCAATTGAGTCGTTTTAAAAGATGTATCATTCAAATTATATAAATATCAGAGATTTCAAAATGAGGTCCCAATTGGTTCCATGTTTACAATGTATAATAAATGAGTTTTGAATGATAATAAAATTTATAGCCCTCTTGAGTATCCGTGTCCTTCCGTGCCATCCTTGATCGTCATGAACCTGAAATACATGCTTGAGAGGTCAACACAAAGGTTGAGTGATATTCATAGAGTTTGTTAAGTCGTTTGAACACAATATGTTGGTAGTGTGAGTTATAGGCTCACACCAATGTTTGGAAAACAAAACAGGTAGGCTACGTTATTATACGCCCATACGGTTAAGCGTGCTCATGCGAGAGTAGTACGGCTTGGGTGACCTGCCGGGAAGTCTTTGGTCATGTTTTTCTCAGTCACAATTAATTCTCAAATAAATCATGAGCGTGTCAAACATTTTTCCGATGTGGGGTCACCTGACGGGATCGAATTTCGTTATGCGTAGAATTTCTGATTGACGTTTTACCCTAAAATGTGTAATTCCTTAATAACTTTCACGAAAATGATCTGACGAATGTCAAACATTTAATTTGCCATGGAAATGATTTATCACTTGAGAATATCAAATAAAAATCAACTTTCGGGAAAATTTCGGAAAGAAATGAATAGTAAAAATGAATAGTAACATGAATAGTAAAAGTGAATAGTGAATTTTTCCGGGAATGGTAATTAACCTGAAATTGCGAATTGTTACAAACCGCTCACTGCGAGCTATGTTGATATTGAAACAAGAGACACCACTCCAGTCTCCCACTACCAGATATTGCAATTATCGAGTCTAGAGCTGTGAGATACATCATAAGATCTCAATAGGAACACCTGCTACTTTTGCACTGGTGGTCCATAATCAAAGACACCAGTTGCACAGTTGAGAGTCCTACGTAGATCTTAGCAATCTACCAGAACATTCATGAGAGAATCTACTTATGTAATTCTCAAATGATTGAATGGAAATTCCTGCCAGGGTCAGCATCAAACAGCCCTGAATGCAGGTCACTCAGGTAATTCCTTGTGGATTACGCTTAGTGGTCGCGGCGGTTTCACAATGATCTACAGTCGTGGAGTGATCTCCAGCGACTCACCTAATCATTGAACTGCTTTGGTAGATCTTATAAGCCCTCTCGGGGGTATCCGATTCAGGAACGGTCTTGGTAAGGGTTAGAAGGAGTCTTTACACTATGCTATTGACAATCTCTAATTTTAAACCTGTAAGTATCGGATGATTTGTTGCTAACTGTTTACTTGCAAGAATTTCTGATGGCTATGGTTGATTGCTGAAAATATGCTGATCCAAAACCCATGCTCACACTTCGACATCACAATCAAAGAAATCATGATCATTGAATGGGACTCATCTATGCTTCCACAACTCTAATGTTGAAGATCATGATCCTGAAAAGTGTGAGCATGTCGATTTAAAGATGTCTACGTCACGTAAAATCGATACTACAAAAAGATGACTTGAAGATGAGAGAAGGATGATCACTTTGTTGACATAAATAATGCCTTAAAAACATTATTAAGTTTTTATCAATATCTCTATGTTTTGATCATTACAAAATATAACCTCAAAGAACTAAAACTTATGACATAAACAAGTATTTGGTGATTAATATTTCTCTTTACATCCAAATCACTTAAGGTATGAATAAACAAAGTGTTTAGTGCAATGTATGATCAAAGGGGTATTTAATTAACTAATACAAAGTTTATTTAATTATATAATCTTATTATATATTTTTGAAAAACACTTTTGGTAATAAGGAAAAATGTTTTAATCATACTAAATATATGATTTCAAATATTTAACCAAAATCAGTTAGTTTTTCACCAAATAAACTTTCCCCACAAAAAAACAAAGTTTCTGGCCGTTACAGTTGGGCGGCCCCCTTACTTATAAGGGGCGGCCCCCTTAATTTTAAGGGGGCCGGCCATGCTCTAAGGGGACCGGCCACGCTCCTCTGTCAGAAACTTTTGCCTATAAATACCACCTTAAACCTGGATTTTTTCCCCACCTTTTGCACTTCAGAACTTTCTGTTCTAGATCTCCATTTCCAATCTATAAATCCTTTGATCATACATTCTTAAATCTTTGTTTCAAAGTGATCCATACATAATCCATTCAAGTGCAAGAGAAGAATACTTCTATCCCTCAAGACAAGAAGTATTACAACTAGTTGTGATCTCCACATCTAAGTTGTTTAAGCATCATCATTAATTATTATTTCATAGTGTGATTAGTTGTGAATATTTGTTAGAGAATAGTTGTGTAGATAGTAGAAGTTGATTAGTAGTGAAATAGGTTAGTTGTGAAGATTGGTGTGTAGAAGAAGGTGTGTAGAAGATTGGTGTGTAAAAGCTAGGTGTGAAGAAGATTGGTGTATAGATAGGTGAAGAAGATTGGTGTGTAGATAGGTGTGAAGAAGTTTGGCGTGTATATTGGTGTGAAGATTGGTGTGTAGATTGGTGTGTAGATTGGTGTGTAAATTGGTGTGTATATTGGTGTGTAAGGTTTTCTCCGCCATAAGGGAGCTTGTTGATATAGTGAAGAAAACTCTCGAGTTAGGTGCTCGGGGAGTGGAGTAGGGCAAGGAAGGTGCCTTGTAGCCGAACCACTATAAATCGCTTGTCTCTCGGTTTGATCTTTCCATCCTTTACTTATTTCATTACTTACATAATTATTGCTTCATAGTAGATATATACTTAGTATTGTTCATATTGTGTATAACTAGATTTCATATATCATCGAATCTATATTTTATAAATCAACGAAAACTTTTAAACAATTTGTTTTATAAAAAAAAAATTAAAAAGACGTAAAACTATTCAACCCCCCCTTCTAGTTTTCCACAATTGGTATCAGAGCCAGGTTTAGCAAGAATTTTAAAATATATTGTATTTTAAAACTTGTAACGATCTATGGAATCTTTAAAATATTTAGAAGGGCAATCTATGCAAAGACCACCACTATTTGAAAGTGATGGATTTTTATATTGGAAAAATAGATTCGAAACGTATGTGAAATCAAAAGATCTTGATCTTTGGCATATTATTACCTTTGGTGATTTTCCCCCTATTCAATATAATGTTGAAACCAAAATGGATGAAATTGTAGCTTTTGAAAAACAAAATGATGATTTGAAAAAGAAACTAGCAAAAAATAATGAGGCTAAAATGGTCATTTATAATGCGTTACCACGCAAAGAATATGAAAGAATTTTTATGTGTAAAACCGCAAAAGAAATTTGGGATTCTTTACTAATCACTCACCAAGGTAATAGCCAAGTCAAAGAAAATAAAATAGATCTTCTTGTACAACAATATGAACAATTTACGATTCCGGAAGAGGAATCAATTGATAATGCTTTTGCTAAGTTTAACACTATCATCACAAGTTTAAAAGCACTTGATGAGACATTTTCTAGTAAAAATTGTGTTAGGAAATTTCTTAGGGCATTGCATCCAAAATGGCGAGCTAAGGTCACGGCAATTGAAGAATCAAAGAACTTGATGACGTTATCATTAGATGAACTAATTGGCAACTTGAAGGTTCATGAAGAAATCATAAGAAGAGATTCGGAAACGGTCAAAGTCAAGAAAGAACAAATCAAATCCATTGCTCTAAAAGCCAAAAAGGAACCTAGTGATAATGATGATTCAAGTGACGAAAGTGAAGACGAAGAATATGCAATGGCCGTAAGAGAATTCAAGAAATTTTTCAAGAGACGAGGAAGATTCACTAGGTCATCACATGACGAGAGAAAATCGTTCCAAAGAAATAGAAGTGATAATTACGTGAAAAGAAAGTGCTTTAGATGTGGAAGTCCAAATCATCTCGTTGGAGAATGTTTAAAGCCGCCGGGTTATGAAAATCAAAGCGCATTTGTTAGTGGAACATGGAGTGATAGTGATAAAGAAGAAGTGGAAAAACCAAAAGAAGAAAAGTGTTTTGTGGCAAATGCAACCGACGAAATATGCCTTGGAATTGACTTGGAACCTAACGAATGGATCAAGGATAGTGGATGTTCGAGGCACATGACGGGGAATCGCAAGCTATTCTCTACATACAAGGCATACAATGGAGGTAACGTTATTTTCGGTAGTGACTTGCGTGGAAAAATTATTGGCAAAGGTACGATTTCTCAAGACTCACTTACTATTGAAAATGTTGAACATGTTAATAATTTAACATATAACTTACTTAGTGTAGGCCAAATATGCGATAATAAATGTAAAGTTATGTTTTCTGAAGAAGATAGCGAAATAGTTAAGAATGGAAAAATTATAGGTAGAGGTATTAGGAAAGGAGGTGTATATGTTATGAAACTAGGAAACAAACCTGAAGATAGGATATGCCTAACGACCCTAGACGAAAATTCCACTTTGTGGCATAGGAGATTAGGACATGCTAACATGCAACAAATACAATCTTTGGCCTCTAAGGAATTAGTTAGAAACTTGCCTAATCTAAAATATGACAAACATTTTTGTGATGCATGTAAAGTTGGAAAACAAGCTCATGCTAGCCACAAAGCTAAGAATATAGTATCCACCACTAGGTGCCTAGAATTATTACATATGGATCTTTTTGGTCCATCCGCTGTGCGGAGCTATGGAGGAAACACGTATACCTTAGTAATAGTAGATGACTACTCACGATACACGTGGACTAGGTTTTTAAGTGACAAAACCCAAGCATTTGAAAAATTCGAAATATTTAGCAAAATGATTCAAAATAAGTTAGGATGCTCAATAGTTGCCATTAGGACGGACCATGGAAGGGAATTTGATAACGAAGTACAATTCGGAAAATATTGTGAGTTAAATGGAATATCTCATAATTTCTCCGCTCCTCGTACTCCTCAATCAAATGGGGTAGTAGAAAGAAAAAATAGGTCACTACAAGAAATGAGTAGAACTATGTTAAATGAACAATCAATTCCACAAAAATTTTGGTGTCACGCCGTAGATACATAGACTTATATTCTAAATAGGGTATCAATTAGAAGAATTCTAGGAAAAACTCCTTATGAGTTATTAAGAAATAGAAAACCTAACTTAAGCTACTTTAGGGTATTTGGAAGTAAATGCTATATCTTAAACACTAAGGACTACCTCACTAAGTTTGATCCGAAATCATATGAAGGAATATTTTTAGGATACTCACAAAATAGTAAAGCATATATAATACTTAACAAACACTCCATGAAGGTAGAGGAATCACTAAATGTAACATTTGATGAAACACCACCACCTCCTAAAACGCTACCTTTAGAAGATGATAACTTAGTCGAAGAAGAAGCTATTGAGGTTAGTAAAACAAAACCCATAGGAAATGACAATGAAGAAACTCACTTAGAAAATAACGAAATCGTTAATATTAAAGAATCTAGATCACATCCTTTAGATAATATAATAGGACATCTTAACCAAAGAACCCTTAGGTCACAAGCCCAAGATAAAAACAACTTCTTCTGTTTCCTCTCAGCAATAGAACCTAAGAATATTAGTGAGGCTTTAAAAGATGAAAGTTGGATTATAGCTATGCAAGAAGAATTAAATCAATTTAAGGCAAATGATGTTTGGGAACTAGTCCCAAATCCAAAGGATATGACCATCATAGGAACCAAATGGGTATATAGAAATAAGCTAGATGAGAATGGAATAGTTACTAGGAATAAAGCTAGGTTAGTTGCCCAAGGTTATAATCAACAAGAAGGAATTGATTATGATGAAACTTATGCCCCCGTAGCTAGACTAGAATCAATTAGGATATTACTTGCCTATGCTTGCGCTCTAGATTTTAAGTTATTCCAAATGGATGTGAAAAGTGCATTCCTTAACGGTTTTATCAATGAGGAGGTATATGTGGCACAACCTCCAGGATTCATTGACTTCGCAAAACCTGATTATGTTTATAAGTTAAAGAAAGCTTTGTATGGACTCAAACAAGCTCCCAAAGCTTGGTATGATCGATTAAAAGCTTTTCTTATTAAACATGATTATTCCATGGGAATGGTAGATAACACTCTTTTCACTAAAAGGAAAGACCCTAATCTCATCATTGTTCAAATATATGTTGATGACATTATATTTGGATCGACTTGTCAAGACATGTGTGATGAATTTGCCAAAATCATGCATGATGAGTTTGAGATGAGTATGATGGGTGAACTTAACTTCTTCCTAGGATTACAAATAAAACAATTAGAAGACGGAATATTCTTTAACCAATCTAAGTACATTAAGGAAATGCTTAAGAAATTTGGCCTAGAAGACTCAAAACCCATGAAAACACCCATGTCTACGGAGGTAAAGCTCACAAAGGACGATGAAGGTGAGTCCGTAGATAACACCAAGTATAGAGGAATGATAGGGAGTTTACTATACTTGACGGCAAGTAGACCCGATATCATGTTTAGTGTCTGCCTTTGTGCCCGTTTTCAAGAGGATCCCAAAACCTCTCACCTAGAAGCGGTTAAGCGTATCTTCCGATACGTTAAAGGCACTATACACTTAGGATTATGGTATCCTAAGGAATCCGGCATAGAAACCATTGTCTATGCGGATTCAGATCATGCGGGAGACTACGTAGATAGAAAGAGCACTAGCGGTATTTGCACGTTTATGGGATGTTGTCTAACGTCTTGGTTTTCAAAGAAGCAAACCGCTCTTGCTATTTCTACCACCGAAGCCGAATATGTAAGCGCCGGAAAGGCATGTCAACAAGCACTATGGATGAAACAAGCTCTCGTAGACTATGGCATTAGGTTAGAAAATGTCCCCATTATGTGTGATAACAAAGGTGCGATAGATTTAAGTAAAAATCCGGTGCAACACTCTAGGACTAAACACATAGAAATACGTCACCATTTTCTTAGGGATAATGTACAAAAAGGAAATATATCTATAGAAAAGGTCGCATCGGAAGACAACATTGCGGATATATTCACAAAACCCCTTAAGCGTGAATTATTCAATCACTTGCGTTTAGGATTAGGAATGATGGAACAAGTTGACTAAATTATATTGAATTTATTCAAATTTATACTTGCATGAAATTTATTTTTCTTCCATTTCACCTTTTCTGAGTCTAGGAATCTATTTCGCACAAAACTAAAGATTGAGAAGATTTATTTTCTTTGCATAAACCTTTTTGTAAAACTCAATCAATTTTCTCTAAAAAAAATTATTCTCACAATCTAGGAATCACATGAAGATCATTTTCCTTGCATTGTTGACTAATTCTAAAAACATTGTATTTCAAAATCATGCATAAACTCTCACATAAATTGTCAAGGTATATAATCTAATATATGTCTTTGACATTCATGATCGAGCAAAAATTGAATCAAGGAGATCATTTGGATTGTTTCTTAGGATCGTTATTTCTTTTTGCTTCTAGGAGTCGAAACAATCACAACTCCACATTTGTTGCATATAGACACTCACTAGGACAAATTCACTAATAATGGTGTCATCTTGATCCATCACTAGTTTTTCACTCACTAATTGCCTTTGCCTTTAATTCTAGATAGGTGCCTTAGGAAGTTTAAGTGTGCTTGCATTTACTTACCTCCTATTGCTTATTATGTGTTGATTATTTGCTCTTGTGCCTATGTGTTTTTGAATGATATCTAATGTTAGATTAGATGCTATATTGCCTAAAGGAATTGAACTTGCTTGAATCCAAGTCCAAAAACACAACCTTTCTGCAAATTTTCTGCCAAAAACCCAATTCTGGCAATCTGGAAATCACCAGATGGGCGGCCCCCTTAATTATGTAAGGCGGCCCCCTTAATTTTAAGGGGACCGCCCCCTAATTAAGGGGACCGGCCATCTGATGGTCGGGTTTACAGAATCTTTTCTGCTTTTTAGCCCATTTCAACCTACATTTCCCATTTTTCACCAACACATTTTGTCCTAATCCTCCAAGCAAACTTTATCCATCCTTAAACACACAAATCTTACACTATAAATATCCCCAATCCTCAAAGCTCTCCATTCATCCCATCATGAACTCTCCAAACAAACCAAAATCAAAAGCCTCAAGGCTAGCAAGGATGACGGAAAAACCCGTTTGGCGACGAAAAAGTCCTAGAAACAAATCCATCATCACAAATGTAGTTGGAAATCATTCCTCCCCACCAACTTCTTATTTCCCAAACTTTGCATCAAACCAACAAAGGCATTCATTTGATCCACTTTACAAACCATACAACATTGGCCAAACATCTTCCTTCAAGCCAAACTACACCCCTCAACCTCCAACAACTTATAATGATCCATGCAAGTTTGATAACCCAACTCATCCATACCAAACCTATGATCCCCTCCACATTGCCACGGAAAAACAAAAGTTCCGTGATGAAATAAACCAAATCCATGATCTTAGTGATCTCCTTGCTATGCATCTTGCACAACGCAACAAAGGGCTACCTCCATCATCACCCTATGCAAATTGCCTTCCCCACTCTCTTAACTTGGATCAAGTTACAAATCACACTCACTTTTGCCCTTGTTGCATATTCCTTCAAAAACAAATCCTCTACTTGAGTGAAGATATTTCTTGGATTGAATATCTTCTCACTCGTGATCATCCAATACCACCCTTAACACGATACAACATCGTGAGATCCACCTCTTCCGCTCCATACAACACCCCATATCCACCTCAATCAAACATCTAAGCTCCATGCTTTTGTTTTCCTTCAAGCAAATAAAACAAATCAACCATGGGTTGCAAGCAAGTCCAAGTGCTATCTTAGGCAATATAGGACTATATCTTTTATTTTGTTTTATTGTAATCAATATGCTACAAGCATATTGAATGTTGTCATGTTAGTTATTTCTATCATGCTTGAATGAATCTATTTTTATTTGCATAATTGTTGTTTTTGCATATATATGTGTGTTGTTCTCTTCAAAATATTTTTGTAGCCAAGATTCCAATTGCTCGTTCCCTTTGTGCTCTCAAACAAGGGGGAGCGTACATCAAGGGGGAGTTCTCTACCCGTTTAAACTTCTTTCACGAAGATTATTCGGCCTAACCTTTTTGATTTTACAAAAAGGGGGAGAAGAGAAATGGTAAACTCTATAATACTTGTCTAATAACAAGTTTTAAATCTTTTGAGTTTAAGGTTTTGTAATAATCAAAAAGGGGGAGATTGTTGACATAAATAATGCCTTAAAAACATTATTAAGTTTTTATCAATATCTCTATGTTTTGATCATTACAAAATATAACCTCAAAGAACTAAAACTTATGACATAAACAAGTATTTGGTGATTAATATTTCTCTTTACATCCAAATCACTTAAGGTATGAATAAACAAAGTGTTTAGTGCAATGTATGATCAAAGGGGTATTTAATTAACTAATACAAAGTTTATTTAATTATATAATCTTATTATATATTTTTGAAAAACACTTTTGGTAATAAGGAAAAATGTTTTAATCATACTAAATATATGATTTCAAATATTTAACCAAAATCAGTTAGTTTTTCACCAAATAAACTTTCCCCACTAAAAAACAAAGTTTCTGGCCGTTACAGTTGGGCGGCCCCCTTAATTATAAGGGGCGGCCCCCTTAATTTTAAGGGGGCCGGCCATGCTTTAAGGGGACCGGCCACGCTCCTCTGTCAGAAACTTTTGCCTATAAATACCACCTTAAACCTGGATTTTTTCCCCACCTTTTGCACTTCAGAACTTTCTGTTCTAGATCTCCATTTCCAATCTATAAATCCTTTGATCATACATTCTTAAATCTTTGTTTCAAAGTGATCCATACATAATCCATTCAAGTGCAAGAGAAGAATACTTCTATCCCTCAAGACAAGAAGTATTACAACTAGTTGTGATCTCCACATCTAAGTTGTTTAAGCATCATCATTAATTATTATTTCATAGTGTGATTAGTTGTGAATATTTGTTAGAGAATAGTTGTGTAGATAGTAGAAGTTGATTAGTAGTGAAATAGGTTAGTTGTGAAGATTGGTGTGTAGAAGAAGGTGTGTAGAAGATTGGTGTGTAAAAGCTAGGTGTGAAGAAGATTGGTGTATAGATAGGTGAATAAGATTGGTGTGTAGATAGGTGTGAAGAAGTTTGGCGTGTATATTGGTGTGAAGATTGGTGTGTAGATTGGTGTGTAGATTGGTGTGTAAATTGGTGTGTATATTGGTGTGTAAGGTTTTCTCCGCCATAAGGGAGCTTGTTGATATAGTGAAGAAAACTCTCGAGTTAGGTGCTCGGGGAGTGGAGTAGGGCAAGGAAGGTGCCTTGTAGCCGAACCACTATAAATCGCTTGTCTCTCGGTTTGATCTTTCCATCCTTTACTTATTTCATTACTTACATAATTATTGCTTCATAGTAGATATATACTTAGTATTGTTCATATTGTGTATAACTAGATTTCATATATCATCGAATCTATATTTTATAAATCAACGAAAACTTTTAAACAATTTGTTTTATAAAAAAAAAATTAAAAAGACGTAAAACTATTCAACCCCCCCTTCTAGTTTTCCACACACTTCAAAGAATTCTCGAAGATCATCCTAAGATTTACAACAAGTCATCAAAAGCTCACTGCTTGAAGTACGAAGATCATGGACTTTGAAGAATCAAGGACTACGAGCTACGAAGTTTACTTCAATGAATAGGATGCTAGACTTCAAGTTATAATTTCCGAGGTGACCTTCCTTAGGGGGAGATTGTTAGGAATACAATTATTCATATGAAAGACTCAGTCAGCCCGAGTATTTAATAGCATTAAGTTAGCTCGTAGTCATTACTATCATTAGTAAATATTAGTTTAGTTTAAGTAACATCGTGGAGGAAGGACGGGTCTTTACCCACTATACACCCGATCCACAGCCCGAGAGTAGGGCGTTTTATATGTACTATAAATACCCCTCTCCCACCAAGGGAGAGGGTTGGACCTTCTCATTATTCTCAAGCTAATACATTGACATTTTCTCTCAAGGTTCCAACTTTATTTCTCTCTCTAACATCTCTCTAGAATTCATCATTACGTTCGATTCATACTACACAATACCATACGAGTTTATGCATTAGAGTAACCTATAGCACGCACAACCCAAACTAACAAAACTGAACAAAATACCTAGGATGCATCCATATGCCCCCCTACAAAACAAATCATATATATACACCTGCTCATGACAAGTATATACACATATCATAATTGTAACACCTCCAAAATCATCACGTCAGCGGAAGACTTAAAATGTCAGCGGAAGACTTTTTGGGTGTTACTTCGAGGATCTTTATCACAATCATAGAAAACGACACAAAAGTGACGCTTTAAAGTTTAATTCATTCAAAATACCAAATATTCGAGACATCAAGATGTTTCATAGTTTAAACAACAAATTTATTTGAAATGTGTTAAAACGTTTATTTAAGCCCATGCCGGGTTACAAGCCCACTCCGTGCCTTCAAGTTCCTCTTGTTTAGTTACCTGAGATAAACACATGCTAAAAGTGTCAACACAAAGGTTGGTGAGTTCATAGAGTTTATAGTTTCAAATATCGATTTCCAAAATCAAAGAGTTTATAAGTCCACAGTATTTAAGAGTTGATTATCCAAATTAAAGTGTGAGAAAATACATAGTGTTCATAGTTTAAATCATTAATTAGAAAATGAGTGATTTCCTTATCAATTCGAAAATAGTCCGTTGGTTTGCCCTTCACCGGGTCAACACCAAAATAGTAGTTTGTTTGACCTAACCGGGTCAACACCAAAATAGTTTGTTTGTTTGTCAATTATTAATAGTTTTCCTGCTATATAGTGAGCACAATCTCATAGTTTAATAAAACAGTGGGCTACAGCATTGTACACCCCAAACATCAGTCGTTGTAATACTGTATCATGACTACAGTACTATCGTTCTATTGCTCTAAGCTCATGACACTCAACGATTAACAAGCATCAAAATTATCCATAATAATGATGATGTAAAACAGTGGCCCTCAAGATAGGTATTTACCAGTAACCTATGAAATCAAATAGCGTGCATTTGGTGGCTTTTCTCTAGCGACCAAATGGGGATTGTCAATCCCTAATAGATCTATTCACAACTACTTACGCTCACCCTTTGGGTGATTAAGGTGCATGAACGAGGGACTTTTGGTAATCGGTACTTAGGCAATAGAGATCAAATATAGCATACCATTGAAAAATCACTTGTAATCATGTCTATAGCAGGTACTTCCTTATGAGATATAAAAATGTGTAAACCAGTAAAATTTATATGAAATACAGTCATGTATTTAGTTAATGAATACTTGTAAAAGTAAAAACAGTAGTTAAGCATGTATCTCCCCCAAAAACGTTTATAAACCATTGTAAAACAAGTAAGAGTAGGATGACTCACCTTAGTAGTACAGTAGAAGTGGTAGTAACATAATCTCAACGATGCAAGGCAACGGCTTCACACACAACCTAAAAGATATGGGATGTTTTAGTTGATAGTCTAAATATAGTTTTATCGCGAATATTAGTCATTCAGTTGTGATTAAAACTCGTGTTCGTTTAAATGCTTGAAGTTCAAGAACAAAGTTATATATACATATAACTTGCGAGTGTAATGATCGATGATCGATGGAAAATCATCATGAATAAGTCGAAGTATGTAGACGATGTTTTTATGATGTTAGTTTTAAAAGAAAAGAAATAAACGTATCGTTATATATATATATATCGTTAAAATTAATTATAGTTACGCGAATATTTATATCGTATATATATAAGTTAAATTTATAAGAGTTTTATACTAAAAATATTAATATTATTTTTATAAAATAATATTACAGAAAATCCCTTCAAGTTTTACAAATGTTACCTTTTTAACCCTAACGGTCTAACTTTAACGCCGTTAGTCCAAAATTAACGATTGTTCCATTTTAAGTCCAATTACTATCACTATTTACATTTTTTGACTCCAAGTTTTAATATTAAGAGTTTGTAACCCAAAAATTCAGATTTGATAGTTTCTACCCTAAGTTTCCAACTTTGGCAGTTTTAGTCCCTCAGTTTAAGAAAATTTGCAAAGTTAGTCCAAAATTTACCAAACTTGGAATTTAACATTTATACTTTTTCAATAAGCTTAGAATGTTCCAAATAATTTATTTCAACAGCTTAATAGCTTAAAAAGTGCTTATTTTTATAATTGGGCCTTAACGAGACCAATTTAAGGCCCGTTAACAAATTGAGATCCGTTGGACTTACGGGACTTTTGGGTTTTGATTTGGGCTTGTTTTTAGAGTACAAAAATGTTACAGTTGAGCTTTTAGGACCAGCTTATTAAATAAGCTTAAAAACAGCTTAACGGGCTTACTAGGCCCAAAAGTTAACTTATTTGTTTTTGAAAAACCTGCCAAAAGTTCAATCACTTTGGCTTTAGAAATCGACTCATATGAGCTTATTAGGTTACATCTTTTATGTTTCCTGTTTGCTAGACATGTCAACAATGAGTTCAAGTTTTAATATCAATATGTTATGTGTCTAGATTTGAAGTAATCGAGGCTAAGTAAGTGACTAAAGTCGATTTTGAAAACAGTTTTTCTTGTTAAAAATATTCTAAGTCTTTTTATTAAATTTGTATAGGTCCAATGACTTTTAAAACGTGTGATATTTATTAAGTAAATGTTATTTTTAAGTTCAAAACTTTATGCCACTTGATTGCTAGTATATAAAATGTTTAGGATGTCGAATAAAAAGTATATATTACATTTTTACTTAACGAGATAACGGATCAAAGTAAAGTGCCAAAAATAGAAAGTTATTGAAATGAAAATATGAATTAGGTGTCGTGTGGACTTACTTCACTTCAAAAGGGGGCGTCAAACTTAGAGTGTGGTTCGAACAAGTGTAAATGGAGGTTTTGGATCGACTTGTGGCCAAGTAAGGATGTAGGATGAGCAAAGACGCTTCTTGAACTTGTCTCTAAGCCTTCGAACTTCTCGCCAACTTTCTGTCCCATTTCTTAGTATGCTCGACTTATATTTTTGCTATTTGGTTCGTTTGTGTGTGTGTGTGATCAATTGAGGATGTTAGAGGTTATTTATATAACCTATTTGAATCTTTGTGATCACAAGCGATGATGTGTGAGCTTGTGTACATTGCATGTTGCCTCCAAAATCAACCAATCGATACTTTACAAGGTTTAGATTTGTAAGAGTTTTGTTCTTGACATTCCTGACATGTTATATTACGTGTATGGGTGGTTTGTAGGGATTGGGGAGCAAGGGTGGCTCGTAAGAGAGCTTGGGACACGTTTGGGTGAAAATTCCAAAGGGTGAGTTTTGTGGTTTGCTTGGGTCGTTTTTAGGGTAGTAAACGAGTGAGGGAGGGTGTATCTCTTACCATTTGTGATTCTCAGGTACTAGGTGGAATGAGACATGTAAAAATATATGGGTGTTATATGTCAAAATTGCAAGAAAATGAGGTGTTTTGGAGCTGGGTCGCGACAGGTAAACAAAAGAAAGGAAACAAAATAAGTAAAGGGCGCTTGGGCTTTGGCCTGGTGGACTGCTGGGCTGCTTGTGTGGATCAGGCCCAAAAACGAAATAAGGAAAAGAATTAATTAAGGGTCCGTTTGGTGGTAGTTAAGTGAAAGGTTTGATGTGTTTCGTTTATAGTTTGGGAAAATATGAGAGTGATTTTGTAGTATAATATGGAGAGGAAGTTTACCTATTTAGTATCCATGTACCTTGCTTCTTTCTTTTCTTTCGATGGACAATAGCAAAGAAAATGGGTTGATATTGTGTTTTGTTTGAGTGTGAATTGCATGTATCCTTTATGTATGAGTTTTGGTGCATGACAAGTGGTGAGAATGGCAGGGAAAAGGCAAGACTTGGAGTGTGAAGGAGAGCTTGTCATGAGAGGTGTGAAATGGTTTCTAACAATTGACATACGTTAAGTAGATGATTGGTGAGCATGGGAGGTTGATGTAAGAGTTGCACATGGGTTTTCATAGGTTGTATTTGAGGTAATAGTATTCAAGGTGAGTCCAGGTCGTATTTTAAAGATAACAGCTTGGAATTTCATTTTTGGTTTAAAATCTTGCGTGTCTAGACGTAAAACATTATTTCGGACAACTTTCGTGTTTTATACTTTTCCTGGTTCGGACCAGAAGAGCCTTAAAATTAGGATTTAAATTCGTTACAGAAAGTTGGTGGTTTATTAGAATTTATACGAAGTGTTATTACTTATTTGTGTTAATTTGAGATTGTGTAAGGTGCCTTAACTTGATCAATATTCTAGTATAGCAATTATATTTAAAAGTTGATAACAATTGTCTTTCATGGTTCTTAAAAGCATGGAAACTAGTGTTGTGAAATAAAAGGGATACATCGCGTGTAAAAGTTAAAATAAACTGAGCTAAAGCAAACATGTACTTGTGATTTATAAATATAATAGCTAGAGGTGTGCTTGTTCAAAGTGTCGTGTCGAGGTCCAAAATATTAGTGAGTAATCTCGGGAATTTTCGTAGGCTCCGGAAATATATAAATATTGTACGGTAAATATACGAAACGTATATTTATAAAATATAAACGTTTTAAATATATTATATTATTCGCGATATTTATAGATTATCGAGGTTGTGTGTAAGCATCGTTCCTTGGTAAATGGTCAATCATAAATGTTGTAGTGGTTCACATAATATGTAATGCATAATAAAAAAAAAATTGTTCCTCGTAAAAATGGTATTTAAAGAATGTAACATTCTTTTATTCAATTATTGATATTTACTAATCGTATGGGAAAATTACGGGAGGTTACAATAATGGCCATATTACACATCATATCATATCATATCAAATGGGGACGCCGTGGACTGATCACACCACCACAGATGGTGTCATGCCATTGGTGCCATTAATGACATGGCCATGGTATCTCCATGGCTAGTTAGCTCGGGCACTGAACAAATTATATCATATCCAAACAGATCATATCAACATAATGGAATCATATCATAGCAAAGAATACCAAACAAATATCATATCAAACGAATAGCTAAACGAATATCAAATCATATGATCATATCAAAGCGAATCATATCAAAAGCAAATGAATCAAAGTCAAGGATCGAGATGTCATGAGAAAATCCTTACTGAAAAGGGATAGAATATTTGTACCTTAGCAGCACTGAAAATGAAGAAAAGTACCAAAATAACACAAGCTACTCCCTCTTCCAATGGTCCTCGTAAATTAATAGTTCATTTAATGTCATAACAGATTCTTAAGTACTTATAGTTATCTAGATTACATATTAGGGTTTCTTTCTATTTTAGTAACCTTCCATATTTAGTAACTTCCCAGATTTAGTAACTTTAGGTTATATTCATAATTAATCGGACTTAGGGCTTACAAATGATAATAAGTTAAGTTGACGGCTTATTTTGACAAATACCATAGTTTAGGGTTCATTGTGATAGTTATCAAAGTTTAGGGCTTAAAATGTTAATTATCAAAGTTTAGGGTTAAATGTGTAAATCTAAGTTTTATAAGTAACATCTTACTGGTAATTAAATTTGTAATAATATTGTATTACATTGAATATTAACGAGTGGGTTTACCCGCGCGTTGCTGAGGGAATGTTTTGTTTAATCTAAACTCGAAATTAAACGGTTGTATAAAAAAAATTTGTTATTAAGGGACTAAATATGCAAAAGGTTGATAACCGTAAGTACTATTTTCGTAAAGTGTTTCTGAAAATAGTATTTTTTTTACGGCCTAAGATTGTCGGTATGTTGCAAAGTTAGTATTTAGGGACTAACTTTGAAATTAAAAGTTAATATGAGGGCCTTCTTCTGTACAATATTAACGGCCGGACTAACTTTGCAATAGATCCATAACCTCATGGTCTAAAACGAAAATTTAATTAGAGGGCGGTGCATCTCTTAAAAAAAAAAAAAAAAAAAAAAAAAAAAAAAAAAAAAAAAAAATTGGGTACTGTTTTGCACTGTAGCAAACGGGGAAAAAAATGTGGGCACTGTTCTGCACTGTAGCATGAACAGTGCTTTTACACTCACAAACCCCCAATGGGTTTTAGAATATATATATAATATATGATGATCAACTATAAACAATGGATGCACTATTATTCTTCATATGTTATACGTAGTACATAGTGTTACAGAAACCGATTTCGATTTCTTCATTTCTTGTTTAATCATTAAAATATATTCATGTTAAAACCATAACACACACTTGGTAGTCTCATGTTATTTCACATCATATATAAGAGTCTCATATTAGACATTAATCCATGCATGCAAATCTCATCTTTCGTGGTGATTTTCTTGTATATATGTAGCATATAATGAAAGTGAGTTATATATGATTAATGTCTATATATATTAAAATGAGAGTTAACGGTATATACCTCTAGGATGAATAAGATCAGATCGAATAGGAACAAACACAAGGAGCGATTCGAACACGAACACAAACACTTAACGAGATATGAACGAAACCAAAACGAAGACGCAACCCCACAACTTCATGCGTTTAACCAATACAAAACCTTAGTCCTTAACCTTTTAAATTCAGAATATAGCATGCTCAAACACCTCTAAAAACTACCCAAAAACCCATATGCAAACACGCCATACGACCATAATCTTTTATATAATAAAACAAAACCCCAAATGAGGACTTTTACATTTTAAAAAAATCAAATCATACCTTATTTCGTAATAATTTTATTTAAAAAAAGATTATTTTCTTATTAGATAACATTTTATATTTATCCATAACACAAGTAGAAGATAAATAAAAAAAATATAGATAAGATGCAATTAATAATAGGATTAAAATTTTTAAATAATTATCTTTAACAATAAAAAACTATAATTAAACAACATAAATTAAACAAAATAAAAGTTAAATTATTTGTTTTTTAATAAATAAAAATATATGATTAAAAAAATTTTTAAAAACCCGCGCGTGCACGGGCATTATAACTAGTAACAACGAGGCACAAACAACCTATTACTTAACCATAATCAGAATCTGATTTACACACTCACCTTTATAGGCTTAAATCACATGACACACACACATGTTCCCAGTCCTTTGTTCGACACATTCATCATTCACATAAACATGACATTAACGAGACACAAAGGTTGCATGGAATCCCACTCACAACAAGCTCTAGTCCACGAATTAAATGTGTGTGCCCCTTCATTAATTTCTTAAGGTTATTCAGGTTTTAAGTCATATAATTAGATATCATATTAGCGTTTACATGTAGGGGTGAGCAAACGGACCGGATGGACTGGATCGATCGACAAAACCGACCGGACCGAGATCGGACCGACTACATTCGGTCCGGTCTCGGTCTAGGGTTTTCATAATTTCGGTCTCGGTCCGGTTCGGTCGGTTCTGGTCCGGATTAAAAACCAAACATTTAGCCTATTTGGACTGAGACCAGACCGGACCGACCACGTTCGGTCCGGTCTCGGTCTAGGTTTTTAGCTGAATTCTATCTCAGTCTGGTCCGGTTTTTCTCGATCCGGTCTGATTTTGGACCGATGAGCAACCTTATTTACATGACCAGATATAGGTGTGTGCATGACAATAGATTCGGAAGGCAAAATAGAAAACAAAGTCGACATAAATATATTAACAGGTTCTATGTGATGTTATCTTTTACATATACATCTGTTTTACAGGTTATACGTAACAACCACAATTCAATATAGGTTAGACGAGTATGAGAAACATGGTTTTGATTATAGTGTAGTGATGATTCAGATCGTATAAATGATAAGGATTTCTTTTATACGCTTTTAGGGGCCATTTAAGCCGTAAATCGTGTTTTTATGTTCAAATATTACCTTAAATTGTTTTTTTTTTATCATTTTAGGTACTTGGGACGTGAATTCTAGAAAATGGAGCAAATTAGAGCTTTTCAGATGTTCTTATGCTCAAGAATAAAAAAAACAAGAAAAGTCAAGAAAGTCAGTATTTTACACCTGACGGCGTCACGCTTTAGAGCTGACTCCGCCACCTTATGCTGTGAAGTCATGGATTTTTTACACTAGACGCCCTAGAATAATTTTTGATGCTAACACCTGACGGTGTCAGGTACAACATATTTGAGGCTGTCAGGTACAAAGTTAAAGAGAGACAGCCCAGAAGTTTTAATAAGTGACAATGTCAGAAATATCTTGGGCGATACGAAACCCTAAGACACGACGATCTGGCGTCAGAAGCTATAACCTGACGTCGTCATAGTTGTAAATATATATATAGTTTTGGTATTTTCATTCATTAGGAGGTGGAACTTTGTGTGTAACTTTTAAGAAAAACCCTAGCACGATTTTCTCAACAACTATAGGGTTGCAAACCCTATTTTCTTCCATGTTTAATTGAAAGATAAGTTCTCCTTTAATCATTCAATATGTCTATATGTTTTTTGATTAATTGTTTATATTTTCTTTTCGTTAACATGTTAGCTTAAATTTCTTAATGTTTGCTTAGATCTAATGAAAGCTAGTTATTAATTATTAATTGTTGGTTTGTTATAGATTGTTTTGATTGATTGACTAACGTTCGACTTAAGAAAATTGGTTAATCTCCTATATGGTAACATGCTTGAATGTCTTAAGAAACGTAATCGGATGTGTACTACGATTTTATTGATTGTATTTAATGCATGAGTAGTTATTTATGATTCTATGGTAGGATACTTAATGTGTCATCATAAGAAGAAATAAATACTCATAGAGTTGGGGAAGGACGTACACGCCCCCACGGCTTGTATTAAGGAATTCGATCCTTCAATCAAACAATTGTAATAAACCAATAAATCAGTAAAAGATAACTAGGGAATAGTGAAATCTAAGTAAACACAATTGTTTCCTATAAGTAATCCACCACATTTATTTTCTTGTTATTTTATTTTGTTTTGTTTATTAGTAGTTTTTGGGTTAGTTGACTAGCAACTAATTCCGCCCAATCTTCCAAATACCCTAGATTATTACTGTTTTTATAAAATATAAAAATACAAAAAGAATCATCCATCACCTTTAGACCTAGTTTATTTAGCTTTCAATCCTAATGACACTATTCCCCTACAAAACGATCAAGCC
Organism: Artemisia argyi; assembly: GCA_030686995.1. Classification (NCBI taxonomy): domain Eukaryota; kingdom Viridiplantae; phylum Streptophyta; class Magnoliopsida; order Asterales; family Asteraceae; genus Artemisia; species Artemisia argyi. The sequence continues at coordinate 105,199,933 of CM060682.1, read as the reverse complement.
CCCGGTACTTGCCACTCATTATACTACACCGGTCAGGTGCACTACCTGGAGGATTGCAAGCTTCTCAAGATCCCTTGAGAAGTAAAACTTTTGCGATTCCGCAATCCCGCATCAAAGTTTTTGGCACCGCTGCCTGGGGAATAGTTATTGCTTAGGATGATTTTTATTTAATTATGTCTACTCATTAGATTCCTATCTAGTGAGATTTAGGTTTTCTTTAGTTTATCTTTTTCTTCGTTTTTCGTTCGTAATCCATATTATCGGCCATAATGGAAGGTGATAATATCCTTGAATCCGTCATTCAACCAAACCACCAAAACCCACCCGAACCACCTAGAGCCCGCACTTTAGGAGAATACTCCCGACTAGCCACCAAGGCTATCGAAACACCATTGAGCTCAACTTAAGAGCCAATGTATCTCCCTTGCGATCCGACACCATCTGGTTGGTGCAAAGCGGATGTACATTCCATGGACTTCGTTCCGAAGATCCACACCAAGATCTCAAGGATTTCTTTAAAATCGTTGATTCCATAGACCTTGATGTTGCCACTCGAGAGACAACCCGATTGCGTCTCTTCCAATTCTCTCTACGTGACCAAGCTAGTCAATGGCTTGAGCGTTTACCTACAGGATCCATCACCTCTTGTGATGATCTCACCTCTCGTTTCCTTGCTCAATTTTTCCCACCAGGGAGAACTACCAAGTTAAGCAATGACATCTTGAATTTCCAACAAATTCATGATGAAACTTTTACGAAGCATGAACTCGTTTCAAGGACTTACTCCAAAAAGTCCTTCATCATGGCATCGCTCTTTGGCTTCAAGTCCAAATCTTTTATGATCATGTCAATCAATCCACAAGGCAAACCATTGACCAAGCGGCCGGTGGTATGCTACGTGACTAGAATGCGGAAGAATCATGTGGAATCATAGAAGATCTTGTTCTCTATGACAACGAATTTTGGAATGATCCCCGTGATTTGAATAAAACGGTCATGGAAATATCTTTGCCTTCGAATAATTCAAGCATTCCCGACCGTAGGATCATGGAACTTGAGAACCAAGTCAAGTTTCTCAGGAAATCCTACGAGGCTCCTAAATCTTCAAGTCAAGTTAACAAAATCACTTCTTCATGTGAGTATTTTAGTGGTCCCCACAACACTCGTTATTGCATGGAACTCCGCGAACAAGCTTTTGCGGACTACGCATCTTCGCGTACCGACGGAGCGGGAGAAAAGTGGTACACTTTCAAACCTGAGCCAAACCCTTATGGTGATTCCTACAATCCCTCTTTGAAAAATCACCCAAACTTTAGGTGGAAACGAAACCAAAACCCCTCTCAAACCAATTCTTCCAATCCACCTAATTATTTTTAACGAAACGGCCCACCCCGAACCGTACATTCAACAACAATCCTTCCAACAATTACGGCAATACCAATAATTTTGAAGGATTGATGTCCAAATTTATGGCATCTCAAGAAGCGCATTTGACAAAGTTTGAAGCCGATTTCAAACAAAAGCAAAGCAAGATGACAAGTAAAATTTACACCTTGTTGAAAAGTCTAAATGACCAACTTCCAAGTGACACAGTCAAGAACCCGAAACTAAACGTTAACTCCATTTCATCAGTTTCTTCTCCTAGTTCTTGCCCACAATATTACTCGATCAATACCATGAGCACGTGTTTCAAGCAAACTCAAATTCTTAAAAAATACCATCAAGATGAAACAACCAATAAAAATTCGGTCAACAAAATAATTGAAACACCTCTTTTTCAAGACCTTGACGAAGAATTCAAGGAGTTTCACCTTGAACGTCCGGTCATTGATGTCTTAGCTCATGCTCCTTACTACCATGCCCTTTTGGAAAAATATGAGAAGAATCTTAATCTAGGTAAAAATAGGACAACTTTCATTCAAAATAAATTACCTAAAAGGTTAGATGATCCAGGCATATTTGTTTTACCCTACAAGATCGGGAATTCTGAAGCTTTTGACACATTAGCCGATCTTGGATCAAGCCTCAACTTGCTTCCGTTATCCCTCTACACCACTTTAAAGCGAGGTAAATTAGATGGAACGGAGGTAATAATTGGCCTTGCGGATGGAAGTGTCGCATACCCGGTTGCAGTAATAAAGGACATATTAGTGCACATAGGAAGATTAACTATTTTAGTTGATTTCCACGTCCTTGATATGGTTAGTGACACTACATGCCCTTTGTCGATAGGAAGAGGATTTTTAGCTACCGCAAGTGCGATGATTGATTGTAAGGAATCTGCGGTGGGAGAAGGTGAAACCTAGTTGTTCTATGATGTTAACAAACACGCCTATGACAACAATGAGGAACCCACACCACATTGGGTAGATATAAATAGGAGACCCTCTAGATACAGACCTTGGATCAATAGAGATTTCATAGGACCCCAACGCCCATTCTACCTAGAAGAGGAATTTGTTAACCAAACGCATTCGGTAGAAAAACTCTTGGCTAGGGACACAGAATTAGACCCATTTAAAGATCCTCTAGTTTTTAGAAAGATGATTGAATTCCTAGGAGTTTTGCCAATTAACCTAGGATTGAATAAGTGGAAGAGCGGGAGTAATATATGTAAGTGGAATTGGAACAAGCCACCTAAGGAAGGAGATGGATCATGGCACATAAAAATGACATTATATGATCTGGATGGAGAGAAGTTTAAAAAGTCATACCAAGCAAAGTGTACCGATAGAAAGCTAAAAGCTAAGTTCGATCCTAAAGATGTCCTCGATGAGGAACTCACTCATATAGGATAGGGTGTGACTTTGAGTCTAGCTACAAGACTCGTTAATAAAGAAAAGCGTTTCTTGGGAGGCAACCCAAGCTTTATTTTATTTTGTTTGTTTGTTTGCTTACTTGTTTTTATTTATTTCCGTATGTATTTTTTATTCTTATTAATTATTGTTCATGTCTTAAATAAATTTGTAAAAATGCTTTATTTTGTTTTTAACCTAGTCTTAATCACATATAAAGGTATTTTGAAAAAAGATGAGTGTAAGGGTAGCTCATAGTTGTTTTAAAGAACGGATTGAACATGAACAATAACAATAAGATATGAACATACATATTAGTATTTGTTTCTGTAAAATTCTTGTATCGACTCACAATGAATGTTTTGCAGGGATTCCAGTTCTTAAAACATAGATTTTTCTAGAAATTTTCCGGAAAAAAAATATATAAAAATTCTGTCAGGTCCATTCTCACGCCGTTAGGGTTAAAACCTGACGACGTCAGCTTTTATTTTCTGAAAAATTTTCCAAATTTTGTTTTTCTGCCGGAATTGTAAAGTTTCGTAAAATCTCAAAATTTTAAACTCCGGGAATTTCCAAACACTTATTTTGCAAGCATTATATCTTTATTTGCTTTATAGGATTTACTTTTAAATAGAGTTTACCGCCGATTTTATGCGAGGTTTCATGTTTGTTTTCTTTGTTGTTTAACAGGTTATATTAGACAAGAAGATGATTATATTTCAGGAGTAAAGCCTTACATGTACATTTTCTTGGAGGAAGATTTAACCATGTTACCATGTCATCCATACCGAGCAAATTAGGGGAATAACACTTTCTTTCATTCTCATTTATTTTTACTTTTACATCTTTTAATTGAACGTTTGGGATAATGTTCGACTTAAGTGTAAGGGGGTAAATTGGGATTCCTTAGAAACTACAACTTTGCTTGATTTTTGTTTTGTGTAATAGTGAATGCGTAATAAAACTGAAAGAAATACTTGTTAGGGTAATTTTAGCACCAATTTTTATTTTTATTTTATTTTATTTTTATTATTATTTTTTTTTGCAACATATAGGAGTGAAACTTTAGTCTTAATAAACGTCTCATGGATAGGAATTATATGACTAGCACAAAAACCGTTCCACTCAAAAATTTCCACCCCAAATATGTGAGGTTCACCTTTAGATTATTAGGAAAAAAACATTTATATTTAGTGCTTGTGAGTGTACCGATAGTATTTAGATTATAGAACTTGTGTTAGCGATGCATCCCGAGACCGCTAGTGAGACTACATTCGTGTAGTTAGGATTTACTATATGATAAGAGGCATTATGATAACCCTTGTTTTAAACCTGTATTATAATTACATTAGCTTCAGTGCTCAAGTAATTTTCCCACAACTTTGCAATATACTCATTTTTAGTACACGATACCCCTAGTACACCCCTCAGAGCCTATCTTTTTCGTTTCTAACTTTAAGTATTTTACTTAAAGGAAGAATTTGTTTGCAATCCACCCCCAAATCGCCTTAGCCTAACTTGTATGCACTCACCTTTAGTGCATTATTGTTACATGTTTAAACCCTTAGTTAATTGTCTAATTGATTAAATGGTTGCTATGTCGAGTCATATCTTGTACATATTGTTTAGGGACAATTGGGACTCATGGGTAAAAGTAATAATGTTATGGAGTAATGGGGAAGAACATCATTTATTAGCCCCAAATATGTGTTAATGTTTTAAAGTACTCCAAGTGTTTCGATTCTCTTGATTCGAGTCTTTATTTCTTATTATGTAAAAGTTCAAGTGTAAGGGGAGGGGACGACTCCCCTTGATGTATTATTTTGGATGGTAGGGCAAGAGTGTATGAAAAAAAAAAAAAAAAAAAAAAAAAAAAAAATAAAAAAAAAAAAAACAAGAAAAAAAATATAAAAAGAACAGTAGAAAAAACATACGGACTACAATCCCGTTTCTTTTATTTTTATTTATGTTGGTCATAGTTAGCTTTAGTTGAGTCGAGTGTTGGCTTAGCAACGCCGCATTGTACATGTAATTAAATAAGACAATTGACTTGCCACCAGTAAAATATCCCTTATCCATCAAACCGTGTTTTTCCATATCCCTACACATAACGTTATAACCCTTTGAAAGACCTCTTTGTAATTACTTTTATATTAATGTTAAATGACCCCTAACCTGATAAGGATTTATTTGATATCCTTTTAGGGGGTCATTTAAGCCCTAAATCGTGTTTTTATGATCAAATATTACCTTAAATTGTTTCTTTTGTCATTTTAGGTACTTGGGACGTAAATTCGGGAAAATGGAGCAATTTGGAGCTTTTCAGACGTTTTTATGCTCAACAATGAAGAAAACAAGAAAATTCAAGAAAGTCAGGATTTTACACCTGACGGCGTCACGCTTTGGAGCTGACGCCATCACCTTATGCTGTGAAGTCATGGATTTTTTACACTAGACACCCTAGAATAATTTTTGAACCTAACACCTAATGGCATCAGGTACAAAATATATGAGGCCATCAGGTACAAAGTTATAGAGAGACGGCCCAGAAGTTTTAATAAGTGATGACGTCAAAGATCTCTTGGGCAATACGAAACCCTAAGACACGGCGATCAGACGGCGTCAGAAGCTATAACCTGACGCCGTCAGAATTGTAAATCTATATATAGTTTTGGTATTTTCATTCATTAGGAGGTGGAACTTTATGTGTAACTTTGGAGAAAATCCCTAGCACGATTTTCTCAGAAAATTTAGGGTTTCAAACCCTATTTTCTTTCATTTTTAATTAAAAGATAAGTTCTCCTTTAATCATTCAATATGTCTATGTATTGTTTGATTAATTGTTTATCTTTTATGTTCATTAACATGCTGGCTTAGATTTCTTAGTGTTTACTTAGATCCAATGAAACCTAGTTATTAATTATTGATTGTTGATTTGTTATTGATTGTTTTGATTTATTGACTAACGTTAAGCTTAAGAAAACTGGCTAATATTCTATACGTTAACATGCTTGAATGTCTTAAGAAACGTAATCGAATGTGTACTACGGTTTTATTGATTGTATTTAATGCATGAGTAGTTATTGATGATTCTATGGTAGGATACATAACGTGTCATCATAAGAAGAAATAAATACTAATAGAGTTGGGGAATGACGTACACGCCCCCACGACTGGTATTAAGGAATGCAATCCTTCAATCAAACAATTGTAACAAACCAATAAATCAGTAAAAGATAACTAGGGAGTAGTGAAATCTAAGTAAACACAATTGTTTCCTATAAGTAATCCACCACATTTATTTTCTTGTTATTTTATTTTATTTTGTTTATTAGTAGTTTTTGGGTTAGTTGACTAGCAACTATTTCCGCCCAATCTTTCAAATACCCGAGATTATTACTGTTTTTATAAAATATAAAAATACAAAAAGAATCATCCCTCACCTTTAGACCTAGTTGATTTAGCTTTCAATCCTAAAGACACTATTTCCCTTGAGAACGATCAATCCTCTGGTACTTGCCACTCACTATACTATACCGGTCAGGTACACTGCCTGGAGGATTGCAAGCTTCTCAAGATCTCTTGAGAAGTAAAACTTTTGCGAGTCCGCAATCCTGCATCAATAAACAAAGTGTTATGATGTGTACCTTATCGTGACAGCAAGAAACAAGAACAAGAAAACACAACACGCATCGTTCACCACAGCAACAAGGTTTGATCGCCACCGAAAGGACACCATAACAACAGCAATAACGAGTCTAGGTCTTGAGAGAACTAATCACTAGGAATTCTTTGTGTGTGTGATAGTTTCGGTGTGAAGAGAGGGATAAAGGCCGAATAAAATGGATTTGGAGAAAGCGTGTAATCTATTTAGGAAACCAGATTGTACCGTATAATATTTTTGAGGAGTGTATTAACTTTTAGTCTAGAGGATAAGCAAGAAAATCTCTTATTTTGTTTAGGATATATTCACTTGTTATTTGTTCTTATCCTTAATTCAACCGATAAGCTAGGGGATAGGCTAGGAAAGTCGGTTCATGCACATATCTCATAGGAAACAAATCAAACATGAACTATGACTTAGTAAACTTGGCTAGGCTTAGGAATTTTAGGATTATATAGTTTAAGAAACTTAGGATAAAATTTATTTAGTCTAGGATTTATTGTAAAATATGTTTATTAATTATAATGTATAGTTTTAATGACATATTATTAATAATTCAAACTTAGGATAAATTCAAAATAGTGCGAAAATTATGGTTCAAATATTTCGGGTTTTACATTGTTCCTGGAAAATTTCTAAAAAAATCTAACAATGAAGAACTAGAAATTCTGTAAAACATTCATTATGAATGGATACAAGCATTTGACTCAAACAAACATACAAATTTTGTTCTTTTAAAACAAATATGAGCTTCCCTACACTTATCTTTTTGTAAAATGCCTTTATATGTAATTAAGACGAGGTTAAAGAAGAAATAAAAATTTTCACAAATTTTTTCGAAACATAAAACTCAAACAATAATGATGAAGCATATATATGACATAAACAAAAATAAAAACAAACACACAAACAGTTAAAAAGCTTGGATTGCCTCCCAAGAAGCATTTGTTTTTGTTCGCGTCACGAGCCTGACTCTACCATTATTTACCATATAAAAGAGAGTTTTTCCCTATAGTTAAGATTAAGTGCGGGTGATAGTAGCGATACACACCATTAGAATGGAAATATGACACTTCAGGAAAGAGTCGTGGATGAATCATATGCTCAAAAGGGTGTGCTTCTTTCATCCTATTCTTACCTAATTCATTTGGGCCAATGGGTAAATCAAAGTTTTCTCCTACAAAGGGATCATCTTCTATCAACTTCAAAAGACTCCTAGTTAGGAATCCCTCTTGACCTAATAGACCCGGTTTAAACCCATAATTTTTCTTGTGATCTATCATAAATGGGTGATGTAAGTATGTAAGGCCATGTTTCACTTATGTATTGGCTTCTTCTCTACAAGGCTTAGAGTATACTACCTTTATCATAAAACTACCTGAATTCTATGGTTTGATGGGTGGATCGGGGCCTTTTTTAATTCCTGAATTTACATCTAAGGATGGAAAATTGGGTAATGACTCTGGTTGAGGCTTTGGTTCATCAAAACAAGGAATTTCCATAGAACTAAAAGAAAGGTTATCACAACAAGTATTCAAATCTATATCCTCTAGTTGTGTTTGGTCCAAGGGTTCTACCTCCATTAGGGTTCCTATAGTCTCTTCTACTTCTTCCGAGTAAGTTACGGGCAGTGTGTTAACCTCAAATGATGGTAGGATTTGTAGGGTATTTAGTGGGCTTGGATTTCTAACCTCATTCTCCATAGTATCTAAATCACCTATATGTTCAACATGTGTTTTGGTAGGATCTAACCCAAACACACTCCTAAGTATCTCAAATCCTTCTCCAGCCATTTCAAATTCTAAGTCCAATTAATAAGAATCTTCCTCAATAACTTGATTACCATGTTCCAATTGCCTAAAGGATTCCTAATGCGTGTCATATGTTTTGGTGAAATCTATCCCACTCATCCAACTAAGTAGTTCAACACTAACCATCTCACAATCTTGGTCCAATTCAAAGTCCATGCTCTTAAAACCTAGGTCTTCTTGCTCATGGTACCTATAGTCGCATAAATCTTCCTCATTTATTTCCTCAAATTATGATGTATACAAACCCATAAATTCATACAACTTATGGTTCACGGTTAGGAAGCTTTCCTGAAAAGTTTTCCAAATGATCTCACTAAAAGGAGTTGATCATAACAACGATTGTTTAATAGAAGCCACACATGTACATGATTCATCAAACCTGTCAAACTTTACACCCATCTCCTCTCGGATTATCTAAGTTTACACAAAAATTCATTGGAACAATGATAATGCGGTTTTGAATGCGTATAAAAAATATACATAAAGTAGACGTGAGTAGAGTTTACCGATCAACCTTTAGGAAAAGGAAGACTTGTAAAGACTCGTGAATACAATATATATATATGTGATACCGGGTAAGTGATTACCCGGGTCGTGTCCCAACGAGGTGTGAATGGGCAATATCGTGTGAGATTCGGGATTAAATGCTTGTAAGGAATGGTTTTGATTATTTGGAATTGTTGAATTACGCTAAATTGTAAATAACGTACAAACAATTAAATCAACGTAACTAAAACATGAATACAAACAAGGAATGAAAACTAGAACTTAAGTCTACCTAAAAATCTACGGGAATGATAATAGGAAGTTGGGGAATCCTAAAACGTAATCTAATTTTAAAAACGTAAAGTTACTTTAAATAAAACGCGAGTGTGCAAAATAAAATGTGAATTAAATGCCACACTAGTCCTATGGGTATAAAAATAATTTTCCTATGTTTCTAATGATAAAAGAAATTTTCTGGAAAAAGAATTTCATTTTTCTAAACTTTTTTTTATTTTCTATGAATTAAATACTAAATAAAAGAAATAAATGATTAAAAAATACTAAAACTTTTTGGAAAAATCTGAAAAATTTTAGGAAACAAAATTTAGCTAAAAACTATCCTAGGAAAATTATGAAGAAGGCATAAGCAGTTCTAGATAAACAGTAATGAGCAATCTAAAAGCTGAAAATTTAATAAGCTAAACAATACTGAAAGTACTATAAATACAAATGTAAACAAACAAGAACATGAAACACACCAGAGCACAGTTGGTAGGGGGTCTGTTTGTGTGTCTGCTATGAACCAAGAGGACCAGGGGTCGAACCTTGCTCACAACATTTTTGCAAACGTTTTTTTTGTGATGATTTTTTTTTTTATTATTATTTTTTATAGAAACTAAGTTGACTACTGAAGATGAACATTTTACAAAACTAAAACCATTTGTGAATCTTATTAAAAAGCACAGAAAAAGCATCATATATAAGCAGTTAAGGTGAGACTTTTGTAAAGGGATTATTGACAACTTGAAATGCAAATGTAAGATAAAATAAACTAAGTCCTAAACTGAATAAGCTATAAAAGATTAACACTAATCTTAACAAGCTAAAGTTATCTAAAAAAACAGCTAGAGATAGGCGAATAAGCAAATGGAAGAGCATAAAGCATATGTGGGATACTAAAGGGAACACAGCCAAGTAGGCAACTTAGGGACTATGAAAAGCTAATCAATTCCACAAGCTACCCTTCCAAAATGAAATCTTAACAAGCTACTGCTACTCACTATTTATAAACCCCAAAATCAGACAAAGAGGAGCTTGTTAGGGGGCTCAAGAACGGGCAGCTAAGGGTGACTGTTTGGGCAGTTCAGAAACTAGCAGCTAACAGGCTTAGTGTAGCCCACAACTAAGCTAGTGGATAAGTATAAATGTGGAAAGTCAGCTAAAAGAAATTTAAAGCCCTATCTACTGATTACTAGTGAACTCAAATTTAAAACCTAAACTTAACTTAAGCTATCCTAAAACCAAATTTAAATAGGGCTGCTGAAACAGAAACAGCCTTGAGGGGCGACTTTAAGGGCTAAATACGCTATCGAAAAAAAACTTAAAAATAAATTAAAAGTACGAGCTTGTTAACAAGTTGGCGAATAATCCACAAACCAAGTTTCAGGAGTTAACTACAAAAATTGAAACAACTAAAATTATCCTATGAGGGGTTGTTGGATCAAGCATAAGTGCACCTGATGATTTTGAACCATAGGTTTGAAACATATGGAATAAACTAAAATGAGCAAAACATCGACAACCAACAACTACTAAATCCTATGACATAGAACCTCAGCTTGTCTAACTGAATTTTAAATCGTGATACTAAGGGAATTTTAGCATAAGCTAATACACTATGTGAAATCAGTAGGATTAACCTAGAAATTAACAAAATGAGTGAACTAAAGCTAGGTTCATTTGATTTGAAAACTAATTTTTAACCAAAACACTTAAAGAGAGCATGTGCCAAACACCCCTTAAGGTGATGGCAGTTTGAATTTTGTGAAGCAAAAGACAAGTTTGAGGATACAATTGAAAAAGAAATAATGCAATAATCTGAGGATGAATGAAACAAGCAAACTTTTAACTAGATTTAAGACTAATAAACAACTAATTGAGGAACTTGAAAGATTAAATTGAAGCAGTAGAAAAAACTTGGAAACTTTTTGATTAACTGAAAGAAAAATACAATACTTGGATAAACAACATAATTAAAACTAAACTAATTAACCTACTTCATTGACTGCTAAAAACCTAATTAATGACTATCAACTACTGCCTTTGAAAGGCTTACAAGAAGAGTATTTATACAACTCCTATCAAAGATAAACTCTTCTCTTTTTTGTGCTTCTTTTGAGTCGTGCTTCTTGTGACATCAATCTCAACCATTGGATTAAGGTAGAAGTTATCTCAGCCTTTGATTCATGTTTGACGCTCAATTTGGAGTGGGTAGGTATGGCTTTGTGAGGACTTGGGGAAGGTGTGAGTGGAGGGTGCTTCATGTGACAATGGCTTGTTTGTATCTGAGGTGAGCTAGAAAGTGAGAAAGTGACAGGGGAGGGTTTGTATATGGTGGGTAAAAGGGCGATGGGGAAGAAAGGTGGGTTGTGGTGTTTGATAGGTTTGACTGGTCAAGGGTGAGGGATGCGTTTATATTATAAACGTACAAAGGGTTTTGATAGTTGGGCTTGGGGTGATTTTTGGGCCAAGGGTATAGATTGGACTATGTTTTGGGGTGACATAATACCAAGGGTCCGTTTGGTTAAATATTTGAATAAACACAAGGACCAATTTTGTAATTACTGAATTTTGAGGTGTCTTTTCTGCCAAATTTCCAAATTAGCTCCAAGGATCAATTTTGCCAATATTTAATTCCACAAGGTCCTTTGATGTTCAAACTCCAAAATTAAATACCGGGGACCATTTTTGTAACTTTTGAAATTTGAGGGACCATAATTGCCAAACTTTGAAACTTTTCACCAAATGACTAATAATGACAACTTATGATTTCCAAAAGACCTTTGTTGATTTTTCTTTCGAAATAAATGCATAGGGACTAATTTTGTCAAATGTTGAAAGTTTAGGGACTGATTTTGACAACTCTTCATATTTTGCTCGTTTTTCGTCTGTTTTCAATCCTTTGTACCTGAAACACACAAAAACATACTCCAAGGATATTTGCGATGTTATTTCACCATTTTGAAGTGTTTTTGATTGTTTTGACTCGAAAATTGGAAGAAAAGATATGTGCAAAAAGACACATATCAAATCCCCCACACTAAGCAATTGCTAGTCCCTAGCAATTTTTTGAAAATTTAATGGATTTGAAATCTCTTTACCAAAAGCCATTACTTCTGGAGTAGCCAAATGTTTCGGTTCAAGTAAGAATTATGGTCCATTTGATAACCATATGATTTTAAGCAAACCACCAGCTTTCAACGGTTTTGATTTGTCTTTACCAGAAGCCGTTTACTTCTGGACTAGCCAACTCTTGATGGAATAGTCAACATCTTGGTGAGCTGATTACCAGTTATGGTTTTCCACTGCCTTTACCACAAGCCATAATCTTGCGGGCTAGCCAACTCTTTCACTTTTTAGGATATGGCAAGTTGAGATACCATACAATTTTGGGCAAATTGCAAGCCATAAATGGATTTGATATATCTTTACCAAGAGCCGTTTGCTCTTGGATTAGCCAATCCTTTTTTCGGTTAGACATGGCGGACTGATAACCACAAAAAATTTTGAACTCAAGTGAAAAAAAGTTTAAATTTTTGCCAAAAACGGGGCTACTAGATGGTAAAATGTGATCAAATTCGCTAGAATACCACCCCCTCCCCACACTTAGAATTGAATATTGTCCTCAATATTCAAAGTCCCGGCTATTATGCCGACTCTTTGAATGTAAAAGGGCAACATTACAATCCAAATGTGGAAACACCGTTTTTCACTTTATTGGTAACCACAGCAGGGGTAACTCCCCCACGCTTAGGGTGAAAACCCCAAATACATGCTACTATTTTTGTTTACCGAGTCGCTAGCTTGACTCGACCCCGAATTCATTTGTTCTTGGGGAAGCATGATGTGGAAGAAACAATCCCCATCGGACTTTCATTCAAGATGTTTGGACAAACATTTGAAGCACGTGAAAGTTCCACACCGATGAGATAAATACCCGGCTCAAGATAATGGTAAATGAAAATGCCGGGGCCAAAAATAGTGTCTTCAGTCCCGAAGGAGTGAAGAAGAGAGGACGTCACGGGATAGGTGAAGAAAAGAAAGAAACTCGTGATGAAAATCATGATTAACTCGTCATCACCCATGAGAGAATTCATAATTTCTAGATTATGAATCTCATCATATAAGCTCGCTTGATCAAGACATATCCCGTGTGTGTCTCAATAAAAAAGGAAGTTATCATACTCCGGTGGAGATATGATATGAGTGAGTTCACCGGAGAACTCCTCGTGAAGAGAATCAATCACAAGATGTAAATCTGTGAACTCATGTTCCGGAGTAGACTCATCACAATCCTCAATCTGAGTACCAAATATTGGATTATCAGAAATCAAAGTGAATTCAGAGTCGAATTCAAACAAAGGATTGGTGAGAGTCGTATTAAATGTTTCGGGAACAAGGTGATCAATATTCTCTATTGGACTGTTGGGATAAGAAGTGAGTGACTGATCATGATATAAGAGACTTTCAATTTCTCCAAGATCGGCTTCAAAGTCAACGAGATCATCGTCACTTCCCGTTGGAAGTGGATTGATGTGAGTGAGTTCATCGGCGAACTCCTCAAGAAGATGATCAGCATCAGAATGTGGAACTGATGCCTCAACATACTCGATGTCTACATAAGATGTACAATCATCATTAAAATATGAGAAAGTCTCAAAATGATCGTTTGAACACTCAAGAAGGGAAGGTAAATCACACCTATGATCAAAAGTTCCCTATGACTCTCTTGGGATTGGGACAAGGCACTCAACACTAGACTTTATGAATTCGTCCGATTCCTTATCAGGAACAGTGCTAAGAGGCTCATCCCCTATGTTTAGAGAGTGAGTGTGAACTTCGGGTGTGATAACAACAGACTGAGGGAGTTGAGAAGTACTAGCAGTTATGGATTCTTCAAGTTCCATTTGATCAACGGCTAGTGACTTCGTCACATTATTTTCTCCATGATTTTTCATGGAAGGAACCACAACTGATGAATTAGATGAGCCTTGACGAATATCAAGGGTATCTTCATCATCCCTATCGTCATCATCATCGTAGATGATAGTTTTACGCATTCGAAATCTTACTCTAGCTGCTTCTTCTGCTTCTTCAGCTAGTATTTCTTTGTAAGACTTCGGACAAGGTTCTTCCGGAGCAGGTTTGTTAACCAAATCCTTAAGATCATTTAAAGTATTTAAAACATTTTGCAAAAGTTCTTGAGGAAATGGTTGAGGTTGTGTTTCAGAAGTTTGGTATTGTGGAAGTTGGTCGTGATAATTGTTGTCACAAGGAAAAAGATCCCTAGTTTGACAATCGGTGCTAAAATGCGGACCTCCACAATACTCACAACCGTATTGTTGGGAAGTTGGTGCATTTTGAAATGATTTGGCATTGCAATTTTGATAACACGGATTATGCTCATATGAAATGAAATTGTTTTGTGGCTCATTGCAAAGCTCGGATTAGAATCGTAAGCGAATGAATTACTCGAACCACAAAACAAACAACTTCCGTTTTGAATATCATTACCACATCGTTCACACGTGCACCAACGACATGGTAGACCGGAAAGCGGCTCACTACAACCGACACAAGGAATAAAAGCTGGAGGTGGGACAAGTGGTGTGCTCTGAGAGCTAGGAATTCCAACCATTTCCGTTATGGTCTCTGGTTTTTGTTCTTGATAAACGTAAAGATTAGGCAAGTCGTTCTTTTCAGTCACTGCTCTAAGCTCTGTACGTTTGCTTGACAAACCTTTAACCGTAAATCCTGAAAGGTTAGGATCAATTCTTGATGGTTTGTCATTAATAGCACGTATCTCAGGCTGTGATGGGTAGTTGGAAGAATTCGGTGAATCATCGAGAGAATTTGGATGTATGAACAAATTGCACGTAATGCAAAAGCTGTTACTACAATTATTTCCACACTTCTCACAAATACACCGGAAACAACGATAGCCGTTCTCAATCGGGCTTTTACAGTGAAAACACGTGTAGCCGGGAGACGCCATAAGAATTATACATGAGAGGAGTATAAGAAGGTAGAATCAAACGGATAGAGGGCAAGGAAAAATATTTTTGGGTTTTTCGAAAAACACATCAATTAAAACGAGACCAACTCAAAAAGACAATGGTGAACTTAAACCAATAATCACAAGGTAAATGGCTTCTTTGAAAAAGGTACACCAATTCACAAGGACACAATGGCAAGTTTTAATCTTTTGTTTGGGAACTTATTAATGTTCACACCCCCAGTTGGTAGGTGTTCTGCCTTGGTTCTCGGCGGTGTGTTTTATGCTTATTTTTTTATTTAACAAGAAAAATGGAAAATGTTTTTGTATTTTTTTTATATGATAAATATATACAAAAGAAAAGGAAAATATTTTTGTGTTTTATACTTTTTTGAAAACGATAACTTCTTGATGAAGGTTCTACAAGTCACTAATCGTTAAAATCGTAACGATATTGTCGCAACACAACCTCTCCGGCAGCGGCGCCATTTTGATAATGCGTTTTTTAGTGCGTATAAAAAATATACACAAAGTTGACGTGAGTAGAGTTTACCGATCAACCTTTAGGAAAAGGAAGACTTGTAAAGACTCGTAAATACAATATATATATATGTGTAAGTGATTACCCGGGTCGTGTCCCAACGAGGTGTGAATAGGTAATATCGTGTGAGATTCGAGATTAAAATGCTTGTAAGGAATGGTTTTGATTATTTGAAATTGTTGAATTACGCTAAATTGTAAATAACGTACGAACAATTAAATAAACGTAACTAAAACATGAATACAAACAAGGAATGAAAACTAGAACTTAAAATCTACCTAAAAATCTACGGGAATGATAATAGGAAGTTGGGGAATCCAAAAACGTAATCTAATTTTAAAAACGTAAAGTTACTTTAAATAAAACGCGAATGCGCAAAATAAAACGTGACTTAAATGCCACACTAGTCCTACGGGTATAAAAATAATTTTCCTACGTTTCTAATGATAAAAGAAATTTTCTGGAAAAAGTATTTCATTTTTCTAAACTTTTTTCTATTTTCTATGAATTAAATACTAAATAAAAGAAATAAATGATTAAAAAATACTAAAACTTTCTGGAAAAATCTGAAAAATTTTAGGAAACAAATTTAGCTAAAAACTATCCTAGGAAAATTATGAAGAAGGCATAAGCAAGCAGTTCTAGATAAGCAGTAATGAGCAATCTAAAAGCTGAAAATTTAATAAGCTAAACAATACTGAAAGTACTATAAATACAAATGTAAACAAACAAGAACATGAAACACACCAGAGCACGGTTGGTAGGGGGTCTGTTTGTGTGTCTGCTATAAACCAAGAGGACAAGGGGTCGAACCTTGCTCACAACATTTTTGCAAACGTTTTTTTTATGATGATTTTTTATTTATTTATTTTTTTTTATTTATTTTTTTTTTTATAGAAACTAAGTTGACTACTGAAGATGAACATTTTACAAAACTAAAACCATTTGTGAATCTTACTAAAAAGCAGAGAAAAAGCATAATATATAAGCAGTTAAGGTGAGACTTTTGTAAAGGGATTATAGACAACTTGAAATGCAAGTGTAAACTAAAATAAACTAAGTCCTAAACTGAATAAGCTATAAAAGATTAACACTAATCTTAACAAGCTAAAGTTATATAAAAAAAAACAGCTAGAGATAGGCGAATAAGCAAATGGAAGAGCATAAAGCATATGTGGGATACTAAAGGGAACTCAGCCAAGTAGGCAACTTAGGGACTATGAAAAGCTAATCAATTCCACAAGCTACCCTTCCAAAATGAAATCTTAACAAGCTACTGCTACTCACTATTTATAAACCCCAAAATCAGACAAAGACGAGCTTGTTAGGGGGCTCAATAACGGGCTGCTAAGGGTGACTATTTGGGCAGTTCAGAAACTAGCAGCTAACAGGCTTAGTGTAGCCCTCAATTAAGCTAGTGGATAAGCATAAATGTGGAAAGTCAGCTAAAAGAAATTTAAAGCCCTATCTACTGATTACTAGTCAACTCAAATTTAAAACCTAAACTTAACTTAAGCTATCCTAAAACCAAATTCAAATAGGGCTGCTGAAACAGAAACAGCCTTGAGGGCGACTTTAAGGGCTAAATACGCTATCGAAAAAAAAACTTAAAAATAAATTAAAAGTACCAGCTTGTTAACAAGCTGGCGAATAATCCACAAACCAAGTTTCAGGAGTTAACTACAAAAATTGAAGCAACCAAAAATATCCTATGAGGGGCTGTTGGATCAAGCATAAGTGCAGCCCTTATGGGTCAAAATGGGTAGAAACTAGTGTGCACCTGAAGATTTTGAATCATAGGTTTGAAACATATGGAATAAACTAAAATGAGCAAAACATCGACAACCAACAACTACTAAATCCTATGACATAGAACCTCAGCTTGTCTAACTGAATTTTAAATCGTGATACTAAGGGAATTTTAGCCTAAGCTAATACACTATGTGAAATCAGTAGGATTAACCTAGAAATTAACAAAATGAGTGAACTAAAGCTAGGTTCATTTGATTTGAAAACTAATTTTTAACCAAAACACTTAAAGAGAGCATGTGCCAAACACCCCTTAAGGTGATGGTAGTTTTAATTTTGTGAAGCAAAAGACTAGTTTAAGGATACAATTGAAAAAGAAATAATGCAATAATCTGAGGATGAACGAAACAAGCAAACTTTTAACTAGATTTAAGACTAATAAACAACTAATTGAGGAACTTGAAAGATTAAATTGAAGCAGTAGAAAAAACTTGGAAACTTTTTGATTAACTGAAAGAAAAATACAGTACTTGGGTAAACAACATAATTAGAACTAAACTAATTAACCTACTTCATTGACTGCTAAAAACCTAATTAATGACTATCAACTACTGCCTTTGTAAGGCTTACAAGAAGAGTATTTATACAACTCCTATCAAAGATAAACTCTTCTCTTTCTTGTGCTTCTTTTGAGTCGTGCTTCTTGTGACATCAATCTCAACCATTGGATTAAGGTAGAAGTTATCTCAGCCTTTGATTCATGTCTGGCGCCCAATTTGGAGTAGGTAGGTATGGCTTTGTGAGGACTTGGGGAAGGTATGAGTGGAGGGTGCTTCATGTGACAATGGCTTGTTTGTATCTGAGGTGAGCTGGAAACTGAGAAAGTGACAGGGGAGGGTTTGTATATGGTGGGTAAAAGGGCGATGGGGAAGAAAGGTGGGTTGTGGGGTTTGATAGGTTTGACTGGTCAAGGGTGAGGGATGCGTTTATATTATAAACGTACAAAGGGTTTTGATAGTTGGGCTTGGGGTGAGTTTCGGGCCAAGGGTATAGATTGGACTATGTTTTGGGGTGACATAATACCAAGGGTCCGTTTGGTTATATATTTGAATAAACACAAGGACCAATTTTGTAATTACTGAATTTTGAGGTGTCTTTTCTGCCAAATTTCCAAATTAGCTCCAAGGATCAATTTTGCCAATATTTAATTCCATAAGGTCCTTTGATGTTCAAACTCCAAAATAAAATACCAGGGACCATTTTTCAACTTTTAAAATTTGAGGAACCACAATTGCCAAACTTTGAAACTTTTCACCAAATGACTAATAATGACAACTTATGATTTCCAAAAGACCTTTGTTGATTTTTCTTTCGAAATAAATGCATAGGGACTAATTTTGTCAAATTTTGAAAGTTCAGGGACTGATTTTGACAACTCTTCATATTTTGCTCGTTTTTCATCTGTTTTCAATCCATTGTACCTGAGACACACAAAAACATACTCCAAGGATATTTGTGATGTTATTTGACCATTTTGAAGTGTTTTTGATTGTTTTGACTCGAAAATTGGACGAAAAGATATGTGCAAAAAGACACATATCAAATCCCCCACACTAAGCAATTGCTAGTCCCTAGCAATTTTTTTAAAATTTAATGGATTTAAAATCTCTTTACCAAAAGCCATTACTTCTGGAGTAGCCAAATGTTTCGGTTCAAGTAAGAATTATGGTCCATTTGATAACCATATGATTTTAAGCAAACCACCAGCTTTCAACGGTTTTGATTTGTCTTTACCAGAAACCGTTTGCTTCTGGACTAGCCAACTCTTGATGGAATAGTCAACATCTTGGTGAGCTGATTAGCAATTATGGTTTTCCACTGCCTTTACCACAAGCCATAATCTTGCGGGCTAGCCAACTCTTTCACTTTTTAGGATATGGCGAGTTGAGATACCATACAATTTTGGGTAAATTGCAAGCCATAAATGGATTTGATATATTTTTACCAAGAGCTGTTTGCTCCTGGATTAGCAAATCCTTTTTTCGGTTAGACATGGCGGACTGATAACCACAAAAAATTTTGAACTCAAGTGAAAAAAAATTTAAATTTTTGCCAAAAACGGGGGTACTAGATGGTAAAATGTGATCAAATTCGCTAGAATACCCCCCCCCCCCCCCCACACACACACACACTTAGAATTGAATATTGTCCTCAATATTCAAAGTCCCGGCTATTATGCCGACTCTTTGAACGTAAAAGGGCAACATTACAATCTAAATGTGGAAACACCGTTTTTTCACTTTATTGGTAACCACAGCAGGGGTAACTCCCCCACACTTAGGGTGAAAACCCCAAATACATGCTACTATTTTTGTTTACCGAGTCGCTAGCTTGACTCAACCCCGAATTCATTTGTTCTTGGGGAAGCATGTTGTGGAAGAAACAATCCCCATCGGACTTTCATTCAAGATGTTTGGACAAACATTTGAAGCACGTGAAAGTTCCACACCGATGAGATAATTACCCGGCTCAAGTTAATGGTAAATGAAAATGCCAGGGTCAAAAATAGTGTCTTCAATCCCGAAGGAGTGAAGAAGAGAGGACGTCACGGGATAGGTGAAGAAAAGAAAGAAACTCATGATGAAAATCATGATTAACTCGTCATCACCCACGGGAGAATTCATAATTTCTAGATTATGAATCTCATCATATAAGCTCGCTTGATCAAGACATATCCCGTGTGTGTCTCAATAAAAAAGGAAGTTATCATACTCCGGTGGAGATATGATATGAGTGAGTTCACCGGAGAACTCCTCGCGAAGAGAATCAATCACAAGATGTAAATCTGTGAACTCATGTTCCGGAGTAGACTCATCACAATCCTCAATCTGAGTACCAAATATTGGATTATCAGAAATCAAAGTGAATTCAGAGTCGAATTCAAACAAAGGATTAGTGAGAGTCGTATTAAATGCTTCGGGAACAAGGTGATCAATATTCTCTATTGGACTGTTGGGATAAGAAGTGAGTGACTGATCATGATATAAGAGACTTTCAATTTCTCCAAGATCGGCTTCAAAGTCAACGAGATCATCGTCACTTCCCGTTGGAAGTGGATTGATGTGAGTGAGTTCATCGACGAACTCCTCAAGAAGATGATCAGCATCAGAATGTGGAACTGATGCCTCAACATACTCAATGTCTCCATAAGATGTACAATCATCATTAAAATCTGAGAAAGTCTCAAAATGATCGTTTGAACACGCAAGAAGGGAAGGTAAATCACACATATGATCAAAAGTTCCCTGTTACTCTCTTGAGATTGGGACAAGGCTCTCAACGCTAGACTTTATGAATTCGTCTGATTCCTTATCAGGAACAGTGCTAAGAGGCTCATCCCCCATGTTTAGAGAGTGAGTGTGAACTTCGGGTGTGATAACAACAGACTGAGGGAGTTGAGAAGTACTAGCAGTTATGGATTCTTCAAGTTCCATTTGATCAACGGCTAGTGACTTCGTCACATTATTTTCTCCCTGATTTTTCATGGAAGGAACCACAACTGATGAATTAGATGAGCCTTGACGAATATCAAGGGTATCTTCATCATCACTATCATCATCGTCATCGTAGATGATAGTTTTACGCATTCGAAATCTTACTCTAGCTGCTTCTTCTGCTTCTTCAGCTAGTATTTCTTTGTAAGACTTCGAACGAGGTTCTTCCGGAGCAGGTTTGTTAACCAAATCCTTAAGATCATTTAAAGCATTTAAAACATTTTGCAAAAGTTCTTGAGGAAATGGTTGAGGTTGTGTTTCAAAAGTTTGGTATTGTGGAAGTTGGTCGTGATAATTGTTGTCACAAGGAAAAAGATTCCTAGTTTGACAATCGGTGCTAAAATGCGGACCTCCACAATACTCACAACCGTATTGTTGTGAAGTTGGTGCACTTTGAAACGATTCGGCATTGCAATTTTGATAACACGGATTATGCTCATATGAAATGAAATTGTTTTGTGGCTTATTGCAAAGCTCGGATTAGAATCGTAAGCGAATGAATTACTCGAACCACAAACCAAACAACTTTTGTTTTGAATATCATTACCACATCGTTCACACGTGCACCAATGACATGGTAGACCGAAAAGCGGCTCACCACAACCGACACAAGGAATAAAAGCCAGAGGTGGGACAAGTGGTGTGCTCTGAGAGCTAGGAATTCCAACCACTTCTGTTATGGTCTCTGGTTTTTGTTCTTGATAAACGTGAAGATTAGGCAAGTCGTTCTTTTCAGTCACTGCTCTAAGCTCTGTACGTTTGCTTGACAAACCTTTAACCGTAAATCCTGAAAGGTTAGGATCAATTCTTGATGGTTTGTCATTAATAGCACGTATCTCAGGCTGTGATGGGTAGTTGGAAGAATTCGGTGAATCATCGAGAGAATTTGGATGTATGAACAAATTGCACGTAGTGCAAAAGCTGTTACTACAATTATTTCCACACTTCTCACAAATACACCGGAAACAACGATAGCCGCTCTCAATCGGGCTTTTACAGTGAAAACACGTGTAGCCGGGAGACGCCATAAGAATTATACATGAGAGGAGTATAAGAAGGTAGAATCAAACGGACAGAGGGCAAGGAAAAATATTTTTGGGTTTTTTGAAAAACACATCAATTAAAACGAGACCAACTGAAAAAGACAATGGTGAACTTAAACCAATAATCACAATGTAAATGGCTTCTTTGAAAAAGGTACACCAACTCACAAGGACACAATGGCAAGTTTTAATCTTTTGTTTGGGAACTTATTAATGTTCACACCCCCAGTTGGTAGGTGTTCTGCCGTGATTCTCGGCGGTGTGTTTTATGCTTATTTTTTTATTTAACAAGAAAAACGGAAAATGTTTTTGTATTTTTTTTATATGATAAATATATACAAAAGAAAAGGAAAATATTTTTGTGTTTTATACTTTTTTGAAAACGATAACTTCTTGATGAAGGTTCTACAAGTCAGTAATCGTTAAAATCATAACGAAATTGTCGCAACACAACCACTCCGGCAGCGGCGCCATTTTGATAATGCGTTTTTGAGTGCGTATAAAAAATATCCACAAAGTTGACGTGAGTAGAGTTTACCGATCAACCTTTAGTAAAAGGAAGACTTGTAAAGACTCGTGAATACAATATATATATGTGATACCGGGTAAGTGATTACCCGTGTCGTATCCTAACGAGGTGTGAATGGGCAATATCGTGTTAGATTCGAGATTAAAATGCTTGTAAGGAATGGTTTTGATTATTTGGAATTGTTGAATTACGCTAAATTGTAAATAACGTACGAACAATTAAATAAACGTAACTAAAACATGAATACAAACAAGGAATGAAAACTAGAATTTAAAATCTACCTAAAAATCTACGGGAATGGTAATAGGAAGTTGGGGAATCCTAAAACGTAATCTAATATTAAAAACGTAAAGTTACTTTAAATAAAACGCGAGTGCGCAAAATAAAACGTGAATTAAATGCCACACTAGTCCTACGGGCATAAAAATAATTTTCCTACGTTTCTAATGATAAAAGAAATTTTCTGGAAAAAGAATTTCATTTTTCTAAACTTTTTTCTATTTTCTATGAATTAAATACTAAATAAAAGAAATAAATGATTAAAAAATACTAAAATTTTTTGGAAAAATCTGAAAAATTTTAGGAAACAAATTTAGCTAAAAACTATCCTAGGAAAATTATGAAGAAGGCATAAGCAGTTCTAGATAAGCAGTAATGAGCAATCTAAAAGCTGAAAATTTAATAAGCTAAACAATACTGAAAGTACTATAAATACAAATGTAAACAAACAAGAACATGAAACACACCAGAGCACAGTTGGTAGGGGGTCTGTTTGTGTGTCTGCTATGAACCAAGAGGACAAGGGGTCGAACCTTGCTCACAACATTTTTGCAAACGTTTTTTTTGTGATGATTTTTTTTTTTTTTTTTTTTTTTTTTTTTTTTTTTATTATTATAGAAACTAAGTTGACTACTGAAGATGGACATTTTACAAAACTAAAACCATTTGTGAATCTTACTAAAAAGCAGAGAAAAAGCATAATATATAAGCAGTTAAGGTGAGACTTTTGTAAAGGGATTATAGACAACTTGAAATGCAAATGTAAGCTAAAATAAATTAAGTCCTAAACTGAATAAGCTATAAAAGATTAACACTAATCTTAACAAGCTAAAATTATCTAAAAAAAACAGCTAGAGATAGGCGAATAAGCAAATGGAAGAGCATAAAGCATATGTGGGATACTAAAGGGAACTCAGCCAAGTTGGCAACTTAGGGACTGTGAAAAGCAAATCAATTCCACAAGCTACCCTTCCAAAATGAAATCTTAACAAGCTATTGCTACTCACTATTTATAAACCCCAAAATCAGTCAAAGACGAGCTTGTTAGGGGGCTCAATAACGGGCTGCTAAGGGTAACTATTTGGGCAGTTCAGAAACTAGCAGCTAACAGGCTTAGTGTAGCCTTCAATTAAGCTAGTGGATAAGCATAAATGTGGAAAGTCAGCTAAAAGAAATTTAAAGCCCTATCTACTGATTACTAGTCAACTTAAATTTAAAACCTAAACTTAACTTAAGCTATCCTAAAACCAAATTCAAATAGGGCTGCTGAAACAGAAACAGCCTTGAGGGCGACTTTAAGGGCTAAATACGCTATCGAAAAAAAAAACTTAAAAATAAATTAAAAGTTCCAGCTTGTTAACAAGCTGGCGAATAATCCACAAACCAAGTTTCGGGAGTTAACTACAAAAATTGAAGCAACCAAAAATATCCTATGAGGGGCTGTTGGATCAAGCATAAGTGCAGCCCTTATGGGTCAAAATGGGTAGAAACTAGTGTGCACCTGAAGATTTTGAACCATAGGTTTGAAACATATGGAATAAACTAAAATGAGCAAAACATCGACAACCAACAACTACTAAATCCAATGACATAGAACCTCAGCTTGTCTAACTGAATTTTAAATCGTGATACTAAGGGAATTTTAGCATAAGCTAATACACTATGTGAAATTAGTAGGATTAACCTAGAAATTAACAAAATGAGTGAACTAAAGCTATGTTCATTTGATTTGAAAACTAATTTTTAACCAAAACACTTAAAGAGAGCATGTGCCAAACACCCCTTAAGGTTATTGCAGTTTGAATTTTGTAAAGCAAAAGACTAGTTTGAGGATACAATTGAAAAAGAAATAATGCAATAATCCGAGGATGAACGAAACAAGCAAACTTTTAACTAGATTTAAGACTAATAAACAACTAATTGAGGAACTTAAAAGATTAAATTGAAGCTGTAGAAAAAACTTGGAAACTTTTTGATTAACTGAAAGAAAAATACAATACTTGGGTAAACAACATAATTAAAACTAAACTAATTAACCTACTTCATTGACGGCTAAAAACCTAATTAATGACTATCAACTACTGCCTTTGAAAGGCTTACAAGAAGAGTATTTATACAACTCCTATCAAAGATAAACTCTTCTCTTTCTTGTGCTTCTTTTGAGTCGTGCTTCTTGTGACATCAATCTCAACCATTGGATTAAGGTAGAAGTTATCTCAGCCTTTGATTCATGTTTGACGCCCAATTTGGAGTGGGTAGGTATGGCTTTGTGAGGACTTGGGGAAGGTGTGAGTGGAGGGTGCTTCATGTGACAATGACTTGTTTGTATCTGAGGTGAGCTGGAAAGTGAGAAAGTGACAGGGGAGGGTTTGTATATGGTGGGTAAAAGGGCGATGGGGAAGAAAGGTGGGTTGTGGTGTTTGATAGGTTTGACTGGTCAAGGGTGAGGGATGCGTTTATATTATAAACGTACAAAGGTTTTGATAGTTGGGCTTGGGGTAAGTTTTGGGCCAAGGGTATAGATTGGACTATGTTTTGGGGTGACATAATACCAAGGGTCCGTTTGGTTATATGTTTGAATAAACACAAGGACCAATTTTGTAATTACTGAATTTTGAGGTGTCTTTTCTGCCAAATTTCCAAATTAGCTCCAAGGATCAATTTTGCCAATATTTAATTCCACAAGGTCCTTTGATGTTCAAATTCCAAAATAAAATACCGGGGACCATTTTTGCAACTTTTGAAATTTGAGGGACCACAATTG
This sequence comes from Artemisia argyi, assembly GCA_030686995.1. Classification (NCBI taxonomy): domain Eukaryota; kingdom Viridiplantae; phylum Streptophyta; class Magnoliopsida; order Asterales; family Asteraceae; genus Artemisia; species Artemisia argyi. The sequence goes on along the minus strand of CM060682.1, from coordinate 105,174,444 downwards.
CCAAACTTTGAAACTTTTCACCAAATGACTAATAATGACAACTTATGATTTCCAAAAGACCTTTGTTGATTTTTCTTTCGAAATAAATGCATAGGGACTAATTTTGTCAAATTTTGAAAGTTCAGGGACTGATTTTGACAACTCTTCATATTTTGCTCGTTTTTCGTCTGTTTTCAAACCTTTGTACCTGAAACACACAAAAACATACTCCAAGGATATTTGTGATGTTATTTGACCATTTTGAAGTGTTTTTGATTGTTTTGACTCGAAAATTGGACGAAAAGATATGTGCAAAAAGACACATATCAAATCCCCCACACTAAGCAATTGCTAGTCCCTAGCAATTTTTTGAAAATTTAATGGATTTGAAATCTCTTTACCAAAATCCATTACTTCTAGAGTAGCCAAATGTTTCGGTTCAAGTAAGAATTATGGTCCATTTGATAACCATATGATTTTAAGCAAACCACCAGCTTTCAACGGTTTTGATTTGTCTTTACCAGAAGCCGTTTGCTTCTGGACTAGCCAACTCTTGATGGAATAGTCAACATCTTGGTGAGCTGATTACCAATTATGGTTTTCCACTGCCTTTACCACAAGCCATAATCTTGCGGGCTAGCCAACTCTTTCCTTTTTAGGATATGGCGAGTTGAGATACCATAAAATTTTGGGCAAATTGCAAGCCATAAATGGATTTGATATATCTTTACCAAGAGCCGTTTGCTCCTGGATTAGCCAATCCTTTTTTCGGTTAGACATGGCGGACTGATAACCACAAAAAATTTTGAAGTCAAGTGAAAAAAAATTTAAACTTTTGCCAAAAACGGGGGTACTAGATGGTAAAATGTGATCAAATTCGCTAGAATACCCCCCCCCCCCCCCCCCCCACACACACTTAGAATTGAATATTGTCCTCAATATTCAAAGTCCCGGCTATTATGCCGACTCTTTGAACGTAAAAGGGCAACATTAGAATCTAAATGTGGAAACACCGTTTTTTCACTTTATTGGTAACCACAGCAGGGGTAACTCCCCCACACTTAGGGTGAAAACCCCAAATACATGCTACTATTTTTGTTTACCGAGTCGCTAGCTTGACTCGACCCCGAATTCATTTGTTCTTGGGGAAGCATGATGTGGAAGAAACAATCCCCATCGGACTTTCATTCAAGATGTTTGGACAAACATTTGAAGCACGTGAAAGTTCCACACCGATGAGATAATTACCCGGCTCAAGATAATGGTAAATGAAAATGCCGGGGTCAAAAATAGTGTCTTCAGTCCCGAAGGAGTGAAGAAGAGAGGACGTCACGGGATAGGTGAAGAAAAGAAAGAAACTCATGATGAAAATCATGATTAACTCGTCATCACCCACGGGAGAATTCATAATTTCTAGATTATGAATCTCATCATATATGCTCGCTTGATCAAGACATATCACGGGTGTGTCTCGATAAAAAAGGAAGTTATCATACTCCAGTGGAGATATGATATGAGTGAGTTCACCGAAGAACTCCTCGCGAAGAGAATCAATCACAAGATGTAAATCTGTGAACTCATGTTCCGGAGTAGACTCATCACAATCCTCAATCTGAGTACCAAATATTGGATTATCAGAAATCAAAGTGAATTCAGAGTCGAATTCAAACAAAGGATTGGTGAGAGTCATATTAAATGTTTCGGGAACAAGGTGATCAATATTCTCTATTGGACTGTTGGGATAAGAAGTGAGTGACTGATCATGATATAAGAGACTTTCAATTTCTCCAAGATCGGCTTCAAAGTCAACGAGATCATCGTCACTTCCCGTTGGAAGTGGATTGATGTGAGTGAGTTCATCGGCGAACTCCTCAAGAAGATGATCAGCATCAGAAAGTGGAACTGATGCCTCAACATACTCGATGTCTCCATAAGATGTACAATCATCATTAAAATCTGAGAAAGTCTCAAAATGATCGTTTGAACACTCAAGAAGGGAAGGTAAATCACACATATGATCAAAAGTTCCCTGTGACTCTCTTGGGATTGGGACAAGGCACTCAACACTAGACTTTATGAATTCGTTCGATTCCTTAACAGGAACAGTGCTAAGAGGCTCATCCCCCATGTTTAGAGAGTGAGTGTGAACTTCGGGTGTGATAACAACAGACTGAGGGAGTTGAGAAGTACTAGCAGTTATGGATTCTTCAAGTTCCATTTGATCAACGGCTAGTGACTTCGTCACATTATTTTCTCCGTGATTTTTCATGGAAGGAACCACAACTGATGAATTAGATGAGCCTTGACGAATATCAAGGGTATCTTCATCATCACTATTGTCATCGTCATCGTAGATGATAGTTTTACGCATTCGAAATCTTACTCTAGCTGCTTCTTCTGCTTCTTCAGCTAGTATTTCTTTGTAAGACTTTGGACGAGGTTCTACCGGAGCAGGTTTGTTAACCAAATCCTTAAGATCATTTAAAGTATTTAAAACATTTTGCAAAAGTTCTTGAGGAAATGGTTGACGTTGTGTTTCAAAAGTTTGGTATTGTGGAAGTTGGTCGTGATAATTGTTGTCACAAGGAAAAAGATTCCTAGTTTGACAATCGGTGCTAAAATGCGGACCTCCACAATACTCACAACCGTATTGTTGTGTAGTTGGTGCATTTTGAAATGATTCGGAATTGCAATTTTGATAACACGGATTATGCTCATATGAAATGAAATTGTTTTGTGGCTCATTGCAAAGCTCGGATTAGAATCGTAAGCGAATGAATTACTCGAAATACAAAACAAACAACTTCTGTTATGAATATCATTACCACATCGTTCACACGTGCACCAACGACATGGTAGACCGAAAAGCGGCTCACCACAACCGACACAAGAAATAAAAGCCAGAGATAGGACAAGTGGTGTGCTCTGAGAGCTAGGAATTCCAACCACTTTCGTTATGGTCTCTGGTTTTTGTTCTTGATAAACGTGAAGATTAGGCAAGTCGTTCTTTTCAGTCACTGCTCTAAGCTCTGTATGTTTGCTTAACAAACCTTTAACCGTAAATCCTGAAAGGTTAGGCTCAATTCTTGATGGTTTGTCATTAATAGCACGTATCTCAGGCTGTGATGGGTAGTTGGAAGAATTCGGTGAATCATCGAGAGAATTTGGATGTATGAACAAATTGCACGTAGTGCAAAAGCTGTTACTACAATTATTTCCACACTTCTCACAAATACACCGGAAACAACGATAGCCGTTCTCAATCGGGCTTTTACAGTGAAAACACATGTAGCCGGGAGACGCCATAAGAATTATACATGAGAGGAGTATAAGAAGGTAGAATCAAACGGATAGAGGGCAAATAAAAATATTTTTGGGTTTTTCGAAAAACACATCAATTAAAACGAGACCAACTCAAAAAGACAATGGTGACCTTAAACCAATAATCACAATGTAAATGGCTTCTTTGAAAAAGGTACACTAACTCACAAGGACACAATGGCAAGTTTTAATCTTTTGTTTGGGAACTTAGTAATGTTCACACCCCCAGTTGGTAGGTGTTCTGCCTTGGTTCTCGGCGGTGTGTTTTATGCTTATTTTTTTATTTAACAAGAAAAACGGAAAATGTTTTTGTATTTTTTTTATATGATAAATATATACAAAAGAAAAGGAAAATATTTTTGTGTTTTATACTTTTTTGAAAACGATAACTTCTTGATGAAGGTTCTACAAGTCACTAATCGTTAAAATCGTAACGATATTGTCGCAACACAACATCTCCGGCAGCGGCGCCTTTTTGATAATGCGTTTTTTACTGCGTATCAAAAATATACACAAAGTTGACGTGAGTATAGTTTACCGATCAACCTTTAGGAAAAGGAAGACTTGTAAAGACTCGTGAATACAATATATATATATATATATATATATATATATATATATATATATATATATATATATATATATATATATATATATATGTGATACCGTGTGTCCCAAGGAGGTGTGAATGGGCAATATCGTGTGAGATTCGCGATTAAAATGCTTGTAAGGAATGGTTTTGATTATTTGGAATTGTTGAATTACGCTAAATTGTAAATAACGTACGAACAATCAAATAAATGTAACTAAAACATGAATACAAACAAGGAATGAAAACTAGAACTTAAAATCTACCTAAAAATCTACGGGAATGATAATAGGAAGTTGGGGAATCCTAAAACGTAATCTAACTTTAAAAACGTAAAGTTACTTTAAATAAAACGCGAGTGCGCAAAATAAAACGTGAATTAAATGCCACACTAGTCCTACGGGTATAAAAATAATTTTCCTACGTTTCTAACGATAAAAGAAATTTTCTGGAAAAAGAATTTCATTTTTCTAAACTTTTTTCTATTTTCTATGAATTAAATACTAAATAAAAGAAATAAATGATTAAAAAATACTAAAACTTTTTGGAAAAATCTGAAAACTTTTAGGAAACAAATTTAGCTAAAAACTATCCTAGGAAAATTATGAAGAAGGCATAAGCAGTTCTAGATAAGCAGTAATGAGCAATCTAAAAGCTGAAAATTTAATAAGCTAAACAATACTGAAAGTACTATAAATACAAATGTAAACAAACAAGAACATGAAACACACCAGAGCACAGTTGGTAGGGGTCTGTTTGTGTATCTGCGATGAACCAAGAGGACCAGGGGTCGAACCTTGCTCACAACATTTTTTGCAAACGTTTTTTGTGATTTTTTTTTTTTTTTTTTTTTTTTTTTTTTTTTTTTTTTTTAGATAAACTAAGTTGACTACTGAAGATGAACATTTTACAAAACTAAAACCATTTGTGAATCTTACTAAAAAGCACAGAAAAAGCATAATATATAAGCAGTTAAGGTAAGACTTTTGTAAAGGTATTATAGACAACTTGAAATGCAAATGTAAGCTGAGATAAACTAAGTCCTAAACTGAATAAGCTATAAAAGATTAACACTAATCTTAACAAGCTAAAGTTATCTAAAAAAAACAGCTAGAGATAGGCGAATAAGCAAATGGAAGAGCATAAAGCATATGTGGGATACTAAAGGGAACTCAGCCAAGTAGGCAACTTAGGGACTATGAAAAGCTAATCAATTCCACAAGCTACCCTTCCAAAATGAAATCTTAACAAGCTACTGCTACTCACTATTTATAAACCCCAAAATCAGAAAAAGACGAGCTTGTTAGGGGGCTCAATAACGGGCTGCTAAGGGTGATTGTTTGGGCAGTTCAGAAACTAGCAGCTAACAGGCTTAGTGTAGCCCTCAATTAAGCTAGTGGATAAGCATAAATGTGGAAAGTCAGCTAAAAAAATTTAAAGCCCTATCTACTGATTACTAGTCAACTCAAATTTAAAACCTAAACTTAACTTAAGCTATCCTAAAACCAAATTCAAATAGGCTGCTGAAACACAAACAGCCTTGAGGGGCGACTTTAAGGGCTAAATACGCTATCGAAAAAAAAACTTAAAAATAAATTAAAAGTACCAGCTTGTTAACAAGCTGGCGAATAATCCACAAACCAAGTTTCAGTAGTTAACTACAAAAATTGAAGCAACCAAAAATATCCTATGAGGGGCTGTTGGATCAAGCATAAGTGCAGCCCTTATGGGTCAAAATGGGTAGAAACTAGTGTGCACCTGAAGATTTTGAACCATATGTTTGAAACATATGGAATAAACTAAAATGAGCAAAACATCGACAACCAACAACTACTAAATCCTATGACATAGAACCTCAGCTTGTCTAACTGAATTTTAAATCGTGATACTAAGGGAATTTTAGCATAAGCTAATACACTATGTGAATCAGTAGGATTAACCTAGAAATTAACAAAATGAGTGAACTAAAGCTAGGTTCATTTGATTTGAAAACTAATTTTTAACCAAAACACTTAAAGAGAGCATGTGCCAAACACCCCTTAAGGTGATGGCAGTTTGAATTTTGTGAAGCAAAAGACTAATTTGAGGATACAATTGAAAAAGAAATAATGCAATAATCTGAGGATGAACGAAACAAGCAAACTTTTAACTAGATTTAAGACTAATAAACAACTAATTGAGGAACTTGAAAGATTAAATTAAAGCTGTAGAAAAAACTTGGAAACTTTTTGATTAACTGAAAGAAAAATACAATACTTGGGTAAACAACATAATTAAAACTAAACTTATTAACCTACTTCATTGACTGCTAAAAACCTAATTAATGACTATCAACTACTGCATTTGAAAGGCTTACAAGAAGAGTATTTATACAACTCCTATCAAAGATAAACTCTTCTCTTTCTTGTGCTTCTTTTGAGTCGTGCTTCTTGTGACATCAATCTCAACCATTGGATTAAGGTAGAAGTTATCTCAGCCATTGATTCACATTTGGCGCCCAATTTGGAGTGGGTAGGTATGGCTTTGTGAGGACTTGGGGAAGGTATGAGTGGAGGGTGCTTCATGTGACAATGGCTTGTTTGTATCTGAGGTGAGCTGGAAAGTGAGAAAGTAACAGGGGAGGGTTTGCATATGGTGGGTAAAAGGGCGATGGGGAAGAAACGTGGGTTGTGGTGTTTGATAGGTTTGACTGGTCAAGGGTGAGGGATGCGTTTATATTATAAACGTACAAAGGGTTTTTATAGTTGGGCTTGGGGTGAGTTTTGGGCCAAGGGTATAGATTGGACTATGTTTTGGGGTGACTTGGGGAAGGGAAGGTATGAGTGGAGGGTGCTTCATGTGACAATGGCTTGTTTGTATCTGAGGTGAGCTGGAAAGTGAGAAAGTGACAGGGGAGGGTTTGTATATGGTGGGTAAAAGGGCGATGGGGAAGAAAGGTGGGTTGTGGTGTTTGATAGGTTTGACTGGTCAAGGGTGAGGGATGCGTTTATATTATAAACGTACAAAGGGTTTTTATAGTTGGGCTTGGGGTGAGTTTTGGGCCAAGGGTATAGATTGGACTATGTTTTGGGGTGACATAATACCAAGGGTCCGTTTGGTTATATTTTTGAATAAACACAAGGACCAATTTTGTAATTACTGAATTTTGAGGTGTCTTTTCTGCCAAATTTCCAAATTAGCTCCAAGGATCAATTTTGCCAACATTTAATTCCATAAGGTCCTTTGATGTTCAAACTCCAAAATAAAATACCGGGGACCATTTTTGCAACTTTTGTAATTCGAGGGACCACAATTGCCAAACTTTGAAACTTTTCACCAAATGACTAATAATGAAAACTTATGATTTCCAAAAGACCTTTGTTGATTTTTCTTCTGAAATAAATGCATAGGGACTAATTTTGTCAAATTTTGAAAGTTCAGGGACTGATTTTGACAACTCTTCATATTTTGCTCGTTTTTCGTCTGTTTTCAATCCTTTGTACCTGAAACACACAAAAACATACTCCAAGGATATTTGTGACGTTATTTGACCATTTTGAAGTGTTTTTGATTGTTTTGACTCGAAAATTGGACGAAAAGATATGTGCAAAAAGACACATATCAAACAACAAGTAGCAAATCTATTCGTGTAAAATAATTGTTCCTTTATTGTTAATGATCTAAATGGAATTCCATCTGCCATGGTGATGAATGAAAATAGTTTTAAAAACAAAGGGTACAAAGAAAAATATAGACTACGAGAAAGCTAATAAAAATAAAAACAAAGATCTCACTTGATAGGAATCTTGTGAGTAAATCTAAACGAGATAGAAATCGAAACCTATACTATTCCCCAGCAGCGGTGCCAAAAACTTAATGTGGCGGTTGTAATACCTTCTAAAAAGTTTTACAATCCTCCTAGGTAGTGTACTTAACCGTTGTAGTTTAGTATAAGCAAGACATTGGGGATTGATCGTTCTTTAAGGGAATAGTGTATGTGAAGGCCGACGTGTATGCCGAGATAGATCTAAAGGGTGAGGGATGATTCTTTTTGTATTTTTATATTTAATTAAAAGCAAATTAAAATCTCGAGGTTTGAAGAGTGGGCGGTTTAGCTGCTAATTAAATAAACCAAAACTAATAATAAAACTAAATTAAACTAATAAACAAGAAAATAAAAGTGGTAACTCTTATAATGAGGAAAACGTCTTTAATTAGATTTCCTTACTCCCAAGTTATCTCCTATTGATTTATCAAATTGTCACGTCCTTGTTGTAATTGAAGCATTGTATTCCTTAATAATGGTCGTGGGGAGGTACCGAAGTTCCCAACTCTATGAACGTATAAGTCTCCCCTAAAAACCTTAAAGTCTATCACGGTTTCCAGGATCTACAAGCTGCAATTCATGCAATAAATACAACGAGAAAAACCAATAGTGCACTCTATGGTTGCATTTTGTAAGACGTTTAAGCTAGCACATATAAGAGAGAAGCCAATTTTCTCACTCCTAAAGTTAAGCAATCAATTAAACAAGAGACGACAAATCAATGATCAATAACTAGGTTTAATTAGATCTAAGCAAACACAAGTAAATCTAGCATATCATGTTATAACGAATAAAAGAAAACAAATAATCAAACAACATATAGACATATTGAATGATTAAACGAATTACTTATCTTCAATTACACATGGGTGAAAAAGGCTGAAAAAGCCTTACAAAAGCTCTAAAAATCGTCTAGATTTTTGTCCTCCAAAGTGTTACTTCAAGATGTTTAATTAGATTTTTGTGACAACGTCACTTGCAAATTGTGAAGCCGTTAGCCCACCTCCAATTAGGGTTTCATCTGTGTAATCCCCGTCATGACGCCATCAGGAAGATTTTGAGGCCGTCACATGTAAAATCTTATGCCGTCACGTTATAAAATTGCACTGAGTCTGGGTCTTCAAATAAAAGTGACAGCGTCTGGTTATAGATCGTGACACCGTCAGCTCTTCATCTTGACAGATTCTTACTTAGTCGTTTTTCTTCCTTTTCTTGTCGATTTTGGTCCAAATCATGCCGGTTTTCACAATTCTTGTTCCAAGTACCTAAAATGGAAAAAAAAAACAATTTAGGGCAGTATTTGATCAATTATATATGAATTTTAGGCATAAATGACCCCTTAAAAAGGTACCAAATAAATCCTTATCAAATGTGACGCCGTCAGCTCACCATCATTAGGGTTTCGTTTATTACACCTACTTAGTTGTGACGGTGATGACGTCAAATAATCTGATATTCTAAGTATCAATTTCCCCTCATTATTTACCATTTAAGCTTAATATTGTCTATAGTTCTGTCTTACTACTTCACCTTTCGTTTTAGGACTGTTACAGGGTATGGAACGGAAAACAGACAAGATAGACTCAATACAGACAAAAGCACCTACTACATGAAGACTACGGCATAACTAAGTGATGATGTTACGCCGTAGCATAATTATGACGTGGAATTACCTAGATATTAAAGACTACGTCGTAACTAGTAACAATGTTACGGCGTAATGAAGACTCCATGGCGAACTTATGGAACTTATGAAGACTACGGCGTAGTAGCTCAAATCGTCTACAACGAAACGTGATTATGGCGTAACTCAACTCTCTAACTACACCATAACAGGCCCCACGGATAAAATTGTATGAAGATAACATTAGCTACAGCGTAACTGGTTATATTGTTACGCCGTAGCAACATCCTGGCCTATAAATACAAGACGATTTTGCACCTTTGAAATCATCTCCCCTTTCCCAAACCTTTCTAGGGTTTGGGGAGAGCAACCACAGAAGAATACGATGGAGTTAGAAGTCAGAAGAAGGAAGTTCTCGTCTACATTAATCATTTGTATTCGAATTTGGATTCTCTTATGCTTTTCATTAATCATTTGATGAATTCTTATTATTAATTCAAGATAGTTTCAGTTATTTGTTCCTCTTTATTACTTCGTAGAGATATCTTCTTTGTCCATTCATTTGCACTAGTTTCGGTAATATTATAAGCTTGTTTGTATCTATTACGCTTTATGTAGTTGAATTGATACCTCAATCCATTTAGTAGGCTAGAAGAATTGAACATAGGACACTAGCATGATAGATTGCAAGGAAATGGGAGGGATGACAACTGACCATATTGCCTTGTGTGAGAATTGACCATAGGACCACCTTACAAGTAGAGGTACTTAAGAAGTTAGAGAGATCTAAGATCCGATAGGGATGATCTCTACCGAATGTTATCTATTAGATTTGGCGCTTAATGACTCAACCAAATATCCAACCTCCGCTTACCAGCATGGGGTAGTGCATGTGGTTCCGGAGGCGATAGGCAGGAAAGATAGACTAGGATGACTTTACCCTACGACTTCTAGTGATATTTATGCCACTTTTACGTTGTAGATGAACTGGAGTAATTACCTAAATACTTGGATTATTGCTTTATCATTGTACTTTCTTTCTCTTGATTCAATTCTGTGGATTACAAACCAATGCCTACTACTCTATTCAACATTGTTATTAACTTTTATCTCTTATTACCACATAACATAATTTGATTTCTTTCACAACAACTCTTAGGGACGACACTCGGATTTACCTAGGATCTACTACAGCGGATCGGGTTTCTGCCCGTTAGTATGTGTTTATCCTTGTATCTCTAAGTTTTATAAATGTAAAACAGGATGAAAATACGTATCAGGTTTTTGGCGCCACTGCCAGGGAGCAGTTTAGTTGTATGACTTTAAGGTATGTTTATGTTTGACCTATTTATGAGATGGATATGACTGACCAGTGACGATTCAGGTACGTAATTCGTTCTCTCGTATTATAATTTCAAAATTTATATTTTTCACTTAATATTCTCCAGTTACGGCGTAGCCAGTCATTGAACTACGCCGCAGCCTTCTAAAGATATATATATATATATATATATATATATATATATATATATATATATATATATATATATATAAACAGTAGTTACGGCGCAGCCTAATACTTGACTATGCTGTAACATATTAACCCAATTCCGCCGTAGTTTGGCCCAATATGTTAAATAAACCCTAAGATGGCTTATATAGACGTCTTTATCATTAGTATTTTATCGATGGCTCAGTAAATTTTTACCAAATCAAACCTTCTTTGTTTCCATACAACTTATGGCAGGTTAATAATTCTTGACTCCCTTATTTGCAGTCCTTAATTCATCTTATGCTTTTTAAATTAATTGCTCTTTTATCAATATTTTTATCTTATAACTAGGGTCTTGTGTTACGCGATAATCACAGTTACGGCGTAGCATAGTTATGGAACTACGACGAAGCTGAATGATGATTATTACTGATTGTTTGTTTATATTTTCAGACAATCACTTGGGTAATTCTGATCAACATACGAGGGAGGCTGATCCTCCTCTTGAAACATTTGAAATTTCTGACGACATTTTCGACAAGAAACCCTTTTGCTTGAGATATGAAAAAGAAGATGACTCTTGCATTCACGATGACTCTTCTGATGAGGACTGCGACTACGATGAACCAACTAAGGAATATTTGGCTAGTGATGTGGGTGCATTAAAGGTTACTGGGATAATTCATTGTTGCACACCTATGGGAGTAATTAAAAACATTGCAAGGCTTATTATTCTAACCTGCAATCCTCTTATCAATACGTGTAATGGCGGTGGTAGGAACATAGTGGGAAAATTAACCACAGAAGCACGAGTATGGTGGTGTTTCAAAAACTCCAAGAAAGTTAAAGATGCTTGGTTAACTTATTACCTTTCTGGATCGAACGCTTATGAAAAGGTGGAATGGACTGTCCACTTCTGTAAACCCGCTATGATGAGACACGATGGTACCACCCAAGCTTGGCCTACATGTGACAAGGAATGTAATGGTGGTAAGACCCCGGAGGCTATACTTGCCAAGCGCCGTGAATGGACATGTTTTAATGCACACAAAAGAGCTCAAGTCGACTATCATGGGATATCTTTTGAAGATTGGGTTAAATTTATGTTTGGGGATCTACAACTTAACAAGCAAATTGAAGTTCAATGTCTCGATGAATGGGCACAAGTTAAATTTGCTCATTTACAGAACCCTTGCTTGAATCCAAAGATCGATTAGGCATTCTGGGGAAGTTCTTCGACGACCAAGAACAATGGGTCGGGGCATGATAGCCCAACCCACTAGGCATAGAGCCATTGGGAATGAGTCTAACTTAAAGACTCGTTAAAAAACAAAAGTGCTCTTACGGGAGATAACTCGTATTATCCCTTTCTTTATTTTTCTTTGTTGTTTTGTATGTTTGTTTTATATTTTTACAGGAAATGGAGCATGGAGGAATGAGAGAATCTGTTTACTATTGGAACTATTACTCTCAGATTAGGAGTTACGGCGTAACTCAGTCTTACGACTACGTCGTAACCCCTCGTTCGTAGCTGATAACTCCAGGTTTTGTACTAATTATAGTGTAGCTCAATTCCATGACTACACCGTAACACTTCTCTGAGGTGTACTCAAAATATTTTCAAACATACTAAACTTGTATTAGTAACTAAATGAACTTTGTGGGTATGTTCCCTGTAAACCCTCACGAGACTAGACTCGTCCACTTGGGACACCAAGTGGTTTAAAAGGCTTGTTGCTTACGCTAAATGCAACCGTGATTCCTACGAAAGCGAGTTAGGATTTTTCTTGTTTTAATTTTTGTAGATTTATGTGTTACACCCCGTGCCCGCTTTAACCAAAAATTTAAAACTTTTATGCGGTAACACTTTGACCCATTACTGACTCCTGTCACTCATTTAAAAACTGACTAAAATCAGTTACAAGACAAGTTTAAGATGCTTGGTTAACTTATTACCTTTCCGGATCGAACGCTTATGAAAAGGTGGAATGGACTGTCCACTTTTGTAAACCCGCTATGATGAGACAAGATGGTACCACCCAAGCTTGGCCTACATGTGACAAGGAATGTAATGGTGGTAAGACCCCGGAGGCTATACTTGCCAAGCGCCGTGAATGGGCATGTTTTAATGCACACAAAAGAGCTCAAGTCGACTATCATGGGATATCTTTTGAAGATTGGGTTAAATTTATGTTTGGGGATCTACAACTTAACAAGAAAATTGAAGTTCAATGTTGCGATGAATGGGCACAAGTTAAGTTTGCTCATTTAGAGAACCCTTGCTTGAATCTAAAGATCGATTAGGCATTCTGGGGAAGTTCTTCGACGACCAAGAACAATGGGTCGGGGCATGATAGCCCGACCCACTAGGCATAGAGCCGTTGGGAGTGAGTCTAACTTAAAGACTCGTTAAAAAACAAAAGTGCTCTTACGGGAGATAACTCGTATTATCCCTTTCTTTATTTTTCTTTGTTGGTTTGTATGTTTGTTTTATATTTTTATAGGAAATGGAGCATGGAGGAATGAGAGAATCTGTTTACTATTGGAACTGATACTCTCAGATTAGGAGTTACGGCGTAACTCAGTCTTACGACTACGTCGTAACCCCTCGTTCGTAGCTGATAACTCCAGGTTTTGTACTAATTACAGCGTAGCTCAATTCCATGACTACGCCGTAACACTTCTCTGAGGTGTATTCCTCAAAATATTTTCAAACATACTAAACTTGTATTAGTAACTAAATGAACTTTGTGGGTATGTTCCCTGTAAACCCTCACGAGACTAGACTCGTCCACTTGGGACACCAAGTGGTTTAAAAGGCTTGTTGCTTACGCTAAATGCAACCGTGATTCCTACAAAAGCGAGTTAGGATTTTTCTTGTTTTTATTTTTGTAGATTTATGTGTTACACCCCGTGCCCGCTTTAACCAAAAATTTAAAACTTTTACGCGGAAACTCTTTGACCTGTTACTGACTCCTGTCACTCATATATAAACTGACTAAAATCAGTTACAAGACAAACATTGAGACTATTTTTAGAAGAACTAAACTCCAATACTTTTAAAGTGAGTGATGGCACCCTAAAGTGCACTATGACCCCTAAAGTGCACTATTTTCTCAAAATGACCCGTAACACTTTTTAACATAAAAGCAACACTTTAGACCTATATTTAAACACATGTAATCCACATTCAACTAAAAATATACATTATACATGGTTTCCCAAAATTCTTGACCCGTTAGACCCGAAATGGGTTAATATAGACCTTGTCCCAAACACCCCTTTTTCTTCATAACCCTTTAGTGCACTTTTGACCCATTTTCCGGAAAAACAACTTTTATAACATAACATTACACCAAAACTTCCAGAAATCATTAGGACATTATAAACATCAATTATATGTATTAACTTAGTCATAATGACCTGCGGAAACATGCTTTACAAAGTGACTGGTTTTATGCCAAAACCCGTTTCGACCCATTTACATAACAATCCATCCACAACACTTCATTTACCCACCAAACTTAACCAACATCCATATTAATACATATTAAACTCGTTCCTTAAACACATGACCCGTTTACAATCCAAAATGGGTACGTTTACCCTTTTGCCAAACAACCCCTTAAACATTGACCATAAATCGTTTAACACACTTAGACACACCGTTGACCACCCAAACTTTATGAAGACCTTGACATACACTATACAAATCATAAAAAAGACTCTCGGGGTTACAACCTTGATTCGAGCTCGGTATTCTACCTAGCTCCTAATGCTTATTAACTTCCAATCCGCTACTAAATCCTTGCGCTATAATCTAAGTACTTCCTTCCGTCATGCATAAACCTACAAGAATATTGAAACACTAAAACGTAAGCTTTCTCTTAGTAAGTAACTAGATTAATATATGATCAATACTTTCATTCACATTCATATGCATTAAGAACACCTTTAACCATTTGGCTCATGCCAAACCAATCTCATTACCATTATCATAACAACATCATAAAAATATCACATTAACATAATAACATTATACACATGACAAACATAAACTTACCATAGACCTCTCAACCTCATGTCCTATCTCTTGAACCTAGCTCATTAATACACCTCCTATTAACCCGCTTACTAATCCAAGGCTTAATCCTATCAACTCATTCATTAACACATAGCATGAGAACATTCATATTAAGCATATAGAAATCAAATTTACTTATCTCATATCCAAGCTAATCTACCATTCATGATTTCACCACCATCATCATCATCCTCACTAGTCATCATCATTATCATCTTCATCCTTTATTATCATCATCATTATCATCATTCTTACTTCCTAACCATAACCATAAGATCAAGACTTATTAACACAACACATCATGATCAAGGGTTGTAAAACCCATTTAAACTTACCCAACCTCCTTTCTATATCAGCATATGATCATATAATGAAAACCCACTTAACCCATAAACCTTTACCTCAATAATCATCATAAACTCAAGATTAGAGTTACTTACTTGTAGGGATCTTTGCTAAGAATGACCATAGATATTAGACCTTCATCATCTTCATCTTCCTAAATCACCAACTTCTCTCCCTTTTCTACCATCAAAAAATTGGACCTCAAGCACCCCTAGAATGAGATGGAAATGACTAGAATCTCCTAGATATATTTGTTAGGTTGCATCTTTGGCCTAATGGCATAATTAGTCCCTTAAGTCTCATTCTTTCTACTTTGACCACAATAACTTTATAACTTATTTAGCACATTGGCAACTTAGGTCCTTGAAGTCCATTACCTTTCTTGTTGTGTTACATAATATTTTCTATATCCATAATACTCATTCTTTGACTATCGGGTTTTACTATAACTTACATTCGTTGACTAGCCAATCATGTTAAACCTTACTCAATTCCATCTAGGGTGGGGCCTATTTGTATCTAGGGAACGTGTGTTACATTTCCATCCCCCTTATTTAGATTTCGACCTCGAAATCTCTTGTACAATACTACTAACAATCAACTCCATTTTACTTCTATTCTTACCGCATACACGCACTAGGTCTTTCCTTAAACATTTCGATGCCATGATCTATGCGATCTTGCAACTCTAGTTACATCTTAGCATCACTTATACCCTTATTCCATCTCATTACTCACTTGTTCTTATTATATTTCATTTCTTACCTAAGTCATTATGTCATCCGGAGCATATTTCATATCACCATTTATCACGTTTAACCAACTTCTAACTATTACTCCACGTTTTCACTTGCTTTATTCTAAATTTTTCGACAAGGACTATAGGTCATTTGGGGAAAATCATACCATCTTATCTTACATGAGTCAAACATTACTTAAGATTTTCATTTTTACTGTAATCCTTTCACTATTGCGATAGCATTTTACTACATAATTCATTTGCCTTTACTTCTTTTCTCATAATTCTATAGGGCCGCTAGCCCATATTGACATTTATTAGCATTCATTACTTCACTTTACCTTCAATTCACATCGCCAACCAATAATTTATTTAAAACTTTAATCATTTCAACTTACACTTTAACACATAAACCCTAGGCTTCACACAATGAATCTTTCTTAAGGTCAAAGCCTAACTCTTACTCTATCCACATATCTTATTTCGTATGACTACTAATCATCCTAGACTCCCGCTTCTACCCTTTTACCCTACTCATGCCATATCAGAAATACATAAGCCTACTCATTCATACTTCCTCATTTACATGGAGAGGTGTCCCAAATGATGTGAATCAAGAAATATAAATTCATGGTTCGGCGATTCACAACTTCTTTATTTAAATGAAAAGGCGTCCCAATCCATTAAAATAAAGAAACCATAAACCATCCTACTTATACACTTCTGACATAACACTTGTACTTAACCGTTACACATTTAGCTTCAAAAGTTCTTATTTTATTTTACATTTTACTTTACCTTTTAACTTTTTAAACTTGGATCCATATCATTATCGCATTCACTTTGGGGATATTTTTATATGCCAAGGATGTAGGCAACCCCTTGCCTATGAAGGCAATAGCTTTTATCCCGAAAGATCTTTAACATATCCCGAAGGATTCTTTAACATTCATTGACTTGGTCATCCCGAAGGATGCCACCTTTAACATTCATCCCAAAGGATCATTAACATTCATTCTGAAGGATCTTTAACATTCACATTTTATCACTTTAACAATGGATCCAAGTCATAAGCACTTTACACACATGATTACATCCATTTATTTTAGTGAGAGCAAGCATCGTAGAGCATATGAGCTTACTTATTATAATTACACATTTTCTATGTGTTTACCATCTTACATTCTTAATCTGCATTAATAATTTTCACATTCTTACTTTACCCTTTAGTCTACCCAACTCTTTCTACATTTAAGCATTCATAAATTAACTTACATTCATTCATTAGCATCATTCATTCTTTTTACACCTTTTAAGTCATTTACACATTCTTATCATGCTTTAGTTTTCACAACACATCGTTACATTCTTCCTCGCACCCTTAGCTTACCACATTCCCATTCTCATTCCCTAACTCATTTTAGTTATCTTTGCATTTAAGTAATTTCTTCCTTTACATAGCATCATACCTTTATCCCATTTTATAATTCTTATGCTATTAGACACTTAGTAATCAATGTGTCAAGCCAATCTTACTTTCATTACCACTTACATAACATCGTTAATCATTATTACACATTCATGCACATACTCACACTTCACATACCTTAGCCTATCATTAACCCGTCTCTATACCATGTTAACACTAATCGCTAGCCACTAAATATAATGAGACCATACGTTGTGTAACAATTCACATTTTTCAGGATAATTACTATTCCCGGAAAATTTCACTATTCACTTTTACTATTCATTTTTCCCGAAAATTTTCCCGAAATTTGATTTTTATTTCTTGGGCTCAAGTGATAAATCATTTCCATGGCAAATTAAAAGTTTGACATTCATAAGCTCATTTTCGTGAAAGTTATTAAGGAATTATAGGGAATTACACGTTTTAGGGTAAAACATCATTCAGAAATTCTACGTACAACGAAACTCGACCGCGTTAAGTGACCCCGCATCAGAAAAATGTTTGACACACTCATGATTTATTTGAGAATTAATCGTGACTGAGAAAAACATGACCAAAGACTTCCCGGCAGGTCACCCAAGCCTGTACTACTCTCGCATGAGCACGCTTAACCGTATGGCCGATTAACCGTTCCACCACAAAACGTGTTTCTAAAAAGAATTGAGTTTTCAACTTATTAGAAAAAGTCAACATATTTTTCCCTCCTCCATTGACCAAAAATCATCCCTTGATGTTATAAGTCATTCCTTGATTTTTAGGCTTACGGTTTGATGTCTAAAAGACATTTAATACCAACCGACACTAGACTGAGCCCAGTCTAGACATTATAAGTCATTTTAAATCATATTTATCACATTAGAAAAGTAACATTTTACTTTTCTCAATTTTACGCAATATTCGTACGTTTTACGTATTACGCGTTTTAGACCCGTGTTTCCAGTTTTTAGCAGGGTTTTACCACCCAAATGGAACCTACCACTCATTTTATATTTTATTATGGAACATATGGACATGTTTATCAATACTTTCAAGTTCCATAATTTTACGACACCCGGTTTTACGTTTTAAGGCTTAATCATTTACGATTGGCATTTCCCGGAGTCAAAACTCATCTAGTAACTTGGATAATATCATCACAAGCCAACTCATTCTCTCCTTATCCTTGTGAACCGCCACTAGGAGGGGGGTTTCACACTTGTGGCTTAATCTTGACCCTTGATTCCTTGGATGATCACATGTGTACAACTTTGGCTCCAAGTAAAACTTGGTCACCAAGTGTTGGTATTTTCCTAGTTGTTTCCTAACCTCCTCATGACCATATAAATACCCTCTCCCCTCCCCTTTGCCATGGATATCACACACACAAACACACCATTCATTTGCTAATTCTCTCCAAGTTTCATGCAAGATTCAAGAGCTACAACAACACATAAACTCTAGTTAGGTTTTCATTCATCAAACACTTCCATAACCTCATACACTTGGTGATTTCTCTTGAGTTTGAATCCACTCAAGTCACCTCAACCTTCATCATCCATCTTTCAAGAATACCAAGGGTAGAAAGATTTCATGAAGTGAAAAAGGGTTGAAGCAAGTCTATCAAAGTCCTATCCTTACATGTTAATTTACCTTTCTTTGTAGAAAGCCAAAGTTGTAAGCAAAACCCTAACTTGATTCTTGTTAAATAATCATATTCAAGTTATTTACATATTATTTGTGCTATATTATGTCTTGTATTCATGTCCATGATGTATAAAAGTGAGTAAAACAAGTTATTGTACATGATTGATAAGACAAGTTCATAAAACAAGTAAACTAGTGACTTTCTTGGAAAACCATGACCAAAATGGTAAAATTATGATATTGGATCATTACATATTACAGTAGAGGACTTAACAAGGAAACCATAGCAATTTGAACCACCTAAAACGAGTATACGAGTCAAAAGTTACGCCCATTTGAAGTTACCAAAACTTTTCGGCAAACTGCCAAATACCATTCTGATCAAATTTGGGTTTTGAAAGTCCCACTTCTGTTCCGATTCATCAAAAAGTTAAAACACGAAAGTTGTCCGGAACGCCGTTTTCGTTCAGGTACAAAGAAGCTCGAGACCTAAAAACACTTTCCGTGTGATAAAATTCTTCAAATTCTAAACAGCCCATTTTTAGGCCAAAGTCACTATATTATGGTTATACTTTAAAAGGAACAAGAGGTCTTATGACCTATAATCAAGAACACAACCATGGCTAGAGTCAAGGTTGAGTCTCATGACCTTGGAACAAGGACCAAAGGTCCTGGCTAGGCCATGACGAAATGACCATACAAGCTTACTTAGGCGAAAACATGAAACAAGGAATTGGCGAGAACTTGAACAAGCAATTTGGATCTACTTCACTTAAAAAGGAACCATGAGATATACAAAGAGAAAATGGTCATAAAAGACTTATGAAACTACCCCTAATAACAATCTTCATGTACAAATAAACTTTCCTAAGTTTATTCAAGTATCGGACATGTAACTTTTCGGATCAAAACTTATATCTATATATTTCATCAACTACTACAATAGTAGGGAGCCTCATGTGAGGAGTTCATTATGTAAGCCGTCGAGTTGAGTTGTGGATTTACGAGTTAAAGTGTCCTGGCTCCTCGAACGCTTACTAACATGACTTCTGAATTATGTCGGCCCGAACGGTAGTAAACGATATACAAGACATACATGTTTCATGAATCATTTCTTTCAACGACTTACATTATACATCATACCACATCATGGACTAAGTGCAAGACATACATATATTGGCATGTTTATGTTTCCTTAGACATTATTCCAAACCTAAGTTGCAACAATTATTCTAGGTTGCTCGTAGAAGTTCTTACGGCATATCCATCATTTTCATTATACATCATCCAACTCAAGGTGAGTTCATAGCCCCACTTTACATTACTTCATTGTTTTACAAACCCTTGGGGGGAATACATGCTATTTTTAACCGAGCACAATGTTTTTAAATTGTATGCTTGCCTGATTGTTTTATTATCACTAAGTACCATCCTTGCCAAACCGAGATCCCATATTATGAACCATTTAATCACTTGCGAGGGTTACTTGCAAGTGAGCGCGAATATTGTGAATAGGCCTATTGGGATTGACGAATCCCATTTGTATTGACTAAGTTCAAACAAATGCATTAATATTTGAGACATAAGGTATGACGGCAAAGTACCTACCGGGATAACTCCGCCGATTGATATTGGTACCCGTTAACGTTTTGGTGTCATAAGCTTAGTATTTGATAATAACTGTTCCGGGCGTGTAACAACGTGGCCCATATTTGTTTTCCAAACATTGGTGTGAGTCTATAACTCACACTACCAACTTATTGTGTTCAAAACATTAAACAAACTCTATGAATATCACTCAACCTTTGTGTTGACCTCTCAAGCATGTATTTCAGGTTCATGACGATCAAGGATGGCACGGAAGGGCACGGATACTCAAGAGGGCTATAAATTTTATTATCATTCAAAACTCACTTAATGTGATTTGTAAACATGGAACCAATTGGGACCTCATTTTGTAATCTTTGATATTTATATAATTTGAATGATAAATCTTTTAAAACGACTCAATTGGAGTTCGTTTTCTATTATTGTGACTATTGTGCCGTCGAGTAACACCCAGTTCGAATTCCGCTGCATCCATGAATTGGGGGTGTTACAGATTGGTACCAGAGCCATGGTTATAGAGAAACGGGTCTAATTGAGACCTAAACTATAACCACACATACAAGCAAAAACATTTTTATAGCCTTCCACTCTCTGAGTCTTCCATCCTCCAGACGATTATGAACTTAGTAAGCATGTTATGCTACACAAACATATTAGTATATTCATATATACCCATTTTGAGCATTTCCTCGAAGACATTTTTATGCTACACAAACATAATTGCATATTGATATATGTACCCTAAACATAATTGAGCATTTCCCCGTAAGCATTTTATGCTACATGAACACATATAAGTATATTGATATATACACACTAGGCATTTTATGCTACATGAACACATATAAGTATATTGATATATACACACTAGGCATTTTATGCTACATGAACACATATAAGTATATTGATATATACACACTAGGCATTTTATGCTACATGAACATATTAGTATATTGATATATAAACTCGGTTTATTTTCAATCATTTATCTAAACAATGGATTAAACATATCTGTGTATGCCTATTCTAAGGCATTTCGGCACAGCCACACTCTCCCAATCATGTTCCTACTCCAACATTATATGTCCAAGACATTGTAACTGATTGCAATGGTCTTTCCTATTTTCCAAGACATTGTATGATACAATGGTCTCATCATTCATTTTTCAAGACATTGTAGGATACAATGGTCTCAGTCATTTTTCAAGACATTGTGAGATACAATGGTCTCATCATTCATTTTTCAAGACATTGTGAGATACAATGGTCTCATTCATTTTTCAAGACATTGTGAGATACAATGGTCTCATCATTCATTTTTCAAGACATTGTAGGATACAATGGTCTCATTCATTTTTCAAGACATTGTGAGATACAATGACCTCATTCATTTTCCAAGACATTGTGAGATGCAATGGTCTCATTCATTTTCCAAGACATTGTATGATACAATGGTCTTAATCATTTCTCAAATGTTTTGAGTCACACAACGGTTTAACCTACTTCCCAGACATTGTGAATTGCACAATGGTCTAACCTACTTCCCAGACATTGTGAATTACACAATGGTCTAACCTACTTCCGAGACTTTGTGTTTTGTGCAAATGGTCTCTAGAATTATTCCATCACATCATCAATATCATTTCTTATGATATCAAAAACCCGTCACAATCTATCGATTTCAAAACAAGAAATATGAGATTTCTAAAGGACAAACAAATCCATCACCTACAAAAGCTGAAGTTCAGCTTTACATTTATCAAAGTTTTCTTCTGAGACCTTCATTATAAAAGTTCGTAATCCTGGCCAAGTATGTTCTATTTTAGAACTACTTAAAACTTCCTTTCCATACGTACCTACCCTTACTATCTTCTATGCAATGGAATATGAAAACATACGTTACAAGTCTTGTATGGACGGGACTTGCAACTTAAGGTTTGACATCGCCTTTGTTTAGTGAACAGTTCCCAAAACCAACGGACATATCACAAGTATACCTAATTTAGGTATTTGAAAATTTTATCGAACCTTGGCTAAATATAGACTAGTCACCTATATTTAACCTAGGGACAGTGGAATATAGTCTGACTAACTATATTCGACTTAGAATTTTCAAATACTGAGAGTAGTTGTACTAGGGTTATGTTTAGGTTGATTTCCTACATGAACACGATAAACCACTAGAATACATTAAAACAATCTAGAGACACGATAGTGTCTTACCACTCAGCAAAATCTTAACACCTTATTTGTACTACCTTAATTCATTCTTGAAAATTTTCATTTATGAGATAATCCGAAATACTATCTTGGGATAGTTATCAATTCTTCTCTTCATCCTGTAGAAGTACTATCCTGTTTAGGTCCTAAGGATACCATCCCATCATAAACCTTTAAAATTTCTTAAAATTTTAAAGCAAACTTGACATCTCTACCAATATTAACATTAAGCATACACTACACACTTTTGTTCATCAACATATTACAACATTATCTTCACAACCGTGGCAAACACAAGCTCATTAACAGATCTTGATGCACTTTTAAAGCTCAAATCATCCTTAGTTACACCGCAAGCACCCTCATCAGCTTTACAAGATTGAATATTCATCTTGTACTTTTGGAACACCAGTATCATCTCGTAATACACTACCTTGTAACTCACCGGCTAAGTATGAATGTTGTGTCGGGAATTCTTGAGTAGGATGATTTATAATGTCCTTATTTGAATGGATTGGGATGCCTTTTCATTTAAATAAAGAAATTATAAATCATCGAACCATACGTTTATATTCCTTTAGTTACATTGTTTGGGATGCCTCTCTATGTAAATAAAGAATTATAAACAAGTGGGCTTATTTATATCCGAAATAACATAAGTATGAAGTCAATAAACACTAGATACAACCACAGATTACCTACTAGGCTATGATTGCAACAACTATCCCAATTTCCATTGTACGAGATTTACATTTTGGTTTTCATAATGATAGTGCAATAACAAACAAACTCATTGCGAGGCCATGTAACCATATGCATGGGCAGTCATACCGAACTCATTGTGAAGCCATGTAGCCATATGCATGGGCAGCCGTACAATTCAAACAGGATTTGGTCCAACCACATGTTCAACGCTTATTCCATGATTCGATTCTTATATCAATTGTTATTGATACTTGACAACTATATCAAGTTCTATTTTGATATTCAACTACTATATCAATTCCTATTAATATTCGACTGCTATATCAATTTCCTTTGATATTCGACTATTACCATACCTTTCCTATATAAAAGTAAGCCTCATCCTACACCATACACTGAAATGACAAATCAAGTTACATCACCGGTAATCCCAGACTTTAGTCCTCATAAGTAACCACACCTTTTCATCGACACCACTCCAACATATGATACACACAGAACTTCGGGACGAAGTTCCCCGTAAGGGGTAGAGACTGTAACAATTCACATTTTTCAGGATAATTACTATTCCCGGAAAATTTCACTATTCACTTTTACTATTCATTTTTCCCAAAAATTTTCCCGAAATTTGATTTTTATTTCTTGGGCTCAAGTGATAAATCATTTCCATGGCAAATTAAAAGTTTGACATTCATAAGCTCATTTTCGTGAAAGTTATTAAGGAATTATAGGGAGTTACACGTTTTAGGGTAAAACATCATTCAGAAATTCTACGTACAACGAAACTCGACCGCGTTAAGTGACCCCGCATCAGAAAAATGTTTGACACACTCATGATTTATTTGAGAATTAATCGTGACTGAGAAAAACATGACCAAAGACTTCCCGGCAGGTCACCCAAGCCTGTACTACTCTCGCATGAGCACGCTTAACCGTATGGCCGATTAACCGTTCCACCACAAAACGTGTTTCTAAAAAGAATTGAGTTTTCAACTTATTAGAAAAAGTCAACATATTTTTCCCTCCTCCATTGACCAAAAATCATCCCTTGATGTTATAAGTCATTCCTTGATTTTTAGGCTTACGGTTTGATGTCTAAAAGACATTTAATACCAACCGACACTAGACTGAGCCCAGTCTAGACATTATAAGTCATTTTAAATCATATTTATCACATTAGAAAAGTAACATTTTACTTTTCTCAATTTTACGCAATATTCGTACGTTTTACGTATTACGCGTTTTAGACCCGTGTTTCCAGTTTTTAGCAGGGTTTTACCAACCAAATGGAACCTACCACTCATTTTATATTTTATTATGGAACATATGGACATGTTTATCAATACTTTCAAGTTCCATAATTTTACGACACCCGGTTTTACGTTTTGAGGCTTAATCATTTACGATTGGCATTTCCCGGAGTCAAAACTCATCTAGTAACTTGGATAATATCATCACAAGCCAACTCATTCTCTCCTTATCCTTGTGAACCGCCACTAGGAGGGGGGTTTCACACTTGTGGCTTAATCTTGACCCTTGATTCCTTGGATGATCACATGTGTACAACTTTGGCTCCAAGTAAAACTTGGTCACCAAGTGTTGGTATTTTCCTAGTTGTTTCCTAACCTCCTCATGACCATATAAATACCCCCTCCCCTCCCCTTTGCCGTGGATATCACACACACAAACACACCATTCATTTGCTAATTCTCTCCAAGTTTCATGCAAGATTCAAGAGCTACAACAACACATAAACTCTAGTTAGGTTTTCATTCATCAAACACTTCCATAACCTCATATACTTGGTGATTTCTCTTGAGTTTGAATCCACTCAAGTCACCTCAACCTTCATCATCCATCTTTCAAGAATACCAAGGGTAGAAAGATTTCATGAAGTGAAAAAGGGTTGAAGCAAGTCTATCAAAGTCCTATCCTTACATGTTAACTTACCTTTCTTTGTAGAAAGCCAAAGTTGTAAGCAAAACCCTAACTTGATTCTTGTTAAATAATCATATTCATGTTATTTACATATTATTTGTGCTATATTATGTCTTGTATTCATGTCCATGATGTATAAAAGTGAGTAAAACAAGTTATTGTACATGATTGATAAGACAAGTTCATAAAACAAGTAAACTAGTGACTTTCTTGGAAAACCACGACCAAAATGGTAAAATTATGATATTGGATCATTACATATTACAGTAGAGGACTTAACAACGAAACCATAGCAATTTGAGCCACCTAAAACGAGTATACGAGTCAAAAGTTACGCCCATTTGAAGTTACCAAAACTTTTCGGCAAACTGCCAAATACCATTCTGATCAAATTTGGGTTTTTAAAGTCCCACTTCTGGTCCGATTCATCAAAAAGTTAAAACACAAAAGTTGTCCGGAACGCCGTTTTCGTTCAGGAGTGAAGAAGCTCGAGACCTAAAAACACTTTCCGTGTGATAAAATTCTTCAAATTCTAAACAGCCCATTTTTAGGCCAAAGTCACTATATTATGGTTATACTTTAAAAGGAACAAGAGGTCTTATGACCTATAATCAAGACCACAACCATGGCTAGAGTCAAGGTTGAGTCTCATGACCTTGGAACAAGGACCAAAGGTCATGGCTAGGCCATGACGAAATGACCATACAAGCTTACTTAGGCGAAAACATGAAACAAGGAATTGGCGAGAACTTGAACAAGCAATTTGGATCTACTTCACTTAAAAAGGAACCATGAGATATACAAAGAGAAAATGGTCATACAAGACTTATGAAACTACCCCTAATAACAATCTTCATGTACAAATAAACTTTCCTAAGTTTATTCAAGTATCGGACATGTAACTTTTCGGATCAAAACTTATATCTATATATTTCATCAACTACTACAATAGTAGGGAGCCTCATGTGAGGAGTTCATTATGTAAGCCGTCGAGTTGAGTTGTGGATTTACGAGTTAAAGTGTCCTGGCTCCTCGAACGCTTACTAACATGACTTCTGAATTATGTCGGCCCGAACGGTAGTAAACGATATACAAGACATACATGTTTCATGAATCATTTCTTTCAACGACTTACATTATACATCATACCACATCATGGACTAAGTGCAAGACATACATATATTGGCATGTTTATGTTTCCTTAGACATTATTCCAAACCTAAGTTGCAACAATTATTCTAGGTTGCTCGTAGAAGTTCTTACGGCATATCCATCATTTTCATTATACATCATCCAACTCAAGGTGAGTTCATAGCCCCACTTTACATTACTTCATTGTTTTACAAACCCTTGGGGGGAATACATGCTATTTTTAACTGAGCACAATGTTTTTAAATTGTATGCTTGCCTGATTGTTTTATTATCACTAAGTACCATCCTTGCCAAACCGAGATCCCATATTATGAACCATTTAATCACTTGCGAGGGTTACTTGCAAGTGAGCGCGAATATTGTGAATAGGCCTATTGGGATTGACGAATCCCATTTGTATTGACTAAGTTCAAACAAATGCATTAATATTTGAGACATAAGGTATGACGGCAAAGTACCTACCGGGATAACTCCGCCGATTGATATTGGTACCCGTTAACGTTTTGGTGTCATAAGCTTAGTATTTGATAATAACTGTTCCGGGCGTGTAACAACGTGGCCCATATTTGTTTTCCAAACATTGGTGTGAGTCTATAACTCACACTACCAACTTATTGTGTTCAAAACATTAAACAAACTCTATGAATATCACTCAACCTTTGTGTTGGCCTCTCAAGCATGTATTTCAGGTTCATGACGATCAAGGATGGCACGGAAGGGCACGGATACTCAAGAGGGCTATAAATTTTATTATCATTCAAAACTCACTTAATGTGATTTGTAAACATGGAACCAATTGGGACCTCATTTTGTAATCTCTGATATTTATATAATTTGAATGATAAATCTTTTAAAACGACTCAATTGGAGTTCGTTTTCTATTATTGTGACTATTGTGCCGTCGAGTAACACCCAGTTCGAATTCCGCTGCATCCATGAATTGGGGGTGTTACACGTTGGTCATTAATTCCTTACGGACCATACACCATTACATGCTATCATCTCTTAACCTCATTCCTTAATCTTCATGTCATTAAACACTTCATCATTAGTATGTCAATTTCATCTTAACTTCTCACATTACACTTTATCAAACTTATTATCACTACATTTCACTCATTAAGCATCAACACCTTACTTATTAGCCCATCTCTAATACCACTTATCATTCCTACTTGTATTCTATTACCGTTACTCTAATACACATTCATATAATCACCAGAACCAACCAAGGTACATGGCCAACTAATCATTTAAATGTTTCAAGTTCTCCATGGACTCATATCACATAAACATTAAAACACATTCATCATTCATCAACTTAGATTCACATAATGTATCACATATTCATTCTTCTAACTTAAACATTTACCTTCCGCATTTCCTATACTTACATTCAACGCTTCTACGAGTGGTTTAAGACTAGAAAACCTAAACTGGAAACCTAATTCACTTAAACCGAAGCTCTGATACCAAGTTGTTACACCCCGTGTCCGCTTTGACCAAAAATTTAAAACTTTTATGCGGAAACTCTTTGACCCGTTACTGACTCCTGTCACTCATTTATAAACTGACTAAAATCAGTTACAAGACAAACATTGAGACTATTATTAGAAGAACTAAACTCCAATACTTTTAAAATGAGTGATGGCACCCAAAAGTGTACTATGACCCCTAAAGTGCACTATTTCTCAAAATGACCCATAACACTTTTTATCATAAAAGCAACACTTTAGACCTATATTTAAACACATGTAATCCACATTCAACTAAAAAAACACATTATACATAGTTTCCCAAAATTCTTGACCCGTTACACCCGAAATGGGTTAAAATAGACCTTGTCCCAAACACCCCTTTTTCTGCATAACCCTTTAGTGCACTTTTGACCCGTCTTTCGGAAAAACAACTTTTATAACATTACATTACACCAAAACTTCCAGAAATCATTAGGACATTATAAACATAAAATATATGTATAAACTTGGTCACAATGACCTGCGAAAACAAGCTTTTCAAAGTGACGGGTTTTGTGCCAAAACCCGTTTCGACCCATTTACATAACAAACCATCCGCAACACTTCATTTACCCACCAAACTTAACCAACATCCTTATTAATACATATTAAACTTGTTCCTTAAACACATGACCCGTTTACAATCCAAAATGGGTACGTTTACCCTTTTGCCAAACACCCCCTTAAACATTGACCATAAACCGTTTAACACACTTGGACACACCGTTGACCACCCAAACTTTTTGACGACCTTGACACACACTATACAAATCATACGAAATACTCTCAAGGTTACAACCTTGATTCGAGCTCGGTATTCTACCTAGCTCCTAATGCTTATTAACTTCCAATCCACTACTAAATCCTTGCGCTATAATCCAAATACTTCCTTCCGTCATGCATAAACCTACAAGAACATTGAAACACTAAAACGTAAGCTTTCGCTTAGTAAGTAACTAGATTAATATATGATCAATACTTTCATTCACATTTATATGCATTAAGAACATCTTTAACCATTTGGCTCATGCCAAACCAATCTCATTACCATTATCATAACAACATCATAAACATATCACATAAACATAATAACATTATACACATGACAAACATAAACTTACCATTGACCTCTCAACCTCATGTCCTATCTCTTGAACCTAGCTCATTAATACACCTCCTATTAACCCACTTACTAATCCAAGGCTTAATCCTATCAACTCATTCATTAACACATAGCATGAGAACATTCATATTAAGCATATAGAAATCAAATTTACTTACCTCATATCCAAGCTAATCTACCATTCATGATTTCACCACCATCATCATCATCCTCACTAGTCATCATCATTATCATCTTCATCCTTTATTATCATCATCATTATCATCATTCTTACTTCCTAACCATAACCATAAGATCAAGACTTATTAACACAACACATCATGATCAAGGGTTGTAAAACCCATTTAAACTTACCCAACCTCCTTTCTATATCATCATATAATCATATCATGATCATATAATGAAAACTCACTTAACCTATAAACCTTTACCTCAATAATCATCATAAACTCAAGATTAGAGTTACTTACTTGTGGGGATCTTTGTTAAGAAGGACCATGGATATTAGACCTTCATCATCTTCATCTTCCTAAATCACCAACTTCCCTCCTTTTTCTCCCTTCTAAAACCGGACCTCAAGCACCCCTAGAATGAGATGGAAATGACTAGAATCTCCTAGGTATATTTGTTAGGTTGGATCTTTGGCCTAATGGCATAATTAGTCTCTTAAGTCTCATTCTTTCTACTTTCACCACAATAACTTCATAACTTATTTAGCACATTGGCAACTTAGGTCCTTGAAGTCCATAACTTTTCTTGTTGTGTCACATAATATTTTCTATAGCCATAATACTCATTCTTTGACTATCGGGTTTGACTATAACTTACATTCGTTGACTAGCCAATCACGTTAAACCTTACTCAATTCCATCTAGGGTGGGGCCTATTTGTATCAGGGTAACGAGTGTTACATTATTGCTTGTGGTAGTGTCATGATTTCAGGGATATGAAGTTTGCTCATAGAGGCTATTTGAAGGCACGAAGATTTCTCGTGATCTTTCTTTCCTTTATGGAGCAAATTTCAGGGAAGGTCTAGCTCTAATTCTACCTTCTCTTCACAATTACTTAAATTTTAGTACAAAAGGGAATTTTTACATTTCAAGTGGGGGGACGGGAGTAGAATTATCTTGAACTTTATTTTGCCGTCATTTTTTCTAGTTTATTTTGAATATTTTTGCCATTTTTAAAACTTTTGCTATGTTTTTCTTAACTGAACTAGAATAGACCTTAGCCGAGCACATTTAACCCTTCAATTCCCATGCTGAGATTTAGCCTTATCCATTTCCATTGATTTACCCCAAAACCACTTAAATATTGGGTGTGCCGGTAGTTTTGTAGACTATAGAACTTGGCTTTTACATCATTTCGATACCATAGATGAGTAATGTGCTAGACACATTTGGAAGGGACAATTTTAGAAGGCAATGTTTTAAGATTATTACCCAAATAGCCTTATATGTGTGTTTATTGATTAGTCACCTCGACTTCTCGACCCCCGTGTAAACCCTTTTGTTGCACTCATTTTTAGTGCAAGATACCCCTAGTACACCCTTTTAAGCCATTCCTTTCGTTTCTTTCCCTCATATACTGTTTCGATACACCAATACACCTTAACCTACCATGTAGTCTAGTCTATGATTGGGAAGTCATTGTTTGCCCTACTTCGAGGTCTAAGTGGAAGAATTTAGGAATCACGCCTACGTCGAAGACTGATTATTGAAGATCATTTGAAGACCCCCCAAATCCTTATATATTGTTCATCTCAAGTGGGGGGATGTATATAAATTATGTTCAAAAAAATGCGAAATGTTGTATGTAGATAGTTTAAATAAACGGTGCTCCATTGTATAAGAACCATAATTATGAGCTCATCAAGATTTAGCACCGAAGAGGCCACTTCGGTCACATTTGAATATATGAGTTGGTGATTGTTTCTACACCAACATGAAGACCAAGCCATGTGCCCATAACGACATTCTCTAATGGCACATCTACTTGCTATGATCCAGTACTTGCGTTTTGAAGTTTAGACCTTGGGTGAACGGGAAATGGTGATGACATGGTTGTAGGCTTAGACTATTTGCTTCTTATTTTTCATTTTACACCCATTTTGTGAAATTCCATGTCTATTCCTACCCTTTAGTTGTGAATCATGCTTAGGTTAAGGAATTGAGCAGGCTAATGCGTGGTTTTGCAACCTTGCAAAAGGTTTTACCTCTCAAGGGATCTTGAGAAGCTTGCAATCCCCACCAGGCAGTGTACCTGACCGTTGTAGTATAGTATAGTGGCAAGTACCGGGGGATTGATCGTTCAACTCAAAGAATA
Source organism: Artemisia argyi (assembly GCA_030686995.1). Classification (NCBI taxonomy): domain Eukaryota; kingdom Viridiplantae; phylum Streptophyta; class Magnoliopsida; order Asterales; family Asteraceae; genus Artemisia; species Artemisia argyi. The sequence continues at coordinate 105,142,784 of CM060682.1, read as the reverse complement.
GTGTTCGCTAGGGTTAAAACTCAATTAAACTAGGTCTAGAGGTGAGAGATGATTCTTTTTGTAATTTTATATTTTATGGAAAGCAAGTAAAAATCTCGGGTTTTGGAAGTAGGGGCAGAATTAGTTGCTACTCAACTAACCCAAATAACTACAAATGTAATAGAAATAAAATAAAATGACACTAAAGTAAATGTGGAGAAAAACAATAATAAGATAAAATGTGTTTATTTAGATTTCACTACTCCCTAGCTATTTTTTACTAGTTGATTAGTTTGTTACAATTGCATGGATGACGGGTTATATTCCTTAATACCATTCGTATGGCCGTGTACAATCTTCCCTAACTCTATAAGCTTCTACCACTTCCTATGTCGAGCCGACTACTAGCTCCTAACATGGCCTCCTTAGTAGTTACATATGCATTAAAATATAACCAATTAATCGTAGTACACATCCGATCATGTTTCTTAAGACATTCAAGCATGTTACCAATTGGAAGTCTGCCAGTTTTCTTAAGCCTAACATCGAAATCATTCATACACAACAATTATAAACAAACAACCAACCAATAATCAATAACTAAGTTTCATTACATCTAAGCATGTAGAACCGTAGAGGGGGCGTGAATACGGTTTCTTCGGCTTTTTGGATGTTTAAAAAAACTTTAAGCCAAAGAGAACTCCTAGTGGTTGTACAATAATCCAACAACCACCAACACAACCAAAGTATATAAATCAAGTAAAGAACACAACGATATATACTGGTTTGGGATGGGGGGTTTATACCATCCGTACGTCCAGTTGCGAATCCGCGACTTCGATACTATTCACTAGTATAATCCTTTCGGTGGACTATAAACCATTACAATTCACTCCACCGATATTCACCAATATCGTTGCTCACAAAGAAGGAGTTACTCCCCAACGGTATTTCGCCCTCGGAAATGTAGGATCTAAACCTTGATAAATCTTAAGCCAATAGATCATTAGCCTACTAATGTAATCACTAGTAAGACTAAATAGATAACCTCTATGAGCTTGTAGTTATTGCGGAATATAAAAACAAACTATATACTAAACTTTGATCCTCTATGGATCGATATAATTCACTAATAATGTTTTTGCAACTCGTACATAATACAATAGCCTTGGGTTCCTTATATACTAGTGGAAACCCTAAATTCTTCTACAAGAAACGTATAACCATAATACTCTAAAAGATATTCTACAAATCTTATCTATAAATAACTAACTTCTATCCACGGATTAACAATATCCGCAGTATCACTATTCTTCAGCAGGTACTATACTTCAGCAGAAACCAGTATGTGCTTCGGCAGAAACTTGTCAGTAGAATCTTCAGCAGTATCTAAATACTGACTTCACTAATTCCTTACAATCCTCCCCTAATCTTGAAGTTGACATGGTTAACTCCAAGATTCTTGATAGATCTTCATAGGCAAGAAGCAGAGGATTGAGGATGAACTTCAGCAGCAAAGAATCTTTACTAGCAGGACCTCAATGATCAGCAACATGTGGAAAAGCACCATTCTTTGCAGCAACAAATGACCAAAGGTACATCAAAACATATTAGTTTCATACTATTCTCATCACATCCAGGTATGTTAACTCCTGTGAGAGGTGAATCATTGAAAATAATGGATTTGATGTCTCTTTACCAATAGCCATCACTACTGGAGTAGCCAAATGTTTCAGTGTACTAACTATGGTACAATGATGACCATATGATTTTTAGCAAATCATCAGCTATAAACGGATTTGAGATGTCTTTACCTGTAGCCGTTTGCTCAGGACTAGTCAATTATTTGATGAAAAATCATCTTGGTCAACTCAATACCAAATACGGTTTTCCACTGCCTTTACCACAAGCCATACTCTTGTGGGCTAGCCAATTATTGGGAATCCATAAAGGAAAAATCCATGGTCAATTGACAACCATTCAACTCTCAACTGTTAAGCATGGGTGAGTTGAGTACCCAATAGTTTTTAGCAAACTATTACAGCTATCAACAGATTTGATGTGTCTTTAACAAAGTTGTAACCTTTGGACTAGCCAACTTTTTGATGGAATAGTCAACATCAGGTAAGTTGATAACCAGAGAAGGTGTGAAGAGAATCAACACCAAACCTGCAAACAACATACACAAAACTCTACAAAACTGTTAGTTTTTTTTTTCTTTTCTTTTTTTTTATACTAAACTTAGAAAGAAAAAAAAAAGAAATATACAACAAAATACCATACCAATCATTCCAAATAAGTTTCAATGTGAACACCATACTTAGTATCCAATTCCTGCTTAACCAAAATGCTCCTCTTGATAGCTCTAATCAACTGTTCAGCCATATGCATATCATTTCCAATCATATCTAGAGGAACAGTGAGCTTAACTTCCAGCAATTGGTGCATGACACCTATTGTAATTAGATATGTCACATCTGCCCAGCAATATAAACTCTTGCCAGTAGTAGTAATAATCATGTGAACATCAGGTAGAGGAAAGTATTTACAAGTATCAACCACCCAAGTCTTCTGTCCTTTCCACACATGAAAACTAACACCAGTAAAAAGATGAGAATCACAAAGAATTTGTAAATCTCCCAGCAAAAACATTCCAATCCCTTCAGGTTGATGAGTTTGATAATAAGAGACAACCCATCCATAAAGAGAAAGAATATCTTGCCTATCCACCATGTGTAAAATTTGACTTAGAAAAGTAAACTCTTTGGTTGAACCATCCTGTCTGTGAATGACATTGACTTGTCCTTGACCTGTTGGAGTGTCAACAAGTTCCCATTTGACTATTTTCTCCCAAACAACAGGATTTTCATCATCAGAATCAAAGTCAATAAAAGAACTATCCTTAGGTGATTCCCCCTTAGTGGCTTTTCTCTTCTTTGCAACAGTCTTCTTCCTAGTGCCAGGAGTAGAAGGAGTAACAAGTGAAGGATCACCAGAGGTCTCATCAGTGGGAACTGGTTCTAAAGCATCAGGAGATACACTCTTTGGTTCTTCAGAAGGAATGGATTCTGAAGCTTTAGGAACATCTGCTGAAGTATCATGAGAGACCTCAGGTTGATCTTCAGTAGATTCAGGGTGAGAAGCTTCAGTGGGAACAGACTCTGGAACAACATCTGAAGGTTCAGAAGGCTCAGCTGCAATATCAGGAGATGGTGAAGGAACAGCATCAGTAGATTCATCCACCTGAGTTAGCACTGAAGGAGAGTGAATTTTCTCCTGAGCACCAAATGATGACTCAGTGGATTCTGTGGGCTGATCAGCGGAATCATCAAGCCTGATCCTCTTAGCAACAGGCCTATCTAAAAGTCTGCCACGCTTCTCTAAGACATCCAGGACATTGATACTAGAAGAATGAAGATTAGAGATGATCTTGTCATAGTAATAAGTGAGCTGAGTGTCTGAAAAGCCCCAAACTTTCTTTTGAGTCCATCCTGACCCAAACATAGAACACCCTTGATTCTTGACAAAATTCCACATATATTTTTTAATTTCTCCTTTTGTCCATGGTCTTTCCCTTAATTCTTTAGCTTTTCTCTCTTCCTCTGCTTGTCTCTGCAACTTACCTCTTTCAACCATCATCTTGGTAAAATCAGTCTCATGATAATCAACTCCAAGCACAGATTCAGCCAAAGCAGGCTTAGCAGCAACTTGGGAAGCCAAATTAAACCATTGCTCAGCCGATAACCTCTTAGCAATTTCATTTAACTCCTTTTTCCTTTCAGCAGGTAATGTATGAGTGAGTGAAGGACCCATTGCATCTAAATCAGCTTGTATCTTTCTAGCAAGATCCTCAGAAGCTTTCATATCCAAATCCCTCTTAGTCTTTTCAGCCTCTGCTTGTGCTTCCTCTTTAGCTTGCAATTGTGCTGCAAGCATTTCACTAAGCTTCTCATTAGCAAGTTCCTGCTTAGTTTTCTCTCTAGAAGGAATGTCTTGGGCACTCACAACAGACTTTCCTTTATCTTGGGAAATGACAACAGTTTCAGGAGGAACAAAAGACTGAGTAGATGTATCCACTGCTGGAGAACTATCAACATGTAATTCGCTGAGGCATCAGCAGGAACTTCCTTTGGCAGTGGATCAGCTATTGTTACCTTGGCAGATGAAACCACATATTCCTTTCCAGCAACAAAGACTGTATCTGCTGATGGAGAAGTATCAGCAGTATGCATGGCAGCAGGAACATCACTTGGTGGTTCATTCTCCTTAAGATTAGCATCAACATCTGGCATAAGAATATCATCACCACCAGACACTGTAGAAGTTTCAGCAGCTTTCTTTGCCAAGTACTGTCTTCTACTTCTTCTGCTGAAATGAAGTGTTGGTTTGGATTGGGAAACTTCAGCAGCTTTGGGTGTAGAAGCATGTGTCTGTCTAGCCACTTCAGCCAAAATTTCAAGGGAGTCCAAATTACCCTCCTGAGACACTTCAGCAGTATCAATTACCACCTTTCTTTTCTTCTGCTAATTCAGTTGTGCCTCTAAATCCTGAACTCCGCTATTCAGCTTCTCAATTTCACCTCCAAGAGTGGACTTGGTATCAGCAAGCTCCTTTTGGAGATCATCAGTCTTTCTTATATACCTGCAAAGCAAATCATATACAGAAGTGAGAGTAACAGGGTCCTCTGCTCCACCAACAGATTGCTTTGTGGTAAAAGGAGCTTCATTGAACCTAGCAGGAGAAACAGACATATGTACAACATTGGGAGAGCCTTCATTATTTGGCTCTCTCACAGGACTATGTGTAAGTAATCTAGTAATCTCAGGCTCAAGAGGTGTAGGTACTTGTGTACCCAGAGACTGAAGTGTCTCTTCAACCTCAGGAGTCAGCTCATCAGGAGCAATCTGAGATGGTGATGGAACAGGACTAGTTACAGGGGAAGGTGAAGGTTGGTCAGGAGAAACAGGTAGTGGTTCAGCAGTTGTAGATGGGTCTCCCTCATTTACCACTGAAGGATTACCATCAACAGCAACACCAGAAGATGATGGATTACCATCATCAGCAGCATTTTGAGAGGGCAAATTGCCATCAGCATCACCCTAAACCACATCATCATTGCCATTTGGCAACATAGCAGCTAACAGAGGGCGATGTTCCCCATTATAGTTAGTTTTCATTGAGGAAAACAACTTAGAACCAAGACTCTTAATAGGTACATGAATCCTATCTTCAGTAGTAATGTCTAAAATGATTTGTAGAAACCTAGGGTACATTAAAAACTTATGATTTTGTTTCTCAGTATTTTCTAGCATATTAGCAAAAATAAACTTCGAGAAATTATAAGTTAACCCTTTAGAGAGACAGACAATACCACATCCCAATTGTAAAGAGAACTGATCCCATCCTCCACACTTATTGCTTATACACTGGAGCAGCAAATGCACCAAATACCTCCACTTGGGACAAAACTGATTCTTCTGCCACTTAGTTGTGTCAGTACTTTGATACCCAGCTTCCCTCAACCCAGCAAGTATTTCTTCAGTGTTGGAGTGGTAGAAACCATTCTCATCATCCAACTGAAGCTTAGTCCTGATCAAACCTTCAGTCACCACATACTCAACACCATCAATGTCAGCCACGATCTCTGTGTCAGATCTCTTCCTAGCAGACGCCCAAAATTGTTTCACCATAGATTCATAAATCACATTGGGACAATGTGTCAAAGCAAAATGAATCTTTGATTGCTGTAGAAACTCCACAATTGAATCGTATTCTTCATGACCCTTAGCCTTTTTCAAAATAGCATACTTGTTATGATCTTTCTTCAATTGAAGTTGTGCCATTTGAATTACTTTGCGTGAGACGGTTATGAATTACGAAAAGAGTGATGGGTTTAAATGGAGTGATTGGAGAATAATATAGTTTAGGCAAAGATATGCAAAGTAGGTTATATTTGGAAGTTCCCCAATCGTGGTCAAAACTATCGAAACAAACTATTGACCAAGTCTGACGTGTAAAGTGGAATCCTCCAATTTCAAAATTACCCTTCAGTAGAAATAGAAGTCAATCTGCTGATGGATGGTCAATCAGCAGAAACCAAGCAAGAGTAAAAATATCTTCGGTGAATATCTTGATTTTTACTGTGCCACCCAACTCACATTAATGATCATAAAGCCTCGACTTTGCCTATTTAATAACCCTCAAATCACACTTATTAGATATCAAATTAACCCAAATCATATCAAAACCCTAATTTTACAATTACCCCAAATTCAACATCAAACAATGTCGTCCAAACCCATAATCATAGACCTGACCTCCTCCTCTTCCTCATCAGATTATGCAAGAGAGATGGAAAGGCGTTGGAATGCTTTGGAAAAGGGGGAGCCAAGCAATACCCCCGTTCCTGCTGAGAGACAATATGTCTCTCCCTTCATCTTTACATCTGATGAAGACTCTTTAGAGGATGAGGACTAAGATCCATTATTTCTTCCTCCTTCCACACCAGAGAGACCCCAATCAAGGCCAAGGAAGAGAAATCCATCTCTTCCAACATCACGGGGTGTGGTGTTGGGTCTTCCTGCTCTAGGATCTGGTTCATCTTACCATGGACGCAGGGGACAGGGCAAGAAGACAGATGTAGTGGGTAAGGGGAAGGGAAAAATGGAGTAGAAGATGATGGGATGTTACCAAGGACCAAAGATATAAAACACAGTTCCTGAGCATCTTCTTGCCTTGAACTGAAGTTATAAAAGTAGGTACTTGAGCATCTTCATCGTCTTCCTCATCATTCTTCCTCCTCTTTTTTTTCCATTTTCATCTTCAGCTTCTTCATCGTATTGGTCATGCATATCCACCAGTCCCTTTTGTAATGGATGATCTTTGTAATCTACTTTAAAGTCATATGTAAGCTGTAACTTGTTTCTTGAATGAATGAACTTTGCTTATATGTCAATGCTTGTGTATTACTTCAGTAGAAGCAATGTGTATCAGTAAGAATGACTCTTCAGTAGAAACAAAGCTCAGCAAACATGACCACTTTTATTTGAAAAATAGCTCTGTGGTGAATAACAACTAAAGACCAATAACTTCTCATAAGGACATTCTGCAAAATAGACATAGAGTAACAAACAGAACAAACAAAACTTACAGAAACATTAGTGATTAAAAGTTAGCAATAATCAATAATGATATACAAACATATACAACATCAATAAAAATCTTCCTCTAAGGCATATGCCTCCCCTTAGGCCTATGCCTCCCCTCAAACATAGCATTCAAGGGTTAACCATCCCAATGTGGACCACTAAGTGATTAAACCTAGGTCCATCCAAAGCTTTTGTTAATAAATCAGCTACATTATCATCAGTATGAATCTTAAGCACCTGAATTAAATGTTTTTCATTTGCATCTCGAATAAAATGGTGCCTAATCTCAATATGTTTAGTCCTTTGATGAAAAACAGGATTTTTAACAATGGAAATGGTACTTTGATTGTCAATATAGATTTTAGTGTTCATGAAATTGAACCCATAATCCAATATTTGATTCTGAATCCAGAGTACCTGACCACAACAGTTGGTAGCAGCAACATATTCTGCTTTAGTAGAAGAGGTAGCCACTATGGTTTGTTTCTTGCATTGCCAAGAGATGAGTCTTCTACCAAGAAATTGACAACCTCCAGTTGTGGATTTCCTGTCCAAATTAGCTCCTGCATAGTCACTATCACTGTATGCTTCCAGCACAAATGGTGATTCCCTTGGGTACCAAAGACCTAACTTAGGTTGGCCTTTAAGGTACTTGAAAATTTTCTTCACAACATTTAGGTGGGAAGTCAATGGAGTGACCTGATGTCTTGAGCAAGCACTGACAGCAAAAGTGATGTCAGGCCTAGAAGCTGTGAGATACATAAGTGATCCAATCATGGATCTGTAGAGATACACATTAACAGCTTCATCTTGTTCATTTGGATTTTTCAGCTTGGGAGGTTTATAGGGAGTATGTACAGTCCTCAAAAGTTCAAAGTCAAACTTCTTTAAGATATCCTTTAAATATTTCTCCTGATGGATAAAGATGCCTTCGAGTTGTTGTTTGACTTGTAGCCCTAAGAAAAATGTTAGTTACCCCATTGCACTCATCTGAAATTCACCTTTCATCAAATCTGCAAATTCCCTGCACCATGCTTCCTTTGTGGAGCCAAAAATAATATCATCCACATACACCTGTACTAGAATGATATCCCTGGAGTTTTTCTTGATGAAGAGAGTCTTGTCAATAGCTCCTCTTCTGTATCCATGTTCCAGAAGGAAGGTAGATAGCCTAGCATACCAGGCTTTAGGTGCTTGATGAAGGCCATAGAGTGCTTTGACAACCTTGTACACCTTCTTAGGATTTTGTGGGTCTTCAAAGCCTTGTGGTTGTGTAACATATACTTCCTCCTCAATCTTACCATAAAGGAAGGCACTTTTGACATCCATCTGATATACCACAAATCCCATATAAGAGGCAAAGGTCAAAAATAGCCTAATTGCTTCTACACTAGCAACAGGTGCAAAAACTTCAGTATAATCAATCCCTTCTTCTTGTCTGAAACCTTGAGCCACCAATCTTGCTTTATTTCTGACCACTATACCTCTTGCATCCCTTTTGCATTTTAATATCCACTTGGTTCCAATAGCAATTTTACTTGCAGGTAGATCAACAAGGATCCAAACATCTTGCTTCTTGAATTGGTGTATCTCTTGCTGCATAGCTTCAACCCAACTAGGTTCACTCAAAGCTTATTTAACGCTTGTTGGCTCAACTTGGGACAAGAAACAAGCAAACAGACAATGCTTCTGATTTGTGTGATTGTCTCTCTTCTGAGTAGACACATATGTTAGAAATGCACATTGTCCAAATTTGGTATTCTTAATGGCACTCCTGGTTAGAACCATAGCATTTGGATCACCAAGTATATTATCTTGAGGATGAATGGTGTTGATCCTTTTAGTAGTAACAGGATTAACATCAATGGAGGTGTCAAGATTGGTTATTGTAGGAGCAAAGTCTTCATCATAAGAAGCTGATTGAAAAATGCCATCACTTTGTTCAACATTAGCAAGATCTGAGGGGGTGGGAAACCTGCCAAAAGGTTCATCTAAACTTGTGGATGTGACAGTAGAAATAGGTATTGCAGCAGAATTGCCTTCAGCAGAATCGGCAGCAGATGCATCAGCAGAAATAGATTTTCTGCTCTCTTCAATAGCAGCTTGTTTCAAGAGTGCTTTAGTGTCTTGAGCAAATTCAAGACCAAGCCTTTCAGCTTCTTCAGTAGCTGCATGCTCTTGCTTTTTGAGTCTAGCAAGATCTTCTGCATAAGTTGTTGTCCACATCATCAGCAGTTTTGGCATCAGAGGCTTCTGTGTTAGGAGGACTTGCAATATGAATAGGTAGAGAAGATACAACAATAGGGGGTTCATCACATTCAGAATCACTATCTGAGTCATCTTCTAGGGTACCTGCAATGTTAGTAGGTGACACTTGTATACCTGCAGAGGGGTTAGTTTTATGTCTTGTATACCCCAAATGATCTGCCAAATAATCAAGGTCAAAATACCATTCATGACCTTTTCCCTGAGCATTTTCATTATCTTCCAGAAATTTCAGGTTAAGAGTCTCTTCTATCTTCTTTGCAGCTAAATTATATACCCTGTATGCTATGAGCTGAGTAACCAACAATATACCCTTCAGCAGCTTTTGCTTCAAATTTGCCAAAGTGATCACTTGTATTCAGAATAGTCACTTGACATCCAAAAGGTTTCAAGTATTCAATGGTACGTTTCTTCCCTGTCAGAAGCTCATAGGGTGTCTTATTATGAGGTTTAGTAATCAACACCCTATTAAGCACATAACAAGCAGTGTCAACTGCTTCAGTCCAAAACATAGTGGGAAGTTTAGAATCAGCAAGCATAGATCTTGCAGCTTTTATTAGGGTTCTATTCTTCCTTTCTGCAACTCCATTTTGTTGTGGAGTCCTAGGATTGCTATAGTCTCTTTTAATACCCTTTAACCCACGGAGTTCAATAAGATTGGCATTTTTGAACTCTGTCCCAATGTCACACCTTATACCTTTGATCTTTTTGTTAAGTTGGTTTTCAATGAGGGCCATAAATTCTTTCAGTGTCTGAAAGGTTTGATCTTTAGTCACCAAAAAGAATGTCCAACTAAATCTACTAAAAGCATCAGTGATTACCAAGCAGAAGTAATTATGGTCAATACTCCTGATGGATGTTGGACCAAAAAGATCCATATGAAGTAACTGCAAAGGTTCTGAGATTGTGCTCACAGCAGTAATAGCCTTATAAGAAGCTTTGTGTTGCTTACCCTTGTTACATGCAACACAATTGTGTTCATTAGTGAATATCTTGGAAGGAAGTCCAAAAACAAGTCCATCTTTGGCAAGCTTGTTGATTACTTTGAAATTAACATGTGCCATCTTGTAGATTCATCCAAGGATGCTTTAGCCACCAAGCATGCTAGATCACCTTCTGGCTTGACATCATTCAAGTCGAATGTGTAAAGATTATGATTTCTTGGAACCTTTAGCAATACATGACTGTCATCAGGTATTTTGAAGTCAGGTGAAAGAATGAGACAACCCTCTTCAGTGAAAAGCACAGGAATCTTTTTGTCTCAGATTTGTGAAACTGAGAACAAATTGAATCCTTGTAGTTCCTTCACATAGTAGACATTCTCAAAATCCACCTTCGGAGTTCTAATGGTTCTTTTACCAGTGATTCTTCCTACCCCACTTCCAAATCTCACTATTCCTCCATTAAAAGGGACAAAATCATGTAGCTTCTCTTGATTCCCAGACATGCTTCTTGAGCACCCACTATCAACAATACCTAAGTCTTTATTTAAAAGAGGATGTTCCTACAACAAAAAAAGTTAATATACAACAACATGAATATCTGGAGAGACTTAAGTCATGAAAGACTTGAGCCTGCCTTGTGGATCATTATTATGTAGCCAAGAAGATGAGTTAGATCCACCATTGTTCCTGAAACCCCTGTATTTCTATGGTCTTTTAAATGTCCAAGAACAATCTGCTGAGGACTTTTCAGCAGAATCCCAATTTGCCCTTCCCAAAAACATTGGGTCATAATACCCAGGCCAATTACCATTTTGAAAATAAGTATGATTAAATCCATAAAATGGTCTAGACACATATCTATTCCTATCAGCATATCTATCAGTATAAACAGGGCCTTCAGCAGGACAGATCTTTCATCAGAAACTTAATTGGTTCTGCTAGTGATATGTGGAACATTTGTCCACATTGGTCTAGGTCTGTTATTAGCAACAGACACACCCATCCTCTTATCATAAAAGTCACAATCCTTAATCAAATGCACTTTACTACCACAAACAAAACACTTCTTCTTCTTAGACGATTTATTGCAACCACAAGATGTCTTATTAAACACAGAATTATTCAAATAAACATCAGATATAGAATTGTTTTGCAAATACTGAAAGGAATTGTTTTCAAAAGTAGTAAATAACAAGTCTTCAGAAGAGGCTATCTTAGAAAGAACTTCATCAGCAGCAACTTTAGAGTCCACAGACTTGTAAGATGGTTTGACAGAAATCTTTATTGAGGACTTGGGTGATTCTGACTTGGTCTTGGAATCACAACTGGCATAACTAGAGGCCTCTGAGGCCTTGTCCCTGAAAGAACAAGAGACATTTGCATTAGAATCATCACTAGAGATACTTCTAGAGTCAGGGGAGTTATTAATCCTAATGCCAGTGTGTACATGTGATTTTGGTAAGTCTAACTTATGGGATATAGGTTTAGGGGTTCCTAGGGTTGTGGGAGAGTCAGAGTGATTAGTTTTACATGTAAGGTTTGGCAAGTCTTCAGACTTTTTGCCAAACAAATGGTGTGAACCATCAAAGTCATAGGTTTTGGTGGTAGGCATGAATACACCTCTAATAGGTCCTGGTACAGCATGCATCTCACCTTCCTTTAAATATTTTACAGGTACAGAGTAATTATTACTTTTCTTATCTAAGTAGTGGTTTGCTTCTGGACCAACATATTTCTTAAACCCTAGACCAATCTCAGATGTCACAAATTTACTTCCATAGAGCAAACTTGCTAATTTATCACCTGAAACTAGCCACTCTTTATGCCTAGCTACTTCCTTATCTAACTTATCTTGCAAAACATCTTTCTCAAACTCAATTCTAGCTTTTTCTTTTTCAGTAAACTTTAATTCATTGCTAGTAATCTCTAAATCTCTATTTAAAACTTTTATCTTTTCCTCATAGGAAAATTGATTTTGTTGATACCACACCTTCTGTTGTTCTAAAGTTTTAACAGCTTCTTTGTAGGTTTGAGCTTCAATAAAGCTAGTATTATATTTTGGTTTCATATCATCATAAGCTTCTTTAAGAGTTTCATATTTGATATCACACCCAAAAACACAAGTAGATACCTGTGGAGATATTCCCAGGAAAGCAAAGTCAGCATCACAACTAGCCATGCAGGAGATTTGAGGAGAACTGCTTGTTGCTCCTTCAGATTCATGGTCATTCCAGTCAACACAAGCATCTTTAGTAGTCACCAAAGCTTTTGATTCTCCAGCCTCCACCTCCTTTTTCTTGTATGCTGAATACCTGGTACTATCTTCACCCTTATTGGTCTGGCACTCTCTTGCAAAATGGCCAACTTCTCCACATGCATAGCACTTCACTTTTCTTCTGTCAAACCGTGTTGCATCTCTTCCATTAACATTGAGATTTCTCCCAACCTTTTGCTCAAATCTTCTGACTTTGAGAGAAAGCATTTCCATTTGCCACTTTAAGTCCAACTCTTCCAAGGCAAGTTCCTCAACCTGCTCAAAATCTTCATATGCTAATTGTTGCTGCTTATCAAATTCAGCAACAAATGAATGAAGTACATCTTCCATTACATTGCTAATCTTTGGATGAGTCACTAGATTAGCATTTGAAAAAGACAATGTGGTAATGGGAAGACTTTGACTTGGAGTGGATGGACTTGAGTAAGAATGTGGCATGTAGTTTGAGTTAGAGATGATGAATGCAGAGTGTGAAGGAGATGTTGCATATGAAGAATGTCCTTTGATGTCGCCTTCCAAAGCTCTGAGTTTGTTATACAAGTCATCAAATGAGAGATAATCCAGGCCTCCTTTGGTTTTCAAGGATATGCTAACCTGAGACCATGAGGGAGGTAAGGCTCTTAGAAACCTGGAATTCACCTCCTCATTGTCACGTCTGGCTAGAAGCTGATTCAATTGACTTAGTATCTTCTGAAACCTATCATAGCCTTTGTGGAGATCCTCTTCTTCAGTTATTCTGAATTCTTGAAATTCTTGTTTCAACATACTCTTTCTCATCCTTTTAGATTCTTCATTGCCCCCGAATCTAGTTTTTATAGCCCTCCAGATTTCTCTAGCATCAGTCATGGAATGAAAATCTCCCATGTGGTCATCAGGGATTGCTTAAAGCAAAATAGTTCTTGCTTTGTTCTCCCTTTGTACAGCAAGGATCTCTTCAGCAGAAACTGGTTCCACAATCTTATAGTTACCTTCAGAATCTTTGACTTGCTTTTTAGGACGGCAGCCATTGAGAATCACATTCCAGAGATTAAAGTCGACACTTGCAATCCAGTTTTGCATCTTCATGGCCCAAATCTCATACTCGTCCTTCCTGAGATAGGGTAGCTTGGCGTTGCTGTTTGAGAAAGCAACTTTTTGTAGTTGCTAAGTGAGAAAGTTGGTTTCTGTGAGAGTGATATCGGTGTATGGTTTGTCTCCCATTGGTTCTAAGTAAAAAGATATTTGAGTGTGGTTAGATTACAGAGAGTATCTCGTGGCTCTGATACCACTTGTAGGATCTAAACCTTGATAGATCTTGAGCCAATAGATCGTTAGCCTACTAATGTAATCACTAGTAAGACTAAATAGATAACCTCTCTGAGCTTGTAGTTATTGCGGAATATAAAAACAAACTGTATATTAAACTTTGATCCTCTATGGATCGATATAATTCACTAATAATGTTTTTGAAACTCGTACATAATACAATAGCCTTGGGTTCCTTATATACTAGTGGAAACCCTAAATTCTTCTACAAGAAACGTATAACCATAATACTCTAAAAGATATTCTACAAATCTTATCTATAAATAACTAACTTCTATCCACGGATTAACAATATCCGCAGTATCACTATTCTTCAGCAGGTAATATACTTCAGCAGAAACCAGTATGTGCTTCGGCAGAAACCTGTTAGTAGAATCTTCAGCAGTATCTAAATACTGACTTCACTAATTCCTTACAGGAAACCACCCAAAAGAATCTCGCATTTCGACTTCACCTAAAGATCACAAAGATCACTATCAAGACTTCCACCCGGAAGTATCAAACCCCAACTAGATCCCCAATGATCTAGGCTTGGTCACCAAGACACAAGACTTCCCTTACAAACAATTGAATGAATATAAGTTTCTTTGAACCAAGCCCTAACCTAACCTAGTGACTCGATTCTAGTAGAAAGGGTATAGATAAGAAGACCCTCGACACAATCACAAGAGTAGATTAGGTTCTTGTGATTCTTCCCTTGCAAGTATATGTGTTCTTTCAAAGATGTTAGAATGATAATCAAGAACACAAGATTAGAGATAGAGATATAGAGAGATTTCAGAGTGTTTAGAGAGAAAGAATCTAGAGAGAAAGAATAATGGCAAGGATGGTATTTATAGGCCAAGAACCCAAACTTGGGAAATTTTACCGAGGCCGGCGCGTCACCCGCGCGTCAACACGCGGGCAGCGCGCCAGGCGTCTATAAATGTTTCCCAAGTGTTGGGTGTTTGGATCTTATAAATACCTATCCTTGCTAAACCCCCAATTGTACTTCACACTAAACCTTAACATTAATCATTCTAAGGTTTACCAACTCAAATAGCCAATTTGGAAATCATTTGTGAAGTGTTTAAAGAGAAGCCAAATTACCAAGGATTTAAAGTGTAGATAGAGTAATTTGGAAGGGGTAGAAGTGTATCTCCTCACATGGCATAGAAAAGAGAGAAAGAATATGCCAAGGAATATTCCAATGCATAGGGGAAGAATTAGATGGAGGGTTGAGAAGAAATGGTTTGAATTTGATGGTTAGGATCAAAGGGAGCCTCCCTTGGTTTTCAAACAATTTTGCATGTGGGGAATATGGATGGATGAGATGATCTCAGTTGAAATGGATGGCTAGGATCACACATGCCTAGGTTAGGGTTAAGAAAGGATATTCCAAGGAATATGCTTTGCTTGGGGGGAAAGGAGAAATAGAGGGTTGAGATGGTTTTGGTTTGAATTCAATGGCTAGGATCAAACACATGTGGTGGTATAGTGATATGTGGGAATCGCACCAGGCTTTACCTCTCAAGGGATCTTGAGAAGCTTACAACCCCCACCAGGCAGTGTACCTGATCGTTGTAGTATAGCATAATGACAAGTACCGGGGGATTGATCGTTCAGCTAGGAATAGTGTCGCTAGGATTAGAAAACCTAAATACTAGTTTTAAGATGAGGGATGATTATTTTTGTATTTTTATATTTTTTAGAAAGCAAGTAAAAATCTCGGGTTTGAAGGATTTGGGCGGAATTAGTTGCTAGTCAACTAACCTAATACTAAAGATGCAATCAAAATAAAATACTAGAAATGAAAATAAACTAAATTAACAAAGGTTGTGAGAAATAAGTGGAGAAAATGTGTTTACTTAGATTTCACTACTCCCTAGATATCTTTTACACGTTAATTACTTGTTATAGTTGCGTGGATGACGGATTGTATTCCTTAATACCATTCATGGGGTGGTGCACTTAATTCCCCAATCCTATGAGTGCCTACTTCACTCCTATGTCGAGCCGGCTAAGAAGCTCCTAACATGGGATCATTAGAATTTACTCATGCATTAAATACAACCAATAAAACCTAGTGCACATCAGTTCATGTTTCCTAAGACGTTCAAGCATGTTACCTTTGGAGATCTGCCAGTTTTCTTAAGCCTAACATCGAAATCATTCATCCAATACAACCATAAACAAGTAATCAACACATAATCAACATCTAGGTTTCATTAGATCCAAGCAAACACAAGATAGATCTAGCCTAGCATGATGGAATTAAGATAAGAACAAGATATAGACAACCAACACATAGACATATTGATTGAATTAAAAGAATACTTATCTCAATTACACATGAAAGGGATCAAGGGCTAAGAACCCTTGAAAAACCTGTAAAATTCGTACCAAGTTCGTACTTAGGGTTTCTCCAAAACTTCTCTCTTTTTAATGTGAAAATTAGAAAACTATATATAGGAAATAGGGTCTGACGGCGTCAAGACAAATCTTGTGATGCCGTCATCTCGCTGCCAAAATACTTCTCGGACTGCCTTAATCTACTTTTGACGCCGTCATGTGTTATGCATTTCCAGGCCGTCATGCATTTTACACTTGACGCCCTACCTTGTGACGCCGTCAATTCTGTACTGGGTCGTCATGGAAATTACTCTTGACGCCGTCAGAAATTCCTTCTTGACGCCGTCACCTACTGTTCCCAGCAAGAAAAATTAAGACTTTGGCGTTTTCTTCACTTTTATGCTCCAAAAACGTCCGAATTGCTTCTTTTTCCAGATTTCTCTCCCAAAGTACCTAAAATCACAAAAGGAATGATTTAGGGCAATATTTGATCAAATAAATTCAATTCTGGGCTTAAATGACCCCCTAAAAGTGGTTCATTTTTCGCCTCATCATATACCCTTACACTTGAGATTTGCTTGTCCTCAAGCAAATGCGCTTTTATTCTAGTCAAAATACAAGTTAGGGATCTTTTAACACTAATATAAAAGTAATTACAACAAATAATCATTCCACTAAAGACCAATAGACAAGCACGAAGGTCATATACTAGCACCTCACAAATAGTGTTTAGATACTCACATCTCTCGGGTGTAATAAAGTATAAATTACAATATGGAAACGGAAGATATCTCTCACTACCTGTCATAGCAAAATAGATTACCATAGGCTTGGGAAAGGATCAAACCTCCACCACATGGCGTAAGCACCTAGGATAAACTATCAAAGAGGTCTTTTAAAGGGTTGTAACGTTAGGTGTAGGGATATGAAATACACGGTTTTGTTGGATAAAGGAAGTTTTACTGGTGGCGAGTTAACAATTTTGGTTAATTACATGTACAATGTGGCGTTGCTAAGCCAAGACTAGACTCGACTTAAGCTAATAAATGAAAAATAACAAAAAATATAAAATGAACATAGAATGAAAAGGGATGGTAGTCCGTATGTTTTTTTCTCTTTTTTTTTTTTTTTTTTTTTTTTTTTTTTTTTGCATACACTCTTACCCTACCATCCAAAATAATACATCATAGGGAATGAACATTCCCCTTACACTTGAATTTTTACATACTTTACAATAACTAATCTAATGACTCAAATTAAGAAAATCAAAACATTTGGAGCACTTTTAAGATTAACGCACATACGGGGGTAATATATGATGTGCTTCCCCATTACTCCATAAAATAAGTACTTTACCCATGAGTCCCAATCGTCCCAAAACAATATGTACAAGGATATGACTCGACTTAGCAACCATGTAATCAATTAGATAGTTAACTTAGGGTTTAACAAATAACAATAATGCACTAAAAATGAGCGCATACACGGAAGGCTAAGGCGATTTGGTTGTACATTTAAGTGGGGTGTAACAAATTCTTCCTTTAAGTAAGATGCTTAAAGTTAGAAACGAAAAGATAGGCTCGGAGGGGTGTACTAGGGGTTTCGTGTACTAAAAATGAGTACAACGCTATGGTGTGGGAAAAATTAATTGACTTAACTAGCCAAGTAATATGACTTAAATGGTCAAGTAATTATGATACGGGTTTAACACAAGGGTGATCCTAATGCCTCTTATCATGTAGTAAATCCTACTACACGAATGTAGTCTCACTGGCAGTCTCGGGATGCATCACTAACGCAAGTTCTAGAATCTAAATACTACCGGTACACTCATAAGCACTAATAGTAAATGCTTTTCCTATCAAATCTAAAGGCCAACCTCACATATTTGGGTGGAAAATTTTTCTGAATATACGGTTATGTGCTAGTCATACAATCTCCTATCCATGAGACGCTTGCTATGGCTAAAGTTTCACTCCTAAATGTTGTAAAAAAATTTAAATTTGGCGCTAAAATTACACTAACAAGTATTTCTCATAGTTTTATTACACATCTACCATCAAACAAAACAAACTCAAGCGAAAGTGTACATGTAAGGTATCATCTTTTTACCCTCCCCTTACACTTAAGATGAACATTGTCCCCAATGTTCAAGTAAAGAATCTAAAAGTGAAAAAGTAAAAAGAATGAAATCAAATACTCCCCTGATTCGCTCGGTATGGATAATAAGGTGGCCAGGTTAAATCTTCCTCCAAGAAAATGAACAATCAAAGCTTTCCTTCCAGAATATAAATCATCTTCTTGTCATACATAACCTGTGAATCCTGAGAAAATAGACAAGACAACCTCGCATAAAATCGGCGACATCCTATATAAGTTACTAAATCCTAGAAAACGAGATAAGATATAATGCTTGTGGAATGAAGTTTGCAGATTTCCTGGAGATTATAAAACTTAATAATTCACAAAAACCATAAGACTCCGTTAGAAAAACAAAACCGGTAAAATTTCCAGATTTTTTACACGTGACGCCGTCATAAGTGACCTGCAGAAATTCTTATGTTAAGTTTTCGGAAAATTTCTGAAAAAACTTGGTTCTACTTCCTGGAAAATCCTGCAAAACTTCATTATGACTCAATACAAGCATTTGACTCTAACAAATATTCATATACATGTTCATTTAATATTGTGGAGAATCATGATCGGTTTGTTTCTTAAAAACATATTTGGGGTTTCCCCTTACACTTATCTTTTGCAAAAATACTTTTAGGTGGAGTTAAGACTAGGCCAAAACAACAAAGTAAAGTATTTCCACTATTTAATTGAGAAACATGATCTACCAACAATAAAAATAAAGCATGCATACGGAAGCAAATAGCAAACAAACAAACAAAATAAAATCACACGAAACATGGGTTGCCTCCCAAGAAGCGCTTGTTTTTGTTCGAGTCACGAGCCTGACTCTACCATTATTTAACGAAGATGGGAGAGGTTTTTCCTACACTTAGGATTAAGTGCGGGTGATAGTAGCGATATACACCTTCTCGGTGGAAGTATGCCTCGTGAGGAAAGAGTGGTGGATGAATTATATGCTCAAAAGGGTGTGCTCCTATCATCATAACCTTACTTAGTTCAGTTTGGTCAATAGGTGAGTTGAAGTTTTCTCCTAAAAAGGGATCATCTTCTAACAACTTTAAGAGACTCCTAGTTGGGAATCCATCTTGACCTAATAAACCCGGTTTAAACCCATAATGTTTCTTATGATCAATCATGAATGGGTGATGTAAGTATGTAAGGTCATTTTCCACTCCTATATTGTCTTCCTCTCTACAAGGCTTAGAGTCCACCACCTTTATCCTAAGACTACCCGGACTATATGGTTTGATGAGTGGATCGGGACCTATTTCAATTTCTAAATTCACATCTAAAGATGGAAGATTAGGTAACGGCTTTGGTTGAGGCTCCGGTTCATCAAAACTAGGAACTTCCCTAGAACTAAAAGAAAGGGTATCACTATAAGTGTTAAAACCTATATTCTCTAGTTGTGCTTGGTCTAAGGGTTCTACCTCAATTGGGGTTCCTATAGTCTCTCCTACTTCTTCCGGGTAAGTCACGGGTGGTGTGGGTGCCTCAAATGATGGTAGGACTTGTGGGGTATTTGGCGGGCTTGGATTTTCTACTTTATCATCCATCTTATCAAGATCACCTATATGCTCAGCTTGTATTGTGGTGAAATCAAACCACTCCGTATGCCCAGTTATCTCATCTATAGTTTTATCCCCAAACAAACTTCTTGCTTGTTCCCTCAAACTTGCTATCAATTGATCCGTAACAACATTTGTTGGGTTGTCCATTTTTTTTGCAAGTTTGGCACAATTCTCTAAGGTTTCCCATGCTTCATTAACACTTAATCCCCAAAGGTCCCCATCTGCGGCATGGTCAATGTCCATTTTGGTATAGTGGTCGAGGCGATGGTAAAATATTTCAATTTGGGACCACAAATCGAAATTATGATGAGGGACTTTTCGGAGTAAATATTTAAAACGAGCCCATGCATCATAGATAGGTTCATCTTCATGTTGTTTAAACATCAAGATGTCATTTGGAGTGGGTGAATTTAGTGGTTGGTAGTATGGTGGATTCGCGTTCTCCATAATGGCTAACGGAATAGTCAATGGAAAGGTTTTTTTTTTTACAAACAAAGACACAAAGAAAAGATATACTAAAGAAAACCTAAAAATAAAAATAAAATCTTACTAAAAAGGAATCTAGCAAGTAGACCTAATAAAAAGAAATTCTAACCTAGACAATAACTATTCCTCGGGCTGCGGTGCCAAAAACTTGATACGTTGGAATCGCACCAGGCTTTACCTCTCAAGGGATCTTGAGAAGCTTACAACCCCCACCAGGCAGTGTACCTGATCGTTGTAGTATAGTATAGTGACAAGTACCGGGGGATTGATCGTTCAGCTAGGAATAGTGTCGCTAGGATTAGAAAACCTAAATACTAGTTCTAAAGATGAGGGATGATTATTTTTTTATTTTTTTATTTTTTAGAAAGCAAGTAAAAATCTCGGGTTTGAAGGATTTGGGCGGAATTAGTTGCTAGTCAACTAACCCAATACTAAAGATGCAATCAAAATAAAATACTAGAAATGAAAATAAACTAAATTAACTAAGGTTGTGAGCAATAAGTGGAGAAAATGTGTTTACTTAGATTTCACTACTCCCTAGATATCTTTTACACGTTAATTACTTGTTATAGTTGCGTGGATGACGGATTGTATTCCTTAATACCATTCATGGGGTGGCGCACTTAATTCCCCAATCCTATGAGTGCCTACTTCACTCCTATGTCTAGCCGGCTAAGAAGCTCCTAACATGGGATCATTAGAATTTACTCATGCATTAAATACAACCAATAAAACCTAGTGCACGTCAGTTCATGTTTCCTAAGACGTTCAAGCATGTTACCTTTGGAGATCTGCCAGTTTTCTTAAGCCTAACATCGAAATCCTTCATCCAATACAACTATAAACAAGTAATCAACACATAATCAACATCTAGGTTTCATTAGATCCAAGCAAACACAAGATAGATCTAGCCTAGCATGATGGAATTAAGATAAGAACAAGATATAGACAACCAACACATAGGCATATTGATTGAATTAAAAGAATACTTATCTCAATTACACATGAAAGGGATCAATGGCTAAGAACACTTGAAAAACCTGTAAAATTCGTACCAAGTTCATACTTAGGGTTTCTCCAAAACTTCTCTCTTTTTAATGTGAAAATTAGAAAACTATATATAGGAAATAGGGTCTGACGGCGTCAAGACAAATCTTGTCACGCCGTCATCTCGCTGCCAAAATACTTCTCGGACTGCCTTGATCTACTTTTGACGCCGTCATGTGTTATGCATTTCCAGGCCGTCATGCATTTTACTCTTGACGCCTTACCTTGTGACGCCGTCAATTCTGTACTGGGTCGTCATGGAAATTACTCTTGACGCCGTCAGAAATTCCTTCTTGACGCCGTCACCTACTGTTCCCAGCAAGGAAAATTAAGACTTTGGCGTTTTCTTCACTTTTATGCTCCAAAAACGTCCGAATTGCTTCCTTTTCCAGATTTCTCTCCCAAAGTACCTAAAATCACAAAAGGAACGATTTAGGGCAATATTTGATCAAATAAATTCAATTCTGGGCTTAAATGACCCCCTAAAAGTGGTTCATTTTTCGCCTCATCATATAGGGAAGAGGGATTGGATGGATGGTTGAGATGTGTTTGATTTGAATTCAATGGTTAGGATCAAGCCCATGTGGTGATATAGAGATGAGATTGGATGGATGGTTAAGATGAGTTTAGTTTGAATTCAATGGTTAGGATGGAGGAGCCTCATTAGGGTTTCAAACAATTCCCCATGTGTTGAAAATAAAGGGTTGAGATGTGTTGTAAGGGAATGGATGGTTTAGATGTAGTGTGTAAGGGAATATGTAAGGGTGTAAGAGATTGTGTAAGAGAATATTTGATTTAGATATGATTGGTTTTGTCTTATGTATAAATGGGATTAAGAAAGGATTAAGGAATAATCTAATTGTCATTAAGAAGAAAAGGTTTAGACAATTAAGATTATAAGTTGAGAAAATCATAGGTTACTTATAAGTTCAAGTAACACAACATCGAGAATCCATAGTTTCATATATCGTGACTTTCCATGACTCGAAGTTCTCAACTAATACCTTGGTTCAAACAAGTTAAGTGCTTTGCCTTGATGTAAAGCATAACCCAAGTGGGAAAGGATGCATTTACGTAACCTGACCTTTGACTTAGTTTGACCAATAAGGGAGTAACCCGTTACATAATTAGAGAAGACGTAAGCACGGGATATGAGCATATGGATGCTTCAACATGATTTTACGTGAAATATACAAGCTCCCTAAGTTTAGAAAAGCCTTGACTAGAGGCGATAGTTAGAAAACATGAGTTGGCATTTTCCCATAAATGGGTGTTCTAAAAGTAGGATCTCTCAAGTCTCAAAACTCGTTTCGAGTGTTCTCAATTAAGTACATAACATATTCATACCTGTATTGAAAGATCCACATTTGTCGGGTAAGGGGAAAGCCGACTTTCAAAATTTGCCCAGAACCATACAGACTCCTGGCGCGTCACCCGCGCGTTGACGCGCAGGCAGTGCGCCAGGAGCAGACATTGGCTCCGGCGATTTTGAGCTAACGTTTGTTATTTTATGTGTTTCGATGGTTTATTTGTCATCATTAAAACATAAAGAGATCTTGATCATGTTGCCTCAACAATCTACCCCTTTTTGATGATGACAAACAAAAACCGAAAGCAAATAAAATTACCAAACTTAGCGAAGACAAAGCGCGCCTTTGGTGTAGCTTGCATCTTGTAATTTGATGAAGCCTTTAACATAACTTGATGGTCTTCACGCTCTTGCTTTCTTTCTCCCCCTTTTGTCGAATCAAAAAGGCGGGACTGAATGTGCTCCCCCTTGAGCATAGCTCCCCCTAGATCGTTGCTCCCCCTTGCTTCAAGACAGGGATCCATGGGTCAAGAGCCTCACCTTTGCAGTGGCCTAGCTACACATAGAAATCATAACATGCAACAAACAAGAAATCCTCACATCTGAAAGTTCCAAAATGGGTTAGGTTACCATTTGGAGACTTGCAACAAGGGTTAGTCACAATATTATGTATATATATGTATTTGTCCCATATGACTCCAATAACCAATAGTTGAGCATGACAAGGTTGAGAGAAGTGCATTTGTTATTATAATAAAGCATGAGAGCTAAAGTTACAACTAGATCATAGTACCAAGACATCAAAGAAACACAAAATACACACAATGCATCTAACAAACACACTTAGACAATACATGTTATAAGGAGACTATTTCTTGTGATCTACAAGATTGTCCTCACATGTGTCAACACCCCTATCTTGATGCACAATGCATGTCATGTTTGAGGCTAATGCTTGAAGCATTTTCACAGCGTCATGAAGAGATTTGAGCATCTTACGGGTTTCTTCTCTATGATCCTTAATAGCATTAAGCATGTCAATTGTGTTTTCGCAACAAATTGCATGATTGCCTTCACGAAGTTTTAGACTTAAGGGCTTCCTTATATTTTCCCAAACTTCTTCATTACCAATTCCCTTAGTTAGGGGTGATGTGGCTTGAGCATTTTGTGGATTGCTCCAAACATCATCTTGCAAAAGTTTTTCAAGGTTGTTCCTAGGATATTGTTGATGATTGTTTAGCATAAACCACCCATTTCCTATCCCATCATTCTTGGTTGTAGCTTGAGGGACAACATTGTTGTTAGCAATTTCTTCACTTCCATTGTTTCCACTCAAGGAATTAGTGTCATTACTTTGGAGGATGAAATTTTCAAGAACATTGTTTGGAGAAAGTGGTTGGTTATTCATTTTTAACTTAGATTGAGATTTTAGATGTAATGCTAGACAAGATCTCTAATCCTTAAATAATAGTAAAGTGGTATTTAGATATGAGTGATGACACTTATTATCCAACGGGTATTAAGGAAATTAGTACCAAGATTCCTCATTAGGTGTACAAATTGTGAAGATCAAGAAGAAGAGAATATATAGGAAAGGTAAATGTGCATGGATCACATGATCATGTGAAAAGTTATTCAAAGAGCAATGAGTGATCTAGTTGATCATTAAGTTATGATATGTGGACAAAATACATATGCTACCTACCATTAAGAATGCATCATAAATCGTTAAGCTATGCATCAAATTTTAAGCTATGAGGCATTATTCATTTAAATTTGGGTATGTAGCATGTAGTTTATCATATAAGGAGAACAAGATGAATTGGATACAACATCTTGAACACAAGTGTGAGTTGTAAAGAATCGTCAGATCAAAGACAAAATTTTCAAGATGAATCAAGATAATTTTGTGTCAAGTTTTCTTGTTCAAGCACATAGTATAGACATGTAGAATCTTGGACACTTATCAATCATAGTTTGTGTCACACCCCCAAAATACCTGAATGGCAGCGGAATGGAATACCTGAGGGTGTAACGGATCATAGCACACAACCAGGATATATTGAACGACCTAAAGTGTCGTTTATAAAATACATCGTTTGATTCATTCAAAATATTCCAAGTTATAAAACATAGGTCCCAAAAGTTAGAAAAAGGTTTAAGGAAATAGTTTAGCACAATCAAACGATAGTTCATAAGTGCATGAAATCCAAAAGTGACGCGTCATCCTTGATACACAAAGTGACTCCATGCAATGCCATGAGAATATGCCATTAGTTACCTGAGAAATACATTGCGAAAAACGGTCAACATAAAGTTGGTGAATAATCATAGGTTTATAAGTAAAATCTAGTGTACAAATGCCATAAGTAATGCCAAGAAATAGGATGTCCGGAAAGTATATACATTGGTTCTTAAGCTCATGACCCCGAAGCTAGACGTTACTTGGCCCCAATGAGTGTTTACCAGACACTCTAATAATAAAGACATGAAATGCATTCGTCCCATTTGGAGCAACCCAAACACGAATGGAGGCGTCACCCTCGATAGATCTATCCACTCACTCCCGCTTAGTACCAGAAATTAACGGTCCATGATAATAAAAGGGGACTTTTCAAGACGTGGTAATAAGGAAACTTAAGCAATGTATGAATTTTTATACTTAGGCATGTACACAAAAACAAGTAATGCAATGTATTCTCCCCCGTGGGATTTGAAATCAAAATATAGAATTAAAACGGGGCTATGAAACTCACCTCGAAGTGATGGTGCAAAGATGGTGCAATGAGGTAAAAGTAGTCGGGACAATGAGGCGCGAGTACTAGCCGCAACCTAAATGAATAATCATGATCTAACTTAGATCAAGCCGAAATGAAATGAATGCACATGCACATGATACTCATACCACTCGTAATTTGGAAATACTAGTTATCGTCATAGTAAAATAGTTTCCATATATAGGAGTATATAACTTGTCATATTAACTCGTACGAAAAAGTTAGCGTTATAATCCTTGTATCAAAACCTTAGAATGACGTCGTCATGTCGTATAAATATTCCTTCGGGTCGTACGTATTCGTTTGTTAAGAAAATAGTCATTAGTAACGTTGCTAGAAAATATACCATTTAGTACGTACGTTATTATTTTTATTTGTGACTATATATATATATATAGTTTTGACAATGTTAAAACGGGTATAACTCGGTCGTTTTAGGCTCGTTTTCCTTGTTCTTTATGTCCACGGATTAGTCTTTGTGTATACTAGTATATTTTTGATAACTCGGCTCCTCTAGGTTACGTTTAATGCCTCTAATTACCCGTCGTATTCTGCCAATCAGCAAGCAGTTTTTACAAAAATAGTTTTCGTCGTTAAATTTGCAAAAATCATAACTCCTTCGTTATAAACTCGTTTTAATCCGTTCTTTCGCCTAAAGTTTCGTTTTTGAAAGTATTTTCTAAATCTTTGGTCAAAACTTAGCCATCATCTACTGATTTTCCCACGAAATTAAAATAGGGACAGCAGGTATATCAAAAGTTTCAAAAACCATTTTCAAGTCTCCAAACTAGTTCCATCATCCATCAAACCACTTTCAAACACCACAAAACTAGTCTAATCCTACCATACACCTTCTTAGGGTGTCATGGGTTCCTAATCACCAAAACCAAGTAGATCTAACAAGGATCTAACCAAAAATCACTTCTAGGGCTTGTATGATCAAAAGTTTACAAAAATAAAGTGGTATAAGTTAATGCATGTATGAGATCTTGCAAGAAACATGTATAAACATAGTAATAACTTTGTAAAAATTATGAAATGAGTTTAGTAAACTTACTTGTAAAATTAGGGAAGTTAAGATGATTAAAACCTAATAATCCTTGAGTTTGTATCTCAAAACTCTAACAAGGATGTTATAAGAACAATTTTTATACTAAGATCTTTGAAAAATTTCTTGGTCTTGCTTCCTTTCTTCCTTGGCCGTGGGTTAGAGAGAGCAAAAGAGAGAATATGAATTTTTTTACTAGTTGCAAATGAGATAAAAATCTTGTATAAGTATATATGTATTATTGGTTTTTATTATTATTATATAAAATGGTTAGTGAAAGGCATTAATGAACAAGGAGTATGTAAGTAAAATTGTAAGAAAATAGCAAGGGGGGGGGGGGGGCAAAGTCAGGGGGGGGGGGGGGTTGTGTAAGACTTTTGGTGTAAAAATGCATTATTAAGTGTTGTTTTGTAGTTTTAAAAATGTACCGGGTACCGGGTTAACTAAAAATAAATTTTAACGGAGTTAACCGGGTCATAATAAAGTTATAAAAATTATAAAAATAGGTTGGATAAAATTATTGGGTGTTTAGATAATTATAGTTTAATTTCTACGAAAACCGTCGAAGTTTTAGTAAACTTAAGTTAATAATTAAAATAAATATCCAAAATACCGGGTAAATTAATATTATAATTTTTATATTATAAAAATAAATATAAAAATTTATTGGGATCATAGTCGGGAGTGTCAGACATGTTAGACACATTTATAGTTCGCGTATTAGTGTTTATTTAAAATAATCATACGTAAATCGTTAATTGTACCAAAAGTATAAAGTTAACTATCCTACGAGTGGAATAGCATGCAAGTGCCCTAATGATGATATGTCGACTATTTCTAGTCCGTATGAAATGTCCCTGATAATAATGCATGAATTCGCTCCTGAACCAATACGGTTACGCGAATTTGAACACTCGTAAACTAAATTTACGATGACATGAATAATGCACGTGAATAGTGGTTTTCTCTCAGAAATGAATAGTGTCAAGTGAATAGTAAAATTTCTGAACGTGTCTTGGAATGTCAAATTGACCTCAAAAACGATGAATAGTAAAATGATGAATAGTGATCGATGAATAGTAATTTGTGAATAGTAGAATGTCGAAGTTTGGAAAAATGACCTGAAATTGTGGGTTGTGACAATCGCCCATCCAAAAAGGAATTCAGTCCCTGAATTCAGTTAGTGTTGGTCTCGGTAATTGGCTCGGTGAAAAGTTGTGGATACTTGCGTCGCATCTGGTCTTCTCATTCCCAAGTAAACTCGGGTCCTTTTCGAGAATTCCAGCGAACCTTCACGATCGGAATTCGACTTTGTTTCAACTGTTTGATCTCGCGATCCATTATTTCAACTGGTTCTTCCACAAAGTTAAGCTTGTCATCGAGTTGTATTTCTTCTAATGGTATAATGGCAGACTCGTCCGAAAGATATTTCTTGAGGTTCGAAACATGAAACGTGTTATGTACGTTGCTAAGTTCTGATGGAAGTTCAAGCTTGTAAGCAACCGGACCAATCCTCTCCAGGATCTTGAATGGCCCAATGTATCTCGGGTTCAACTTCCCGCGTTTTCCAAATCGTATCACGCCCTTCCAAGGCGAGACTTTCAACATGACCTTGTCTCCGACCTGAAATTCCAATGGTTTGCGTCGAATATCTGCGTAGCTTTTCTGTCGACTTCTTGCAGTTTCGAGTCTCTCTCGAATCTGAATTATCTTTTCTGTTGTTTCTTGTACCATTTCTGGGCCAGTACATTGTACTTCACCGACTTCGGCCCAACAAACTGGAGATCGACACTTACGACCATAAAGTGCCTCGAATGGTGCAGCCTTAATGCTTGAATGGTAACTGTTGTTATAGGAAAACTCGATCAACGGCAAATGGTTAGCCCAACCATTTCCAAAGTCAATCACACATGCTCTAAGCATGTCCTCAAGTGTCTGAATAGTTCTCTCGCTCTGACCATCGGTCTGAGGATGGTAAGCAGTGCTCATGTCTAACTTAGATCCAAAAGAATCTTGTAATGACCGCCAAAAGTTTGAAGTAAAACGACTATCTCTGTCGGAAATGATGGAAACTGGTGCACCGTGTCTTGAGACGATTTCCTTGACATAAAGTCTAGCAAGTTGTTCCATTGTATAAGTCTCTCTAATGGGTATGAAATGAGCTGATTTGGTAAGACGATCAACAATTACCCAAATAGCATCGAAACCTCCTGACGTCTTAGGAAGTTTAGTGACAAAGTCCATAGCAATACGTTCCCACTTCCATTATGGAATCTCTGGTTGTTGAAGTAACCCTGACGATTTCTGGTATTCGGCTTTCACTTTAGCACAAGTAAGACATTTGCTGACATACGTAGCAATTTCTGCTTTCATGTTCGGCCACCAATAAAGCTTTTTGAGATCTTGATACATCTTATCCGAACCTGGATGAATAGAGTACTTTGACTTGTGTGATTCATGCATAATCAATTCTCGCACTCCACCATAGAGTGGTATCCAACTTCGGTCCTTGAAGCATAACACTCCGTCTGATCTCTTTATAAAGCCATTTTCGCTTTCTGGCATACCATAAATTTTCTCGTGTGGTCGGTTTTCTTCCTTGAGAGCCTCAATCTGAGCTTCTAAAATCTTCGATGGTAATGGCGAAATGATAGTCATTCCTAATGACCTAACTCTCAAAGGTTTGAGTCGTTCTTTTCGGCTAAGTGCATCTGCTACAACATTCGCTTTTCCTGGGTGATATCGGATTTCACAATCGTAATCACTCAACAATTCTAGCCAACGACGTTGTCTCATATTAAGTTCCTTCTGATCGAGTATATGCTGTAAGCTCTTGTGGTCGGTAAAAATTACACACTTAGTACCATAAAGGTAGTGTCTCCAAATCTTGAGTGCAAAAACTACCGCACCCAACTCCAAGTCGTGCGTAGTGTAATTCTTCTCGTGTGTCTTAAGCTGTCTAGATGCATAAGCTATTACCTTCTCGTGTTGCATTAGCACAGCTCCAAGCCCTTGATGCGAAGCATCGCAATATACCACAAAGTTCTCAATACCTTCAGGTAGTGACAAAATCGGTGCGCTACACAGCTTTTGTTTCAATAGTTGAAATGCGGACTCTTGTTTTTCTCCCCACTCGTACTTTTCATTCTTTTGTGTCAGCTTTGTCAACGACTTCGCTATCTTAGAAAACCCTTCGATAAATCTTCTGTAATATCCGGCAAGTCCTAGGAATTGACGAATTTCCGTAGGAGACTTGGGCGTAGCCCAATCCTTAACTGCCTCGATCTTTGCTGGGTCGACTTGTAAACCTTGGCTATCAATAACATGGCCAAGAAATTGAACTCTTCGTATCCAAAAATCACACTTAGAAAACTTGGCATACAATTGCTCCTTCTTGAGTAGTTCCAGGATTGTTCTGAGATGTTCTTCGTGATCTTCCTTACTCTTGGAATAAATCAAGATATCATCAATGAATACGATCACAAACTTATCGAGATACGGTTTGCACACCCTATTCATGAGATCCATAAATACCGCAGGTGCGTTTGTTAATCCGAAGGGCATCACTTGAAACTCATAATGACCATAGCGTGTTCTAAATGCCGACTTCGGGATATCCTCTTCCCGAACCTTAAGTTGATGGTAACCGGATCTTAAATCAATCTTGGAATAAAAACTAGAACCTTGTAACTGGTCGAACAAGTCGTCAATTCTGGGGAGTGGATAACGGTTCTTCATCGTTACCTTGTTCAGCTCACGATAGTCGATGCACATTCTGAAAGTTCCGTCCTTCTTCTTCACAAACAAAACCGGCGCTCCCCAAGGCGAGGAACTCGGTCTAATGAATCCTTTGTCCAAAAGTTCTTGTAATTGATTCGACAATTCTTGCATTTCTGAAGGTGCAAGTCTATACGGTGCTCGTGCAATTGGTGCAGCTCCTGGCACTAATTCAATTTGAAACTCAACTTGGCGTGTAGGCGGAAGTCCTGACAATTCTTCCGGAAAAACCTCTTGAAATTCCTTAACAATTGGCACATCTTCAAGTCGTTTCTCATCCGACTTCTTCTCCGTGATGTGAGCCAAGAATGCATAACAACCCTTCTTTATGTACTTCTCGGTCTTAATGCACGATATGATACTGAGTCTAGTTCCACTTCGCTCTCCACGAACAACCAAAGTTTCACCGTTATAAGGAAGGTGAACAACTTTCTCATCACAAATAATTCTCGCTCGATGCCGAGATAACCAATCCATACCGATCACAACGTCGAAACTTCCAAGTTCTACGGGCATAAGGTCTATATTGAATGGATGGTTTAGGAAATTTATAGTGCAACCACGAACAATGGTGTTGGTGTTAACTAAAGACCCATCGGCTAATTCAACGATATAGGAAATGTCTAATGGGGTTGGTTCTATGTTAAGTAAAGGTGCAAATGCAATAGAAACAAAACTTCTATCCGCTCCTGAATCAAATAAAATGGATGCATAACGATTATTAACGAGGAACGTACCCGCAACAACATTCGGGTCTTCTTTGATATCGTCTCCTCCCATGACATAAGCTCTTCCTCGAGCTTTTCCATCTTGATTTCCAGTTCCTTGATTCTTCTTCTTTGGGCACTCATTCTTAAAGTGTCCAAGTTCTCCGCAACCAAAACATGTTACCGGTGGTTTCTGATTGTCACCCACGATTGGAAGTCTACAATCTTTGATGTGGTGACCAAGCTTCCTGCAATTTCCACACAAATCTGGACAACGACCTGGGTTATGATGCTTCTGACACCTTTCACATTTAGGTAAGTTACCAGTGTAACCTTTCCTTTCAGTCGGCCCTGCAGCATAGGCCCTTGCCACTTCTTGCCTCTTAGGTGGCGGCTGAACAACGTTTCCACCTTGGTTGTAGTCAAACCTTCTCTTGTTGTTGTTATTGTTGTTTGGATTGTTGTTTCGGTTATTGGGATAGTTGCGGTTCCGATTGTTGTTATAGTTGTTGTTGTTCCGAGTGTTGGTGTAGTTGGTGTTGTTTGAACGGTAGTTGTTGTTGACAGCAGCTTTTCCTTTTACCACTTGGACCATGAGTGTCTGAGTTATACGAATAGCCTTTCCATTGATTGAGGGTCAAAAGAAATCACATCTCCTCGAACACTTTCGGGCAATCCACCAACAAAGTTTTCCATCTTTTTCTCATCATCGGGAACCATAGTTGGACATAATGCAGCCAACTCCTGAAACCTTCTGAAATAAGTCTCAATGTCATCACCTTTAGTCACAAGCTCATTAAATTCCGTTTCCATCTTTTGCACCTCGGTACGAGGGCAAAACTTCTTTGTCATCAATTTCTTGAATTCCTCCCAAGTAAGCTTGTGAGCATTTTCCATACCAATCGGCTGAGCATACGAATTCCACCAAGACATAGCTTCATCAAGAAGCATACCTGTAGCAAATTTTACCTTGCTGACATCCGGGCATCCACACATGAGAAATACGTTCTCAGTCTTTTCAAACCAGCGGATTAAAGCAACCGCTCCTTCGGTACCCTTAAATTTGATAGGATCACTAATCTTGAAATCTTTCCATGTACATTCACGCTTAGTAGTGGGTGGTTCCACCGTTCCTGTATTCGAAGCAATCTCAGCAGCCCTTGCAGCAACCTCGGCTCTCTCAATCTCTAGAGCTTCTGCAATACTATCCCTGACAAACTTGCGGATAGCGGCTTGAGTCATGGCGGGTGTTTCTGGTGCATTCTTACCCTTCCTTGGTGCCATATTTCTGATAAATCACAATGGAAATAACCATGAGAAAAATCGTAATAGAAATAGTCATCGTACCAAAGATATATACCACAACATGTATATATAAATATACAACCACAATAAATATAAATACAACCACGACATGTACGAGTACAATCACAATCTGTACGAGTACAACCACAATCTGTCTAGACATCACCACGACAAGTATATATATACAACCACAACAACCACGACACGTATATATATACAACCACAACCTGTGTCGATACAACCACAACATGTACGAATACAACCACAATCTGTATAGATGCGACAATAATAAAGAGCAACCACGAAACATCATAAATATAATCACAACACATGAATATAATACATGAAAATTTCGGCCTACATGGACCGATATAATATATATAGCACAACATTTCCAACATAGTAGAGTCGCACTTGATATATTTGTTTGTACAACAACCAAAAGACTACAAGTTCTTGAACTATGTCCCTCATCCCGGGACTAGGAAAATAATAAAAGCTAATATAATACCAGTCTACGTCTAGGCTCCTCCAGGTGCTCTAGATGGTCCAGGCTCTCCCCTCAAGCGGCGAATCTCACGATCCATCGCAACCACGATCTCCTCAAGATGCTCAAGTCGTAACTGAGAAGAAGCATCCCTACGCTCCAAAACAACTACCCTCTCTCGAAGCAATGTCAACTGGTCTACCTGCTCCCACTGGGTCTCCTGTGTCGCCTGAGCTCTATCTCGAATCTCAGGTAACTCATCCCTAAGTAGCTCAATCTCCTCCTGGTGCCTCAACTGTCGTGCCTCGAGTCCATGGTAAGACACATCAATACTAACTCTACCCTGAACCAAATCCTCAACCTGCTCCTCGACAATCTCAAGTCGAGTAGTAATGATCTCATCAACTCTATACCCCAACCTATCTACTTGCTCCTGCTGAGCACCTATCTGATCCTCTAATGTGACGGCTGTAGGGCTCCTAGCCGCAGCCGCTCTAGAACTCTCACCTATGTGGTATACTGGTGGTGGTGAAAGGTCAATAGTCTCAGTGGTAGGTGAATCTGGAGTGGTAAGCCTTGCACGCTTCCTGAGCGGCAAGAGTGAGGTGGATATAGTAGTAGTAGTGGGTATGGCTGGTGGTGGTGGTGTAGGCACAGTAGGACTAGGGAGACTCCTATAAGTAGATGTAGCGTAACGAACTCTCTTCCTAGCAGTCTGGATAGTCTTATCCCTAGGAAACATAAGTCTCGGCTCTGAATGGATAGTAGTAGTAGGAGATGGTGTGTCTGTGGGTACACGTGTGACATCAAGTGGTACAGTAGGATGGACATGAGGAGTAGGAGCCGTCTCCTCATCCTCGAAAGGTTCGGTATCATCATCTGACGCCAAAAGTGGCAACTCAGGTGTAGGAGAAACAAATGGTGAAACAGCAGTGGAGGACACAGAGCCCTCATCATCAGAATCTGATATAGTGTAAAGTATGACAGTGTCGGGATTCGAAGACATGACTCTGTGATAATCAAGGTGAAATAAAATAAATAACTCGCATAATGGCATCACCTAAAAATAAGTAAATATGCACTTATGATGAAATGATGATATGCTATGATGGTGTGGTTATAGTCTAGGGTCTATGATGCAACCTAGTTCGCTATAACCTTAGCTCTGATACTCATCTGTCACACCCCCAAAATACCTGAATGGCAGCGGAATGGAATACCTGAGGGTGTAACGGATCATAGCACACAACCAGGATATATTGAACGACCTAAAGTGTCGTTTATAAAATACATCGTTTGATTCATTCAAAATATTCCAAGTTATAAAACATAGGTCCCAAAAGTTAGAAAAAGGTTTAAGGAAATAGTTTAGTACAATCAAACGATAGTTCATAAGTGCATGAAATCCAAAAGTGACGCGTCATCCTTGATACACAAAGTGACTCCATGCA
This sequence comes from Artemisia argyi, assembly GCA_030686995.1. Lineage (NCBI taxonomy): Eukaryota > Viridiplantae > Streptophyta > Magnoliopsida > Asterales > Asteraceae > Artemisia > Artemisia argyi. The sequence continues at coordinate 105,108,436 of CM060682.1, read as the reverse complement.
ATGCCATGAGAATATGCCATTAGTTACCTGAGAAATACATTGCGAAAAACGGTCAACATAAAGTTGGTGAATAATCATAGGTATATAAGTAAAATCTAGTGTACAAATGCCATAAGTAATGCCAAGAAATAGGATGTCCGGAAAGTATATACATTGGCTCTTAAGCTCATGACCCCGAAGCTAGACGTTACTTGGCCCCAATGAGTGTTTACCAGACACTCTAATAATAAAGACATGAAATGCATTCGTCCCATTTGGAGCAACCCAAACACGAATGGAGGCGTCACCCTCGATAGATCTATCCACTCACTCCCGCTTAGTACCAGAAATTAACGGTCCATGATAATAAAAGGGGACTTTTCAAGACGTGGTAATAAGGAAACTTAAGCAATGTATGAATTTTTATACTTAGGCATGTACACAAAAACAAGTAATGCAATGTATTCTCCCCCGTGGGATTTGAAATCAAAATATAGAATTAAAACGGGGCTATGAAACTCACCTCGAAGTGATGGTGCAATGAGGTAAAAGTAGTCGGGACAATGAGGCGCGAGTACTAGCCGCAACCTAAATGAATAATCATGATCTAACTTAGATCAAGCCGAAATGAAATGAATGCACATGCACATGATACTCATACCACTCGTAATTTGGAAATACTAGTTATCGTCATAGTAAAATAGTTTCCATATATAGGAGTATATAACTTGTCATATTAACTCGTACGAAAAAGTTAGCGTTATAATCCTTGTATCAAAACCTTAGAATGACGTCGTCATGTCGTATAAATATTCCTTCGGGTCGTACGTATTCGTTTGTTAAGAAAATAGTCATTAGTAACGTTGCTAGAAAATATACCATTTAGTACGTACGTTATTATTTTTATTTGTGACTATATATATATATATAGTTTTGAAAATGTTAAAACGGGTATAACTCGGTCGTTTTAGGCTCGTTTTCCTTGTTCTTTATGTCCACGGATTCGTCTTTGTGTATACTAGTATATTTTTGATAACTCGGCTCCTCTAGGTTAAGTTTAATGCCTCTAATTACCCGTCGTATTCTGCCAATCAGCAAGCAGTTTTTACAAAAATAGTTTTCGTCGTTAAATTTGCAAAAATCATAACTCCTTCGTTATAAACTCGTTTTAATCCGTTCTTTCGCCTAAAGTTTCATTTTTGAAAGTATTTTCTAAATCTTTGGTCAAAACTTAGCCATCATCTACTGATTTTCCCACGAAATTAAAATAGCGACAGCAGGTATATCAAAAGTTTCAAAAACCATTTTCAAGTCTCCAAACTAGTTCCATCATCCATCAAACCACTTTCAAACACCACAAAACTAGTCTAATCCTACCATACACCTTCTTAGGGTGTCATGGGTTCCTAATCACCAAAACCAAGTAGATCTAACAAGGATCTAACCAAAAATCACTTCTAGGGCTTGTATGATCAAAAGTTTACAAAAATAAAGTGGTATAAGTTAATGCATGTATGAGATCTTGCAAGAAACATGTATAAACATAGTAATAACTTTGTAAAAATTATGAAATGAGTTTAGTAAACTTACTTGTAAAATTAGGGAAGTTAAGATGATTAAAACCTAATAATCCTTGAGTTTGTATCTCAAAACTCTAACAAGGATGTTATAAGAACAAGTTTTATACTAAGATCTTTGAAAAATTTCTTGGTCTTGCTTCCTTTCTTCCTTGGCCGTGGGTTAGAGAGAGCAAAAGAGAGAATATGAATTTTTTTACTAGTTGCAAATGAGATAAAAATCTTGTATAAGTATATATGTATTATTGGTTATTATTATTATATAAAATGGTTAGTGAAAGGCATTAATGAACAAGGAGTATGTAAGTAAAATTGTAAGAAAATAGCAAGGGGGGGGGGGGGCGGCAAAGTCAAGGGGGGGGGGGGGGGGGGTTGTGTAAGACTTTTGGTGTAAAAATGCATTATTAAGTGTTGTTTTGTAGTTTTAAAAATGTACCGGGTACCGGGTTAACTAAAACTAAATTTTAACAGAGTTAACCGGGTCATAATAAAGTTATAAAAATTATAAAAATAGGTTGGATAAAATTATTGGGTGTTTAGATAATTATAGTTTAATTTCTACGAAAACCGTCGAAGTTTTAGTAAACTTAAGTTAATAATTAAAATAAATATCCAAAATACCGGGTAAATTAATATTATAATTTTTATATTATAAAAATAAATATAAAAATATATTGGGATCATAGTCGGGAGTGTCGGACATGTTAGACACATTTATAGTTCGCGTATTAGTGTTTATTTAAAATAATCATACGTAAATCGTTAATTGTACCAAAAGTATAAAGTTAATTATCCTACGAGTGGAATAGCATGCAAGTGCCCTAATGATGATATGTCGACTATTTCTAGTCCGTATGAAATGTCCCTGATAATAATGCATGAATTCGCTCCTGAACCAATACGGTTACGCGAATTTGAACACTCGTAAACTAAATTTACGATGACATGAATAATGCACGTGAATAGTGGTTTTCTCTCGAAAATGAATAGTGTCAAGTGAATAGTAAAATTTCTGAACGTGTCTCGGAATGTCAAATTGACCTAAAAAATGATGAATAGTAAAATGATGAATAGTGATCGATGAATAGTAATTTGTGAATAGTAGAATGTCGAAGTTTGGAAAAATGACCTGAAATTGTGGGTTGTGACAGTTTGAATAATGAATTGATACATATCTTTCCTCTTGGAAGACATTTGTTTGATCCTCCATCCATGCCTCCACACAATCCTTAATCACATAAGCTCTAAGAGCACCTAAAAAATTGTTCTCCTAAGATGCATATTATATCATCAAAACCTATCCCAAAGCAATTTGGACTGTTGAAAAATGTCATGCCAAAACTTAGACTTGTTTGTTTTGTGACCTAAGTGTCCTTTTATTCAAGTCACTAATGACTTGTTGTATAGGATGACCCCTCGCTTCTCTCAATTCCTTAGGATTACCTTCATCCGAATCATTAACTTGTAATGTTGGCGACCTTTCTTGATCTTGAACTAAAGGTTCATTGATCACATCATCTTCTACCGAAGGAGATGATCTAGGCTCGAGCATGCTCTCATCAAAGGTTACATTGAGAGATTCCTCAATTCTCATTGTTTCCTTGTTAAGCACTATGTATGCTTTACTAGTTTGAGAGTATCCTAGGAACACACCTTCATACGACTTTGGGTCGAATTTGGTGAGATATTCTTTGGTGTTAAGTATGAATACTTTGCAACCAAATAGTCTAAAATACTCTAGGGATGGTTTTCTATTCTGATGACGTATAGTATATATTTGGGCCATAAACCCAAATGATAAACATCACTAAGGCCCAAACCCACCATGAGTGGGCTATTATAACTTGGGCCGAATTGTCAAAGGGATTGGGCTCACGTAGACCCAAGCCCAATAAAACTATTTGTGGTCTAAGATAAGGATCTTCTATCTATGGATAAAGATTCTTGGACCGGATAAGCACCATGCGTGCGAAATGTAAGGAGCACGAAACCTACAAGGATTCTGCGCCTATATAAGGAATGACATAATTCTCATTAAAGGTACGATTCACAAACCCTAACTCTTTATGTAAACCTAAAACCAATTACTTACTCTCACGCCGGAGGATAATCGTGGGAGACAATCCCACGATAAGCCTAACGGTGTTTGTTTGTTTCCTTAGTGCGCAGGTTTCAAGCATTAAGAGCTAATTGGTACGAGAGCAAGAGCCCAAACTAGGAACGCCCAACTTTTGTATCAACAAGTGGCGCCATCCATGGGACCAACACTAAGAACTAAGAACTAGAATGACGAATAACAAAAACTCAAGCCAGCGGACTCCGCAGTTGGAAAAAAAACGTGACCCTCAGAGGAAGAACCATCAAGATTCGACCTCTAGGCAGGCTTCTGGAACAACCAGTGCGCCTGGTCACCAAGAAACGGGACCAACCCTACCTCTCCCAGCGGTAGAATTGCCTATAAGGACTACCCAAGCCACCACAGTGGTCCCAAGCATTGAAGAACTTCAGCGCACCCTCTTCAACACTCCCCACCAAACGGCACCTATAGTGGACAACACTGTGCCACCTGGCGCACCTAACCGAGATAGGGTGCCCAATGCTGAGGCAGATATACTTGCAGCGGATGAGGACGCGCCTGACCAAACATTAAGTAATTTTGTATCCCAAAATTACGAAACCCTAACCGCCCTCATGCAAGAAGAAGCGAGGAGAAGGTCAAGTACGAGCCTACAAGCCTGGCTCAACTTTGGTCCTGAACGCGAAGTATCACCACCGCGCCACCAAAGAGGAAGACGCGAAAATAACAAAAGACGTCCCACTATCCATGATAGACTTGGTACGGTATCTGACTCACAGTATTCAGAGGAATATGCAGATGGCGAGAGGCGCACTGATTGGTCCTAAATGGTCAACTAAGTTTTTACCAGGTGATGGTCAACCATGTCAAACGTCTAAAACCAACTAACTAAGGAGTACAGTGTATTCCCGGGTCGTTATGTCCGAGCGAGGTTTGCAATTGTATTTAAAAACGTTTTAAGTGATCGGGTGATTTAAAAGGAGGATCAGGAATTTGATTATTATGATTAGACTACGAGATTATGATTGATAATGGCTTAGAAACACTATATTAACAATTACTGATGATCAGATAACCGAAAACGTAAGTTAAATCTAAAAACGCTCGTTTTAATTTAAATTAAACGCGAACGCGCAAAATAAAAAGTGAAACGTGAGCAAATAAAGTCCTACGAATGTGAAAATTATATTTTTACAATCCTAATGTTATAAGAAAATTTTTGGAAAATTAAAATTATGTTTACCACTATTTAATTAATTATTATTAATTAATTACTTTTTAATTAACTAAATTATACTAATTATTAATTAATTATGAAAATTAACTAGAAAAATGAAAATTAAATTTAGAAAAATCTAAAATATTATAGAACTAATTTTTAAACAGAAAACCTATTTTTTCTACTTTTTAATTATTAATTATTAAATAAAACTAATTATTTAATTGATTTAAACTAAATTAAATTATAAAAAATACTAAATGATTAAGGAAAAATCTGAAAAAATTCCTAAAATTATTTTAACCTACAAGGAACCTGAGAAAAATTTAAAAATGAGAAATGCTTATAAATAAGCAGAAAAATAAGCCAAATGGCTTAAATAGAAGCTATCACTTTTCTTATTTTTGGTTTTTCTTAATTTTTCTTTTACACAACTATTTATCTACTGAAATTAAACAACTTTTGTAAAAACAACTAGTGTGGAACTGAGAAATAAGCTGTGTGTGATGCAATAAGCCAAACAGTTGAGCTTTTTGGCTTATAAATGAGGTTTAAGCTCACAATAAGCAACCCAATGAACACAAGCTATAAAATAAGATGAAAATAACTTAAAAGAACTTGAATGATGGTAAAACAACAAGAATGTCTAACTGAATAAGCCAATATAAGCTAATAAGCAATTCACATTCCAAAGCAGATGCAAACAGGCCAACAAGGGGTCTTATGGACCTCTGTGGGGTCCACAGAGGTGAAAGAAGGTCCAATTTGGAACTTGACCTGCCAAGGGTGACTGGTAGGCTACAAAATAAACCAATAAGCTATGCTTATTGCTTATTAATGAGCTCTGTGTGAGCTTGGGAAAGATGGGTCAAAACTGAAAACTCAGTATGGATCCTGAGACAGGTGAGGTTTAAGGTCAAACAAAACAATAAGTAAATAAGCCAAATGGTGAAATAAGCTCAGAACTTACAAGCTGAACTCACAAGCGTTTTAAAAATCTAACTAACTAGGGGTGGGGTCCACTTAGGTGATCACAATAAGCTAAAGAGAAAGGGTCACTGACCCTGGTGCAGGGGAGGTGCCTCTCCCTGCAGCCTCAAAAAGCTGTATGCACAAACCTCATGAAAAATCACAAAATTATTTTAATTGCTGATTATTGTAGTTTAGGTGGTATGTTTTGATGTCTGAAATTTTCAAGGTTCAAATCCACCCACAAAAATCATGAAAAATCTCACAGAAAATGAAATTCTGTGTCACATGCAATTTTTTGACTTTTTGTTTTGTGAACTAAGTTTGACTTAAAGAAACTTTGATTGGTATTTATTGACTGAAAATGACTTATTATTACTAAATGTGCTAAAACTAAGTGAGTTTAACAAGTTTGTATCCTAAAAAGTTGATTTGGTTTCACATATCCACAACAGTTAATTGTGAGGATCCTTTTGACAGAGATTTTGACTTTTGATATATCTGTGACCAAATTGATGATCAATTTAACTTTATATGACCCTAAGCAGCTAATTTGAACCAAGTAGTACACCAACAAACAACTAAAGCTCAGCAAAACAGCATGATCCAAACACCCTTTTAAGTTTTGTCTGTTTGAGTTTTTCAAAGAGTATGAGAGATTTAGCCACAATCAACCTTCAGTAAACATGATTCATCACTAAGAAACACCAAATGAACTTAAATCAACAGTAATCAACAACTTATCTCAGCAAATTCTAAGTTTCACAACTTATGACCAATACAGAAGAAAAAACTAAACAGATTCCATACTTCAAAGCAATAAACTAAGATTAAATAAACTATAAAATACTAGATCTACTCAGATAAACAATAATCATGAATCAAACAGAAATAAGCTAGATAAAACAGATTTAAACTAATATCTTTGAGAAGAACAAAAATAAGCTAAACTTACAAGACACCCTTAGCAAGAACAAAGGGTTTTCCAAAGTACCCTGTCTTTAGATAGGCTGAGCACCTCCCAAACTTGCCCTGCACTATCTCTGAATACCAAGAACCAATCCAAACTCACCGTAGTTGACTTTTATTGACCATATTTATATTTTTGATTTTCTTTATTACTAACTGAGTTTTAAAGTTTCTATGAGCTTTGATAAGCTTCTGGGAACTTATATGAGCCTAGATAGGTCCAGAGAAACGACTATAAGCAACGCTAGTTTCTTTTAGAATTTTGAAAATGCAGAAAATTTAACAAACTTGAACATTAACCTAAAACATGAATTTCATTGATTGAGTACTTCAAACTTGCACTATAAAAACTGAGATTACAATTGATTTAGACAAACAAGATTGGACATAAAGTTTTACATAAATAAAAATGACCTAAAAATCTGCACACCACTACCACAGCTTCGCTTTTTCTTTTATAGCTTCCAATTAGGCTTTTCAAAGCTTCCTTGGACTTTTCCCATATATCTTCACAACCCTTGGATCAATTGCTTCAATCTTGACCCTCAATTGGTTTTGGCACCAAGATGGAGTTTAGCGTTTTTCTTTTGATATTTGGAGCCAGTGGAGTAATCTTGGACTGGAGTGTTTGGTGTGTTATAGGTGTGATGATGGAGGGGGGTTTGAGTGTTGCAGGGTGAAGCAGTGAGGGGTGATGATGGTGTTGGTTGGCTTGTAGCAGGTCACGGGGGAGTGAGGTGGAGGAGGGAGTATTATTTGTTTGACCCCAGGTTTGACCCAGGGATTAATATTAAAAAGGTGGATGGGCTTGGAGTGGATGGGCCAAGGGAGATGGGCTATTGTTGGTTGTGTTTGGAGTGATAAGGTGGGCTGGTTTAAGGGTGTTGGTGTTTTGGATTATTGGGGAAATAAATAAATGGTGGCCCGTTTGGTTTGTAGTATCAAGTAACACAAGGACCAATTTTGTAACTTTTCCGAAACTTGAGGGTTGAAAATGCAACTTCCCAAGATATCACAAGGACTATTCATGCCATTTTGTAATTCCCTAAGTCCTTATTTGATTTATTTTCCAATTTTTAAAATTCCAGGGGTTGATTTTGCTAATTTGCAAAGTACAGGGACCAAACATGTAATTTTCTCAAAGTTTTCACCCAAAGACTAAATTTGATAACTTTAGACTTTTAAAAACCTTGGGTTGACTTTTTTTCATTTTAAACCTTCAGGGACTAGTTTTGTCAATTTATGAAACTTGAGGGACTGAAACTGCCAATTATGCAAACTTTGTTCGTTTTTTATTTGTTTTTAAATATTTTGCATCTAAAACATAAAAAACACAGTTTTGGGATAATTTCTGTATTTTGATGCATTTCTGAGCGTTTTTGGATGTTTTGGCAGTTCAGATACGATAAAAATGATGAGTATTTACACACTCATCACGCACCAATGTTCATTCCAGACTTGGTAGTCGAAGGATACAAGACAGATTAGGACGTCAACATTCACCAAGCGAAGGCTCCTCCAGGTCTGGAAGCAAAAGAATTCACGACAGATTAGGGAGGAGAACATCCCCAAGTGAAAGTCCCTCAAGCTCTTCCTCTGAAGGAAGCCGGCGTAAGCGCCACAAAAGTGATTACTCTTCCTCCAGTGACTCCTCGGACAACGAGGATAAGGAAACAGGACACTGGAAGTCCAAAGGAAGACATCGCAAGGAAGAAGACGAAGACATATCTCTTCTGTGGCGTCGCCAAAAAGTTGATGCCTTTACAAGACGCATCAGCGACTATTCTGATCATAAGAAAAGGCGCATGCCCACTAATGTTAAAACATATGATGGGACGGGTGATCCTGATGATCACCTAAAAATTTTCAAATCCGCCGCTACTATCGAAAATTGGCCACAACCTGTGTGGTGCCATATGTTTAACTCCACGTTAGTAGGGAATGCGCGCACGTGGTTTAGCAAGCTTCCACGAAGGAGTATTGGCGGGTTTGAAGAGTTGCGAAAAGCATTCCGTTTAAACTTCACCCAAAGAAAGAAGTGCGCAAAAAACCCTGTTGAACTAGCCAGAGTAAAACAGCGTCAAGGGGAATCAACCAGTGCTTATATGGAACGCTTTAAAGATGAGTGTATACACGTAAAGGCGTGTCCCGAAGTCCTAAAAATCTCAGGGTTCATAAATGGGATCAATAACCCAGAACTCATCAGGAAGTTGAACGACAAGGTTCCCCAAACCTTCGATGAACTAATGAAGCGCACAAGATCCTTCATACAAGGAGAAGCAGCTGCTGCGGACAGTAAAAAAGGCTACTCAAATTATAGGCAACAAGAACAGCCTAGGAGACAATCCAATGATCAAAGCAACAACCGCAGCAAGAATTATCGCAGTCAAGGGAGTGGACGAGATAATGACAAGTATATCCCTCTCACAAAGACTCCGAGGGAAATATTTGTAACAGAAGGCGCAAACTTCCCAAAACCTCCACCAATGCGCACCCCAGAGGACAAGCGTATAGGGAATGGATACTGTGAATACCATGGCCAAAAGGGCCATACAACCAACGAGTGTGTCCAGCTACGACAACTAATTGAAAAATTAGTAAAGGAGGGTAGAATGGATCACCTCGTAAAGAACATTAAAGAAAGGAAGGATAAGCAAAGGAATGGAGGCAAGAAAGAGCCTCCCAAAGATAAAGCGGACATTATCTACATGATACAATCATGGAAACGCAAGACAAAGCAAAAAGTCAGCCAAAAGTTCTCTTCAGAAAAGGAGATATCCTTCCCCACTCTGGCTGCGGACAACGCATTATTAGAGCCACTGACCATCGAGATACATACGGGGGGCATGACATCCGCCGCATGTATATCGATGGAGGAGCATCTGCAGATATTCTGTATGAACATTGCTTTAAAAGGCTACGACCTGAGATACAAAATCAGTTGATACCAGCCACAACGTCGCTGACTGGGTTCATAGGAGAAAAGATATGGCCTATGGGGCAATTACACTTACTTGTAGTTGTGGGCGATGAACAACACTCTACAGCAACGTGGATAAATTTCATGATAATCAAGTCTCCTTCACCATACAACGGCATCATTGGGAGACCTGGAATATCATCTATGCGCGCTGTACCATCCACAGCACATGGGATGCTCAAATTTCCATTAGAAGGAGGGATTGTCACCCTCTACAACACCACAGTGCCGCCTAAATAATGCAACGCAGTAATCAGTGAGATGGAGCATATTCCAGAACAGCGCGCAGCAAAAATACCAAACTTAAAGGTCGCTATTCATCCTGATTACCCAGATCAACAAATATCGATTGACGAATCTTTATCTGACATAGGTAAAGCAGCTGTGTGCGCACTCTTGCAAAAGAACTTGAGTATCTTTGCGTGGGAACCAAAGCACATGACCGGAGTGCCACGCTTTATTACGGAGCACAAGCTACAAATCCGACAAGGATATTCCCCAATACGACAGAAGAAGCGCGGCCAAGCTCTAGATCGCGCAAAAGCCATCCTGGAAGAAGTACACAAACTTGTAGACGCAGGCATTATGCGCGAAGTATACTATCACGACTGTCTCTCTAATCCAGTGATGGTAAAGAAGAGTGATGGCAATTAGAGGATGTGTGTGGACTTCACGGACCTCAATAAAGCATGTCCACAGGACTGCTACCCACTGCCAGAGATAGACTGGAAAGTAGAGTCCCTGTGTGGATATCCCTTTAAATGCTTCCTAGACGCATACAAAAGGTACCATCAAATCCAGATGGTAGTGGAGGATGAAGAAAAAACAGCCTTCCACACAAGTCAAGGGGTCTACTGCTACACAAAAATGCCTTTTGGCCTAAAGAACGCAGGCGCAACATACCAGCGATTGGTGGACATGGCTTTTGAAAAACAAGTAGGTCGCAACTTGGAAGTCTACGTTGATGACCTTGTCATCAAGAGCCACACAGAGGAAGAATTGGTGCGCGACATCGAGGAGACGTTCAAAACATTGGGAAAAATAAACATGAAGTTAAATCCCAAGAAGTGCACCTTTGGTGCGACAGAAGGCATGTTCCTTGGGTATTTAATACAACCCGATGGTATCAAGCCTTGCCCAGAAAAAACAAAAGCTGTTATCGATCTCCCCTCACCGCGCACACTGAAAGAAGTCCAGTCATTAAACGGAAAGCTAGCTGGGCTAAACCGTTTCTTATCTAAGTCAGTAGAAAAATCACATCCCCTCTTTAAAACACTCACGAAGTGCACGAAAAAGGGAGACTTTCGTTGGACTGAGGAAGCAAAGGAAGCCTTCCAACAGCTAAAACAGCACCTGGCATCACTCCCCAAACTTGTTCACCGCGACCAGGGGAAGAGTTAATCATGTACTTATCTGCAACCCATGGAGCAGTTAGCGCAGTACTACCGACAGATAGGAACTCCGTCCAAACACCCATATACTTTTTAAGAAAGGAACTAAAGAAAACAGAGACTAACTACAGCGCCATGGAAAAGCTGGTTTTAGCCCTAGTATTCGCAGCTAAAAGACGGCGCAGATACTTTTAGGCGCACCCAATAGCTGTGATCATGGACCATCCAATCAAACAAGTTATCTCTAAACCTGACGCATCAGGACGACTACAAAAGTGGAGTGTGTTGTTGAGCGAGTATAACATCTCGTATAGACCACGCACTGCAATCAAGGGGCAGATATTAGCTGACTTTATTGTTGAAAAGCCAGATACTGATACTCCAACTTCAACAAACAAGACAGATTTACAAGAACCTTGGATTCTATTCACAGACAGATCCTCATGCGTGGATGGATCGGGCGTAGGCCTTATCCTTACTAATCCAGAAGGAATGGAGTTCACTTAAGCACTGCGCTTCGAATTCACAGCCATAAACAATGAGGCAGAATACGAAACCCTACTCGCTGGACTACGTATTACGATTCAAATGGGTGTACGCAACCTAGAGGCAAACGTAGATTCCAGGATAGTAGCTAACCATGTGTTGGGTGAATATGAAGCCAAGGATGAACATATGATCCAATACCTTGAAAAAGCAAAGTCTTTAATTCAGAGCTTTGATACGTTCACAATCAAACAAGTACCTAGAGGAGACAACAGGAAAGCTGACGCGCTTAGCAAGATCGCATCTACAAGCTTTGCGCACCTATCAAAACAGGTATTGGTAGAAACTCTAAAAAATAAGTCAATCTTGGAGATGGAAGTATCCACGGTGATAGAAGAACAGGATCCCACGTGGATGACACCTATCATCGAATTTATTAGCAAAGGAATCTTACCACAAGATCAAAAAGACGCTCGAAGAGTGTGGCGCACAGCACAGAGATTTGAACTACGAGATGGCATCCTATATCGACGTTCATTCCTACAACCTTGGCTCCGATGTGTTCGACCTTTTCATGCAGATTATGTACTCTGAGAAATTCACGCTGGATCATGTAGCATGCACTCGGGACCACGGTCCGTTGTGGCGCGCGCTCTGCGATCAGGATATTATTGGCCTACTATGCACCGCGATGCGCGAGATATGATAAAAAATGCAGTAATTGCCAAGTACCCAGGCCAATTCCGCGCCAACCACAACAAGACCTAACCCCCATCACCTCACCATGGCCATTCTATAAATGGGGCATCGACATCGCAGGCCCCTTCCCAGTTGCAGCGGGAGGGCTGAAATTCCTCATAGTAGCCATAGACTACTTTACAAAGTGGATTGAGGCAAAAGCAGTGGTAAGCATCATTGGAAACCAGGTAAAATGCTTCGTGTGGGACAACATTGTATGTCGCTTCGGGCTACCTGGAGAAATTATCTCAGATAATGGGAAACAATTCTGTGATAACCCATTCAAAGATTGGTGCGCGCAATTGAATATCACACAACACTTTGCTTCAGTGAAACACCCACAAACCAATGGCTTGGTTGAATGCGCGAATCGCAGTTTAGGCGAAGGGATAAAAGCGCGCCTTGACAGGCACAAAGGAAAATGGGTGGACGAGTTATCACATGTTCTATAGGCGCATCGCACCACAATCAAAACCAGTACCGGAGACACACCATTTTCTCTTGTCTATGGAACAGAAGCCGTCATACCAGCTGAAATTGGAATGCCAACTATACGAACAGCGGAGATAAACGTCACAACAAATGACGAGGAGCGGCGCATAGACTTAGACTTGCTGGAAGAAAGGCGCGAACGCGCAGCTATACGCGAAGCAAAGGCTAAAGCAAATATGAAGAAGTATTATGATGCAAAAGTCAAACACACTTCTTTCAGGCCAGGAGACTTTGTATACCGCGCTAACGATGCAAGCCACGCAGAAGACACAGGCAAGCTTGGACCCAAATGGGAAAGACCCTATGAGGTCACCGATGCGCTAGGTAATGGTGCCTACAGGTTGCGCGATATGGATGGTCACGAGCTGGCGCGCACTTGGAATATCTGCAATCTCAAAAGATGCTATCTTTAGGAAAGGCTACGGCCCACAAACAGACAACTTTGCACTTTAGTATGTGCCCAATAATTGTTGTCGTTGAACTTTCTTTTGTTTATTAGGAATTGTTTTTATTTTCCAAAAACTTGCAAGTATTAATAAAACATTGTGGTTTCTAGCTAACTCCATAACACATTTTTACTTTATTGCGTACATTCTTATATGTTTCAATATTGTTATTTTATACTTTGCCTACATGGCGTGCATGCACTAATTAAGACCCACGATGGCAGAAAGGATGAGTAAACCTACTAACTAGCTCGTTGAGTAAGAGGGTTGCAAACCCATCAACATTTGATCACGCATCCTTGCTAAGCGCCTTACCTTCAAGACGTTGAAGTAAGTTTTTCCTTGCGCATTCCACGAAGAATGCGCAATATCACGTACACTGTACAGGCTTAGCAAAATCATGAGCCAAGACTCTTGGTCATTTTAATAAGACTTTGCAAACATAATGCAAGTCTATTTTCGTACTTATGATTTATTTTAAGTCACGCACTTAATTTAAATACAGATTCCAAACGAGTATCTTAATTGATCTTATTACACAAAGGATAACAATTTAAGAATGGATACCATAACACGCAAAAGATATAATTTGTTATTTATACAATGATATACATTTACAAGTTACAAAAGCCTATATCTACACACTATGACGGTGCTCAGGACTATTTTCTGGGGCAGCAGAGCTCCCAGCCTCTTGGAGCTTCCTCAACAGTAACGCATCCTTAGGCGATACGCTCGCCACGCTGACCGCAACTCCATCTGATTTGGGGATATGCGCAGCGCCTACACCATATAGGATGGCCTTTCCCTTAACACCTTTCTTCTTGGCCGACCTCTCCGCGTGAAGTTCCAAGACTTCCTTCAGAGGAACCTCCTTCTCAAGAATGAAGCGGTTCAATATATCACACGGCTGTGCAAAAATGGGAACCTGCAGCTGCGACTCGTTAGGCTTTAGAAAAAAGTCTGGCTGCGCCTCTACATCCTCCAAGATGTGTCTCCCCAGGGTTAACCCCTCCATAATTAACTTTATGGGGTAATCCTGGTCGCGCTCCAGCCGCGCAATATGGGGAAGCTCAAGCAGCTTCATCCCCTTCATAGCCTTCATTAGCTCGTCATAAGTATCTGCATTATAACCGGGCACCTCAGCAAGTGCCACGGTCAGCGTCTTCGCCTCATGGAGCTCCTCCATGTAACACCCCCAATTCATGATGCAGCGGAATTCAACTTGGGTGTTACTCGACGGCACAACAGTCATAATAATAGAAAACGATCTCTAACCGAGTCGTAATAAAAAGAGTTGTCATTCATATTATTCAAATATATCAGAGTTTACATAGTAAGGTCCCGAATGGTTCCATGTTTCAAAATACATCAATATAAAGTCTTTGATGTTTTTATCGAATGACATAATAGTTTATAGCCTTCTTCCTTCGGTACGTGCCCTTCCGCTCCATTCTTGATTATCATGGACCTGAAATACATGCTTAAGAGGTCAACACAAAGGTTGAGTGAAATTCATAGAGTTTGTTTAACGGTTGAACACAATATGTTGGTAGTAATGAGTTAATTAGACTCATACTTATGTTAGAAAACAAAACAGTTATTATTATATACTAAGCTCATGCAACCAATACGTTAACGGATACCAATATCAATCGGCGGTTTTGTTGCCCCGGTAAGTACTTTGCCGTCATACTTAATGTTCAAATATAGTGCATTCGTTTGAACTAATCTGCTCAAACAAATGGGATTCGTCAATCCCAATAGGCCTATTCACAATACTCGCGCTCACTAATTCTAGTGATTAAATGGTTCATGATAGGGGCCTAGGATTGGCAAGGTAGGTACTTAGTAATAATAAAACAATCAGGCAGCATACAGTTTCAAAGCATTGTGTTCGGTTTAAAAGTAGCATGTATTCCCCCCAAGGGTTTGTAAAACATTGTAGTAATGCAAAGTGGGGCTATGAACTCACCTTAAGTAGGATAGCAAGTAATGAAGGTGATGGTTGGATCGTGTAGGTTTCTATGAGCAACCTACAATAGAATGTTGCGACTTAGGATTTGGGTAAAGAATATGAAGTAGTGCCTATATATATATCTTGCATTATAGTCCATGATGTGGTATGATGTATATTGTAAGTCTTTGAAAGAAAAGATTCATGAACATGTATGTTTTGTATATCGTTTACTACCGTTCGGGCCGACATAATTCAGAAGTCATGTTAGTAAGCGTTCGAGGAGCCAGGACACTTTAACTCGTAAATCCACAACTCATCTCGATGGCGCCATGATTCTATTGTTCAAAAGATACATTGTAATTAGAGAGTTGTGAGATGAGCACAATTTTTGATAAGAATGATAGGATAATAATGTTTGAAACATAAAAGCATAACACATGATAGTATATAAAACAAGTGTTTTATTCATATAACGTTGATTGATTTACAAAATCGAACCTGTTACAAGTTCCTTCAAAACTTACTAACTGATACTTTCAGTTAGTAATTACAACGTTGTACTAAAGATAACTAGTACTATAACACTAGTCTAACGTCGGTTGGGAGGTTGTTGTAGTCCGGTCAGATTATTATTTCCGCGTGTTGCTAACACGTCTACACTTTCATTTGGACGGTATTCTTTGACATCCTTTTGGTATAGCCTTTGTTGTATGGCACTCATTTGAGTATGCATTCCACACAAATCATTCTTAAGTTGATACCTGTCAAAGTTTGCAACATCTAACCGGATTTCTGCGGTATTTAGGCGGTTAAGTAGTTTGTGAATTTGTACCGCATCCTGTTCTTGGGCCCTCTCAACCAAAGTGAGTCTATCCTTGATGTTATCCAAGCCAGTCAAAGGATTTAAGACTACTTCCCCAACATGAGTCGAGTCACTCTTCACGTAGCTCATGTCAAGCTTAAACCAATATAGGTCGTCTCGAGCATTCATGGCATCCATTCTGGCAGAATTTACCTTGGATATATAGTCGTTCATTTGACTTGCCATACTTTGAACTTTGAGTTGGGTTAGGTTGAGAGCTTGTTTCAAAGAGTAGATTTCGTATTGAGCTGAGTTCACGAACATATGTGTAGATGTACATGTTCCGCCGGTTTGGTGAGTAGAATTCGGAACTTGAGCTGGAGTGGTACGGTTAGATTCGGATGAAATTGCTGTAACAGGAGGTGGAGATGTTAATGGTGATAGATGTGGCACCACTATTTGTTCCTCCGCTTCCTCATCGATGCCTTCGATGTCAACATCCATTTCAGGATCCTCTTCGTAATCATCGATGTTTATGTCCATATCCATTTCAGGATCTTCGTCCGAATCTATTTCGTTGTCTAGATCCTCATAAGGTTCTTCCTCATCATCGTAGTCAATTGCTTCAAAGTAAGGATCACCGGGTCCGGGAAGAATTGGTAAATATTCAGGCACAGCAGGAAGATGATCGGGAGATGGAGGTGCGGACATCATGTCTACAATTAGTATTTCGATGTCAAAATAAATCAAATGCTTATGGAAAATGCTCAAACTAAGGAAATGTGCATATGACAATATACAAATATGTTCATGTAGCATAACATGTGTAATAAGTCCATAATCTTCTGGAGGATGGAAGGCACGAAGAGCGGAAGGCTATAAAAATGTTTTTGCTTGTTATTGTAGTTATAGTTTAGGTCTCACTTAGACCCGTTTCTCTATAACCATGGCTCTGGTACCAATCTGTAACACCCCCAATTCATGATGCAGCGGAATTCAACTTGGGTGTTACTCGACGGCACAACAGTCATAATAATAGAAAACGATCTCTAACCGAGTCGTAATAAAAAGAGTTGTCATTCATATTATTCAAATATATCAGAGTTTACATAGTAAGGTCCCAAATGGTTCCATGTTTCAAAATACATCAATATAAAGTCTTTGATGTTTTTATCGAATGACATAATAGTTTATAGCCTTCTTCCTTCGGTACGTGCCCTTCCGCTCCATTCTTGATTATCATGGACCTGAAATACATGCTTAAGAGGTCAACACAAAGGTTGAGTGAAATTCATAGAGTTTGTTTAATGGTTGAACACAATATGTTGGTAGTAATGAGTTAATTAGACTCATACTTATGTTAGAAAACAAAACAGTTATTATTATATACTAAGCTCATGCAACCAATACGTTAACGGGTACCAATATCAATCGGCGGTTTTGTTGCCCCGGTAAGTACTTTGCCGTCATACTTAATGTTCAAATATAGTGCATTCGTTTGAACTAATCTGCTCAAACAAATGGGATTCGTCAATCCCAATAGGCCTATTCACAATACTCGCGCTCACTAATTCTAGTGATTAAATGGTTCATGATAGGGGCCTAGGATTAGCAAGGTAGGTAGTTAGTAATAATAAAACAATCAGGCAGCATACAGTTTCAAAGCATTGTGTTCGGTTTAAAGGTAGCATGTATTCCCCCCAAGGGTTTGTAAAACATTGTAGTAATGCAAAGTGGGGCTATGAACTCACCTTAAGTAGGATAGCAAGTAATGAAGGTGATGGTTGGATCGTGTAGTTTTCTACGAGCAACCTACAATAGAATGTTGCGACTTAGGATTTGTGTAAAGAATATGAAGTAGTGCCTATATATATATCTTGCATTATAGTCCATGATGTGGTATGATGTATATTGTAAGTCTTTGAAAGAAAAGATTCATGAACATGTATGTTTTGTATATCGTTTACTACCGTTCGGGCCGACATAATTCAGAAGTCATGTTAGTAAGCGTTCGAGGAGCCAGGACACTTTAACTCGTAAATCCACAACTCATCTCAACGGCTTACATAATGAACTCCTCACATGAGGCTCCCTACTAGTGTAGTAGTTGATAAAATATATAGATATAAGTTTTGATCCGAAAAGTTACATGTCCGATATTTGAATAAACTTAGGAAAGTTTATTAGTACATGAAGATTGTTATTAGAGGTAGTTTTATAAGTTTTGTATGACCATTTTCTCTTTGTAATATCTCATGGTTCCTTTTTAAGTGAAGTAGATCCAAATTGCTTGTTCAAGTTCTCGCCAATTCCTTGTTTCATGTTTACGCCTAAGTAAGCTTACATGGTCATTTCGTCATGGCCTTGCCATGACCCTTGGTCCTTGTTCCAAGGTCATGAGACACAACCTTGGCTCTAGCCATGGTGGTGGTCTTGATTATAGGTCATAAGACCTCTTGTTCATTTTAAAGTATAACCATAATATAGTGACTTATATATATGTAAATAGCTGTTAAGAAACTGAGAAATATCTCACTCGGAAAGCGTTTTCAAGGCTCGAACTTCTTTCTCCCTGAACGAAAACGTGATTCCGGACAACTTTCGTGTTTTAACTTTTTCATGAAACGGACCAGAAAGGCCTCTTTTTGCGTGTTTTAGGTTCTGTCACAGAAACATTTTAGGCAGTTTTGCCGGAAATCTTTGGTAACTTCAAATGGGCGTAACTTTTGACTCGTATACTCGTTTTAGGTGGTTCAAGTTGCTATGGTTTCCTTGTTAAGTCCTCTACTGTAATCTGTAATAATCCAATATCAAATTTTTACCATTTTGATCAGGTCTTACCAAGAAATTCACTAGTTTGCTTGTTTTAGTAACTTATTATAACAATCAATTATAACAACATCTTTTACTCATTTTTATACATCATGGACATGAATACAAGACATAATGTAGCAAGAATAACATGTAAATGATATGAACATGATTAATTAACAAGAAGCATGTTAGGGTTAGGCTTACCACTTTTGGTTTTCAAAGATGAAAGGAAAGTAGCAAGTAAGGAAAAGGACTTTGATAGACTTGCTTCAACCCACTTCACTTCATGCAATCTTTCTACCCTTGTAATCTTGAAAGATGGATGATGAAGATTGAGGTGAATTGAGTGGATTCAAACTCAAGAGAAATCACCAAGTATATGAGGTTATGGAAGAGTTTTGGTGAATGATAATCTAACTAGGGTTTCTATCTTGAAGAATCACTTGAACCTTGCTATAATTTGGAAGAAATAAAGCTATGGATGGGGTGTTGTGGTGTGAGGTATGGACGGCAACAACAAGGAGGGAGGGGGCTTTTATAGGTCTTTGAGGAGGTTACAAAGTATGACTTTGTCAAAGCTTTCTTAACAAGCTTGTACACATGTAACACATCTAAGATCACTTAGCCTAGGATCAAGCCACACCAAGGGTGACTCCCCCCCCCTAATGGCGGTTCACAAGGCTAGGGGGATGAGTTGGCTTGGCTTGGTATTATCCTAAGTTATTTGGATGAAACTTGACTCCGGGAAATGCCAACCGTAAGTGATTAGGCCTCAAAACGTAAAACCGGGTGTCGTAAAATTATGAAACTTTAAAGTATTGTTAAACATGTCCATATGTTCCATAATAAAATATAAAATGAGTGGTAGGTTCCATTTGGGTGGTAAAACCCTGCTAAAACTGGAAACACGGGTCTAAAAAGCGTAATACGTAAAATGTACGAATATTGCGTAAAATTGAGAAAAGTAAAATGTTACTTTTCTAATATGATATAAATGATTTAAAATGACTTATAATGTCTAGACTGGGCTCAGTCTAGTGTCGGTTGGTATTAAATGTCTTTTAGACATCAAACCATAAGCCTAAAAATCAGGGAATGACTTATAAAATCAAGGGATGATTTTTGGTCAATGGAGGAGGGAAAAATATGTTGACTTATTCTAATAAGTTGAAAACTCAAATCATCTTAGAAATGCAGTGCATGTATAGGCTAGGGTTATGGCTGAGTAAAAACGCTTAAAACTGAAAATTCCAGTTTTTCACGGCCGAGGTTTATTCTGGTCATATTTTTCTCAGTCATGATTTATTCTCAAATAAATCATGAGTGTGTCAAACATTTTTCTGATGTGGGGTCACCTGACGGGGTCAAATTTCGTCGTGCGTAGAATTTCTGAATGACGTTTCACCCTAAAACATGTAATTCCTTAATAACTTTCACGAAAATGATCTGACGAATGTCAAACATTTAATTTGTCATGGGAATGATTTATCACTTGAGAATATGAAATAAAAATCAACTTTCGGGAAAATTTCGGGAAAAATGAATAGTAAAAATGAATAGTAAATTTTCCGGGAATAGTAATTAACCTGAAATTGCGAATTGTTACACTCTCCACCCCATATGAGAGCTCCGTCCCGGAGATCAATTTGCGTTAGGAGTAGAAGCTTCGTTGGTAAAAAGATGTGGGTATTTTTTACGTATCTGGTCCTCTCGTTCCCATGTGTATTCAGGACCACGTCGTGAGTTCCAACGAACTTTGACAATTGGAATACGGCTTTGCTTGAGTTGTTTGACCTCTCGGTCCATGATTTCTACGGGTTCCTCAATAAATTGAAGATCGTCATTGAGTTGAATTTCATCGAGTGGAATCACGAGTGATTCATCTGATAACATTTCTTTAGGTTAGATACATGGAAAGTGGGGTGTACACTACTAAGTTCTGATGGAAGCTCAAGTTTGTACGCCACAGGGCCAACCCTGGCTAGGATTTTGAATGGTCCGATGTATCTTGGGTTTAGTTTTCCTCGTTTACCGAATCGTATCAAGCCCTTCCAAGGCGATACCTTTAGCATAACCCTATCTCCGACTTAGAATTCTAGGGGTCTGCGTCGTGTGTCGGCATAACTTTTCTGTCGATCTCTTGCGGCTTGTAGTCGACTTCTGACTTGTACAATCTTATCCGTTGTTTCACGAATGAGTTTTGGTCCAGTGAGTTGAACTTCTCCCACTTCAGCCCAACAAGCAGGTGAACGACACTTTCGACCGTAAAGTGCTTCAAATGGAGCAGCTTTAATACTTGTATGATAGCTGTTGTTGTAGGAAAATTCGACTAATGGTAGATGAGTATCCCATCCTTTTCCAAAGTCTATTATACAAGCTCGAAGCATGTCTTCAAGTGTTTGAATGGTTCGTTCACTCTGACCATCGGTCTGAGGATGGTACGCTGTACTCATGTCTAGATTTGTTCCAAAGGCGTCTTGGAGTGACTGCCAGAAATTGGAAGTAAATCTACCATCTCTGTCGGATATGATGGATATTGGTGCACCATGTCTTGAGACTATTTCCTTGACGTACAGTCGGGTTAGTTGTTCCATTTTGTAAGTCTCTTTGATTGGTATAAAGTGTGCGGATTTTGTGAGACGATCAACTATGACCCAGATGCAGTCATAACCGCTTGATGTCTTTGGGAGCTTGGTAATGAAGTCCATAGTAATTCTTTCCCATTTCCACATAGGAATCTCTGGTTGTTGCAATGGACCGGATGGTTTTTGATGTTCGGCTTTTACTTTGGAGCAGGTAAGACATTTGCTAACGTATGTTGCAATGTCGGCTTTCATGTTCGGCCACCAATAGAGTAACTTAAGATCATGATACATCTTATCAGATCCTGGATGTATGGAGTATTTAGACTTGTGTGATTCATGCATGATCAAGTCTCGTAGGCCACCATAAAGTGGTAACCAACTTCGACCTTGGAAGCATAGAGTTCCATCTGAACGGGTTTCGAATTTCTTCTGTATCATGCCATCCAACTTTTCCTTTTGGATGTCTTCTTGTTTCACCGCCTCAGCTTGAGCGTGAAGGATTTGAGTAGGAAAGTTTGAATTTATGGTTAAAACTAAGGCTCAGACTCGTAGTGGTTTAACCCGTTCCTTTTGGCTCAGGGTGTCGGCTACTACGTTTGCCTTTCCTGGGTGGTAACGAATGTCGCAGTCATAATCACTTAGTAATTCCAACCAACGACGCTGTCTCATGTTTAGTTCTTTTTGGTTCAAAATGTGTTGTAGACTTTTATGATCGGTGTACACAGTACATCTAGTACCATATAGATAGTGTCTCCAGATTTTTAGTGCAAAGACCACAGCTCCTAACTCTAAGTCATGAGTGTAACACCCCCAAAATACCGCAGCGGAAGACTGTGTCATAGGGGTGCTACTTCATATACAAAGAACAAGGTATAGAAAACGAACTCTAAATGAGACATTTTGAAAAGTGACCATTTGATTAATAAATTCCGAAATACAAACTTGAGTTCCATAATACAATACATAAGAGTTTTAAGACAAATCGAATGGTAAAGATAAAAGCATAAGTCTTCAAAACATGCCAAGTGACTCTATGCTCCATGCAACAGCTTATCATCTTACAGACCTGAGACAAACATGCTAAAGTGTCAACACAATGGTTGGTGAGTTCATAGAGTTTGTCTTAAAATAATTGAAAAGCCTTAAGAGAATGTTCACACAGCAAAGGCATCGTGAATCCACTCAGTTGCAATTCCCGCCATAAGAGACTTGCAACCTGTGTGTTCACAACCCACTGCTAACATATATAGTATGAATAAGACATGTATAAGTTCATCAAGACAATTTAAGCAATTAGAAGTGAGTCTCTACTTCATCTCCGAAGACCTCACTTTTATGATGTATCCAACATTCGCAAATGTTAGGATGTATCAAAGACAACTGGGAGTCAATTCCCAAAGACAACTGGGAGCCACTTCCCAAAGACAACTGGGAGTCAATTCCCAAAGACAACTACTAGTCAATAACGCAATTAAGTATAACGCAGTTATGTATGTAAGCAATCAAGTATAACACAGTCAAGTATAGACGTTTTGAGTATTTGTACAAGTAAACAAGTAGTTGAGCATGTGTCTCCCCCAAAAGTTAAAACAAGTACGAAAAGAGTAGGGGCTATGACTCACCTTAAGCTTAAGTGATGTGAAATCAAAGTGGTAGTCGAATCGTGAAAGTCTCTAAGAGCAGCCTATAATAGAACGTTGCGACTTAGGTTTGGAGTAACGTCTAAGAATACGAAGAATTGCCTATATATGTCTTGCATAATGTTCATGATGTAGTACTTAGTATATAGTGTAAGTCTTTGAATATAAATGGTTTATGGAACATGTATAGGTTGTATATCTCTTACTACCGTTCGGGCCGACATAATTCAGAAGTCATAGAGTAAACGTTCGAGGAGCCAGGACACTTTAACTCGTAAATCCACAACTCATCTCGACGGCTTACTTAATGAACTCCTCACATGAGGCTCCCTACTATTGTAGTATTTGATAACAAATGTATAAGTTTTGATCCAAAAAGTTATATGTCCAATATTTGAATAAACTTAGGAAAGTTTATTAGTACATGAAGATTGTTATTAGGGGTAGTTTCATAAGTCTTATATGACCATTTTCTCTTTGTAATATCTCATGGTTCCTTTTGAAGTGAAGTAGACCCAAATTGTTTGTTCAAGTTATCGCCTAATTCCTTGTTTCATGTTTACGCCTAAGTAAGCTTATATGGTCATTTAGTCATGGCTTCGCCGTGACCTTGGTCATTTTTCCATGGTCTTGAGACTCAACCTTGGCTTTAGCCATGGTTGTGGTCTTGGCTTTAGGTCATTAGACCTCTTGGTCTTAGTAAATGATAACTATAATATAGTGACTTTGGTCTAAAATGGGCTGTTAAGATTTTGAAGAAATTTATCACTCGGAGAGCATTTTCAGGGCTCGAGCTTCTATATTCCTGAACGAAAACGTCGTTCCGGACAACTTTCGTGTTTTAACTTTTTGATGAATCGGACCAGAAGGGTGACTTTCAAAAGCAAAATTTGATCAGAATGCTATTTAGGCAGTTTTGCCGTTTTGGTTTCGCTAGCTTCAAATGGTCATAACTTTTGACTCGGGTACTCATTTTGGGTGATTCAAATTGCTATGTTTTCCTTGTTAAGTCCTCTTTAACATTAAGTAAGTGTCAAATATCAAAGTTATACTATTTTGGTCGTGGTTCTCCATAAAAATCACTAGTTTGCTTGTTTACTTGTCATAAGTTAACATATGTATACCAATACTTGTTTTATCCATTTTTAAACATCATGAACATAATAACAAGAACATATATAGCATGAAAGGAACACAAAGAGCATGTAAATGATAATTAAGCAAGAAAATATGTTAGGGTTTGCTTACAACTTTTGGCCTTAATGAAAAAGGGAAACTAGGACAAGAACTAGGACTTTGATTGAACAAGCTTTCCTCCTTTGCAATCTATGATAAACCGGGGTTATTTGAAGATTATAACGACGCCTTCTTGAAGTCCAAAGCTATTTGAAGATTATAACGACGTCTTTTAGGAGACTTTAAAGTTATAACAACTTTTCTTAGAAAATTTCCAAGATTGAAGATCAAACACTAGTTTTCTTTCAAAAACTAGTTAACTTTCTTACAAAATATAAGAAAAGTGCCTTAGGTTTTAGGACTTGAAGGTTATAAGAAGGTGTGGTGCAAGATTTATATGTGTTTTTAGCTTGGTATTTATAGGGTAGGAAAAATAGTTAACTATATATTGGGTTAGAATGTAACCATGGTTAATTTAGACACTTGTAAACATCCTAGAGATCAATGGTCAAGATCAAGCCACAAAAGGGTGACTCCCCCCCCCCTAAATGGCGGTTCAAGGAGGATAAGATGACTAGATGATGAGTCTTGGTGTTATCTTGCTTAGTTTGTGCATTTTGACTCCATAAAAAGCTAACCGTAAATGATTAAGCCTCAAAACGTAAAACCGGGTATCGTAAAAATATGAAACTTGAAAGTATTGTTAAACATGTCAATATAGTCCATAATAAAATATAAAATGAGTGGTAGGATCTATCGGGTGCTAAAACCCTGCTAAAAACTGGAAACACGGGTCTAAAACGCGCAATTCGCGTAAAACGCTGAACTGAAAAACGTAAAATTCCAAAACTTTTGGAATTGTCATAAAATGATAGAAAATCATATTTCTATTGTTTATAATGTTTTATGGATATATCGGGATGCTGGAAGGACGTTTAAACCTAAAAGTAAATCTCGGACACGGCTTTGTGATTTTTGCAGAAATGATCCGACGAGTGTCAAACTCTCGGATTATCGTTAAAATAGTTTAACTTACGAGAATATGAAATAAAAATTTCTGATATGAATAGTGAAAAGTGAATAGTAAAAAGTGAATAGTAAAAAGTGAATAGTGAAATTTTCGGGAATAAAAGTTAACCTGAAATTGCGAATTGTTACAATGAGTGGTGTAATTTTCCTCATGAACCTTGAGTTGTCTTGATGCATAAGCCATGACCTTATCGCGTTGCATCAACACGGCACCTAACCCTTGGTGCGATGCATCATAATAGACTACAAAATCTTCGATCCCATCTGGCAATGCTAGGATAGGAGCACTACAAAGTTTTTGTTTGAGGGTTTGGAAAGCTTTTTCTTCGTTTTCATCCCACACGTATTTCTTGTCTTTCTGAGTTAGCTTAGTCAAAGACTTTGCTATTGAGGAAAATCCTTCAATAAACCTTCGGTAATACCCGACTAGACCCAGAAATTGACGAATTTCTGTAGGCGTGGTAGGTGTTGGCCAATTTTTGATAGCTTCAATTTTAGCGGGATCGACATGTAAACCGGTCTTGTCAATCACATGCCCAAGGAATTGTACGGATTGAATCCAAAATTCACATTTTGAAAACTTTGCATACAATTTCTCTTCCTTGAGTAGTCCTAAAATTGTTCTCAGGTGTTCTTTGTGTTCCTCTTCGTTTTTGGAATATATGAGAATGTCGTCTATGAATACGATCACGAATTTGTCCAAATATGGTTTACACACCCGATTCATGAGATCCATGAATACTGCCGGTGCATTTGTTAACCCAAATGGCATCACTTGGAATTCATGGTGACCATATCGTGTCCTAAAGGCTGTTTTTGGAATGTCTTCATCACGAACTCTAACTTGATGGTAACCTGATCGTAGGTCAATTTTTGAGTAATAGGTTGAACCTTGCAATTGATCGAATAAGTCATCAATTCTTGGTAGTGGGTATCGGTTCTTTATGGTTAATTTGTTTAGCTCACAATAGTCAATACACATTCGTAATGACCCATCTTTCTTTTTCACGAACAAAACTGGAGCTCCCCAAGGTGAGGAACTGGGTCGAATAAATCCCTTGTCCAAAAGTTCTTGTAATTGATTTGATAGCTCTTGCATCTCTGAAGGTGCTAGCAGGTATGGTGCGCGGGCAACTGGCGCCGCTCCTGGTATTAAATCAATTCTGAACTCTATTTGACGATTTGGTGGTAGTCCAGGTAAATCTTCCGGAAAGACTTCAGGAAACTCACGGGCAATAAGAACATCTTCGAGACATTTTTCATCGGATTTCTTTTCGGTTACGTGGGCTAAGAAAGCATAACATCCTTTCTCAATGTACTTCATGGTTTTGATACATGAGATGATGTTTATTCGAGTTCCACTTTGATCACCACGAATGATCAAAGTTTCATTGTCACATGGAATGTGCACAACCCTTTCACCACAAATGATGTTAGCTTGATGTTTAGACAACCAATCCATGCCAATAACAACATCAAAACTTCCGAGTTCGATTGGCATAAGATTGATGTTAAAGGGGTGGTCTAAGAGATTAAGGGTACAGTTTGGGATTACGGTATTGGTATTTACTAAGTCACCGGTAGCTAATTCAATACTATAACTAGTGGTTAAAGTGATTGATGGAATATCAAATAAAGGCGCAATTCTAGTAGATATAAAGCTCATATCAGCACCAGAATCGAATAAGACTTTAACAGGAATATTATTGAGTAAGAACGTACCGGTAACCACGTTCGGGTCTTGGTGTGGTTCTCCATTTCCCATGACATAGGCTCTACCACGAGCACCTCCGCCTTGGGGTCCTTGGTTTCGAGGACAATTGTTTTTGAAGTGTCCCCTTTCACCACACCCAAAACATTTAGCTATGGGCTGTGTGTTAGCCCCAGTAGCTATACCCTTGCCTCTACAATCCTTGGCAAGATGTCCGGGCTTTTGACACTTGTTGCACTTGGCCGGGCAGGGACCTTCATGATGGTAGTTGCACTTGGTACATTGTGGTAGAGTACCAACGTATTTACCACCGGCTGGTGCAGCAACATAAGCCGTCGCGGCTTCTTATCTCTTGTTCTGCTGATTGTGATGGTTGTTGTTTCGGGTTTGGTTGTTGTTGTTGTTGTTGTTGTTGTTACTCCCACGGTTACCATCCCATGGTCGCTTGTTGTTGTTGTTCTTGTTGTTCTTGTTGTTACGGTAGTTGGAGTTGTTGGGGTTATTGGTATTGCTGGCGTTGTTGGTGTTGTTGGGGTTGTTTTGCTTTCGGGTTTCTGTCATACGTACCACTTGGTCCATGAGGCTGCGGGACATCCGCATAGCTTCATCAAGTTCCTTGGGATTTGCCGAAGTCACATTCCCTTGTATGCTTGATGGAAGTCCCCAGATATACCTTTCCAACAATTTTTCCTTTGTGGAAACCATTGTTGGACAAAGTATCCTCAATTCCTGGAATCGACAGTTGTAGGTTATGATATCATTTCCCCTAACCGTATGATCCCAGAATTCAACCTCCAACTTTTGCATTTCACTGCAAGGGCAGTACTCCTTGATCATCATCTTCTTCAGGTTATCCCACGAAATCTTATAGGCATTCTCAATGCCCATGGGTTGAGCAATTGAGTTCCACCAGGATAATGCCTCATTCAACAGAGTACTCGTGGCATACTGAACTTTATCACCCTCAGTACATTTACTGACCAAGAATACTAACTCCGCCTTTTCAAACCAGCGGGTTAAACCTACAGCTCCTTCAGTACCCTTGAATTTGATGGGTTCACATTTCAAGTAGGAAATGAACAAGCAACCCTTTGGTACTGTAGCAACATTGGTCACCGGAGGGGTAGTTGAGTTTGGTCCTCCAAGGTTAAGGCTGGCAATTCTGGCAGCTTCTGCAGCTATAGCAGCTTCCGCAGCAGTGGCAGCTTCAGCGGCTGCTGCAGCATCAGCAGCACCAGCAGCTGTGGCGGCTT
The DNA here is from genome assembly GCA_030686995.1 of Artemisia argyi. Lineage (NCBI taxonomy): Eukaryota > Viridiplantae > Streptophyta > Magnoliopsida > Asterales > Asteraceae > Artemisia > Artemisia argyi. The sequence goes on along the minus strand of CM060682.1, from coordinate 105,080,143 downwards.
CGGCAGCTGCTGCAACTACGGCTGCTCGTTCCGTGATAAGTGCTGCATTGACACTGTCCTTTACCAGTTTACGGATGGCAGCTTGCGTCATTGTTGGTGGTGTCTTTTTCTTTGGCGCCATGATTCTATTGTTCAAAAGATACATTGTAATTAGAGAGTTGTGAGATGAGCACAATTTTTGATAAGAATGATAGGATAATAATGTTTGAAACATAAAAGCATAACACATGATAGTATATAAAACAAGAGTTTTATTCATATAACGTTGATTGATTTACAAAATCGAACCTATTACAAGTTCCTTCAAAACTTACTAACTGATACTTTCAGTTAGTAATTACAATGTTGTACTAAAGATAACTAGTACTATAACACTAGTCTAACGTCGGTTGGGAGGTTTTTGTAGTCCGGTCAGATTATTATTTCCGCGTGTTGCTAACATGTCTACACTTTCATTTGGACGGTATTCTTTGACATCCTTTTGGTATAGCCTTTGTTGTATGGCACTCATTTGAGTTTGCATTCCACACAAATCATTCTTAAGTTGATACCTGTCAAAGTTTGCAACATCTAACCGGATTTCTGCGGTATTTAGACGGTTAAGTAGTTTGTGAATTTGTACCGCATCCTGTTCTTGGGCCCTCTCAACCAAAGTGAGTCTATCCTTGACGTTATCCAAGCCAGTCAAAGGATTTAAGACTACTTCCCCAACATGAGTTGAGTCACTCTTCACGTAGCTCATGTCAAGCTTAAACCAATATAGGTCGTCTCGAGCATTCATAGCATCCATTCTGGCAGAATTTACCTTGGATATATAGTCGTTCATTTGACTTGCCATACTTTGAACTTTGAGTTGGGTTAGGTTGAGAGCTTGTTTCAAAGAGTAGATTTCGTATTGAGCTGAGTTCACGAACATATGTGTAGATGTAGATGTTCCGCCGGTTTGGTGAGTAGAATTCGGAACTTGAGCTGGAGTGGTACGGTTAGATTCGGATGAAATTGGTGAAACAGGAGGTGGAGATGTTAATGGTGATAGATGTGGCACCACTATTTGTTCCTCCGCTTCCTCATCGATGCCTTCGATGTCAACATCCATTTCAGGATCCTCTTCGTAATCATCGATGTTTATGTCCATATCTATTTCAGGATCTTCGTCCGAATCTATTTCGTTGTCTAGATCCTCATAAGGTTCTTCCTCATCATCGTAGTCAATTGCTTCAAAGTAAGGATCACCGGGTCCGGGAAGAATTGGTAAATATTCAGGCATAGCAGGAAGATGATCGGGAGATGGAGGTGCGGACATGATGTCTACAATTAGTATTTCGATGTCAAAATAAATCAAATGCTTATGGAAAATGCTCAAACTAAGGGGATGTGCATATGACAATATACAAATATGTTCATGTAGCATAACATGTGTAATAAGTCCATAATCTTCTAGAGGATGGAAGGCACGAAGAGCGGAAGGCTATAAAAATGTTTTTGCTTGTTATTGTAGTTATAGTTTAGGTCTCACTTAGACCCGTTTCTCTATAACCATGGCTCTGGTACCAATCTGTAACACCCCCAATTCATGATGCAGCGGAATTCAACTTGGGTGTTACTCGACGGCACAACAGTCATAATAATAGAAAACGATCTCTAACCGAGTCGTAATAAAAAGAGTTGTCATTCATATTATTCAAATATATCAGAGTTTACATAGTAAGGTCCCAAATGGTTCCATGTTTCAAAATACATCAATATAAAGTCTTTGATGATTTTATCGAATGACATAATAGTTTATAGCCTTCTTCCTTCGGTACGTGCCCTTCCGCTCCATTCTTGATTATCATGGACCTGAAATACATGCTTAAGAGGTCAACACAAAGGTTGAGTGAAATTCATAGAGTTTGTTTAACGGTTGAACACAATATGTTGGTAGTAATGAGTTAATTAGACTCATACTTATGTTAGAAAACAAAACAGTTATTATTATATACTAAGCTCATGCAACCAATACGTTAACGGATACCAATATCAATCGGCGGTTTTGTTGCCCCGGTAAGTACTTTGCCGTCATACTTAATGTTCAAATATAGTGCATTCGTTTGAACTAATCTGCTCAAACAAATGGGATTCGTCAATCCCAATAGGCCTATTCACAATACTCGCGCTCACTAATTCTAGTGATTAAATGGTTCATGATAGGGGCCTAGGATTGGCAAGGTAGGTACTTAGTAATAATAAAACAATCAGGCAGCATACAGTTTCAAAGCATTGTGTTCGGTTTAAAAGTAGCATGTATTCCCCCCAAGGGTTTGTAAAACATTGTAGTAATGCAAAGTGGGGCTATGAACTCACCTTAAGTAGGATAGCAAGTAATGAAGGTGATGGTTGGATCGTGTAGGTTTCTACGAGCAACCTACAATAGAATGTTGCGACTTAGGATTTGTGTAAAGAATATGAAGTAGTGCCTATATATATATCTTGCATTATAGTCCATGATGTGGTATGATGTATATTGTAAGTCTTTGAAAGAAAAGATTCGTGAACATGTATGTTTTGTATATCGTTTACTACCGTACGGGCCGACATAATTCAGAAGTCGTGTTAGTAAGCGTTCGAGGAGCCAGGACACTTTAACTCGTAAATCCACAACTCATCTCGACGGCTTACATAATGAACTCCTCACATGAGGCTCCCTACTATTGTAGTAGTTGATAAAATATATAGATATAAGTTTTGATCCGAAAAGTTACATGTCCGATATTTGAATAAACTTAGGAAAGTTTATTAGTACATGAAGATTGTTATTAGAGGTAGTTTTATAAGTTTTGTATGACCGTTTTCTCTTTGTAATATCTCATGGTTCCTTTTTAAGTGAAGTAGATCCAAATTGCTTGTTCAAGTTCTCGCCAATTCCTTGTTTCATGTTTACGCCTAAGTAAGCTTACATGGTCATTTCGTCATGGCCTTGCCATGACCCTTGGTCCTTGTTCCAAGGTCATGAGACACAACCTTGGCTCTAGCCATGGTGGTGGTCTTGATTATAGGTCATAAGACCTCTTGTTCATTTTAAAGTATAACCATAATATAGTGACTTATATATATGTAAATAGCTGTTAAGAAACTGAGAAATATCTCACTCGGAAAGCGTTTTCAAGGCTCGAGCTTCTTTAGACCTAAACGAAAATGAGATTCCGGACAACTTTCGTGTTTTAACTTTTTCATGAAACGGACCAGAAAGGCCTCTTTTTGCGTGTTTTAGGTTCTGTCACAGAAACATTTTAGGCAGTTTAGCCGGAAATCTTTGGTAACTTCAAATGGGCGTAACTTTTGACTCGTATACTCGTTTTAGGTGGTTCAAGTTGCTATGGTTTCCTTGTTAAGTCCTCTACTGTAATATGTAATAATCCAATATCAAATTTTTACCATTTTGATCAGGTCTTACCAAGAAAGTCACTAGTTTGCTTGTTTTAGTAACTTACTATAACAATCAATTATAACAACATCTTTTACTCATTTTTATACATCATGGACATGAATACAAGACATAATATAGCAAGAATAACATGTAAATGATATGAACATGATTAATTAACAAGAAGCATGTTAGGTTTAGGCTTACAACTTTTGGCTTTCAAAGATGAAAGGAAAGTAGCAAGTAAGGAAAAGGACTTTGATAGACTTGCTTCAACCCACTTCACTTCATGCAATCTTTCTACCCTTGTAATCTTGAAAGATGGATGATGAAGGTTGAGGTGAATTGAGTGGATTCAAACTCAAGAGAAATCACCAAGTATATGAGGTTATGGAAGAGTTTTGGTGAATGATAATCTAACTAGGGTTTCTATCTTGAAGAATCACTTGAACCTTGCTATAATTTGGAAGAAATAAAGCTATGGATGGGGTGTTGTGGTGTGAGGTATGGACGGCAACAACAAGGGGGGAGGGGGCTTTTATAGGTCTTTGAGGAGGTTACAAAGTATGATTTTGTCAAAGCTTTCTTAACAAGCTTGTACACATGTAACACATCTAAGATCACTTAGCCTAGGATCAAGCCACATTTGGATGAAACTTGACTCCGGGAAATGCCAACCGTAAGTGATTAGGCCTCAAAACGTAAAACCGGGTGTCGTAAAATTATGAAACTTTAAAGTATTGTTAAACATGTCCATATGTTCCATAATAAAATATAAAATGAGTGGTAGGTTCCATTTGGGTGGTAAAACCCTGCTAAAACTGGAAACACGGGTCTAAAACGCGTAATACGTAAAATGTACGAATATTGCGTAAAATTGAGAAAAGTAAAATGTTACTTTTCTAATATGATATAAATGATTTAAAATGACTTATAATGTCTAGACTGGGCTCAGTCTAGTGTCGGATGGTATTAAATGTCTTTTAGACATCAAACCGTAAGCCTAAAAATCAGGGAATGACTTATAAAATCAAGGGATGATTTTTGGTCAATGGAGGAGGGAAAAATATGTTGACTTATTCCAATAAGTTGAAAACTAAAATCATCTTAGAAACGCGGTGCAGGTATAGGCTAGGGTTATGGCTGAGTAAAAACGCTTAAAACTGAAAATTCTAGTTTTTCACGGCCGAGGTTTATTCTGATCATATTTTTCTCAGTCATGATTTATTCTCAAATAAATCATGAGTGTGTCAAACATTTTTCTGATGTGGGGTCACCTGACGGGGTCAAATTTCGTCGTGCGTAGAATTTCTGAATGACGTTTCACCCTAAAACGTGTAATTCCTTAATAACTTTCACGAAAATGATCTGACGAATGTCAAACATTTAATTTGTCATGGGAATGATTTATCACTCGAGAATATGAAATAAAAATCAACTTTCGGGAAAATTTCGGGAAAAATGAATAGTAACATGAATAGTAAAAATGAATAGTAAATTTTCCGGGAATAGTAATTAACCTGAAATTGCGAATTGTTACACTCCATAGCTTGCGCCCTACCACGCTCCACGGCGCACTGAACAACCTTTCCAAAGGTCTCCACTACCTCCGGGGACTCTAAAGTGCCCATCGCAGCCAGGCGTAAACCATGACTGATCAACCACCTACACACGCAGACAAATAATGCTTAAGAAGAAAAGAGGAAAATTAATACGCATAGTAAGGCAACATTGCGGAATACACAAAACATACCTGCGCTCAGTGATTGTAGACATAATATGAGGATATAATTCCTCATCGTATTCTATACTTAGGCCGCGCAGCTTGTCCTCCTGCTCCTTCAATATCTTCTCCATGCGAGCGCGAAATTCATCAATATGGCCAAAGTGCTCAGCCTTTTTCTCCTCCAGATACCTTACCCCCAAGTAAGGTTCGCCTTGAACTGATGCAGCTCCCCGCGCGCATGTTGCAACTCAGCCATCATGGTCAACTTCTCATCAGTGACCTTCTCAGCATGCGCCTTGACGGACCCTACCTCCGCTCGCGCATCAGCTAACTGCGCACGGAGCAGGGCAATCTCCTCGTCCTTCTGTGCGAGACTGCTGCTCTCCACAACATACCGCGTCTTCAACTGAGTGACCAGCTCAGTCTGATGCTCAGCAGCAGCAGCTAGCTCCTCCAATAACTGTTGCGCAGATACCTCTCCAACCACCTTCACTGTCTCCTCCACGTTTGCATTCTGAGGAGGGACCACGCTTTCCACAAAAGCCGCATCACCCTCTGCAGCTTGGTCACTACAAAGCATAAGTAGAAGGTTAGAGCATCTACGACAGGTAAAAAAAATAAGAAGACAGAAAAAACATGGATATCACTTACAGAAGGGGAGAAGCCTTTGCAATCTCCTTATCCACGCCAATGGCGGATGTGTCATCTTCTGCGGATGACTCTTCATCCGCGATAAGATGGCGCCTCCTCTTGGAAGTGCCAGCGCCATCAGCCTCTCCCTTGCGCTTTAGACCCTGCGCTACAATCTCAGGCTCCAGCACCTCCACGCTGTCAGAAGACTCAGTATGCAACTTTTCCACACGAGAAGGCTCCCTAGTAGGAGGCACGCTCTGCACAGGCGTCACAAGCATGGGAGGTGAATCTTCAGGACCACCTTGCGCCAACGCAGTTAGGTGTCCCGCAGTAGCATCCAGAAGTGGCTCCTCATTATCCCTCAGAGGACGCACAAATCCATCTCTGGCTTCTCAAGTTTCACCACGGCGAACAAATCCATCTCTGCGCAACACATGAGCAAATAACAAAAAATGGATTAGTTATTGAAAGTACATATACAGGAACACTTACATTATTTGAAGCGAACAAATAAAAGGGACAAGCACCCACCCCGGCCGCTCTCATCAATGAAGGTTGGCACTTCGTCAGAACTATGGAAACAGTTGCGACTCAATCCCATGTGAACCAAAAACTCCTCAGGGTAGGGGTTAATGGGGATGCGGTTAGCATCAATCGTATCCGCATCCTCTGCGCTATAAGAACCGGGTGCGGGGCGCCCATCCCTTGGCAGCGTCTCTTGAGTATAAAACTCAAAAAGCGTGGAAATACTATATCATCTACACAGAAAATTTTTTCCCTCCAATCCCTAAGGGAAACCACCTTCTCTGTATAACACTGAAGGCGTCCACCGCGCTTCGTGAAAGACACCCATCCATGCGACCACGTTGTGCGGTAAAACGCATGGAATAGGTTCACAGTTGGGTTGCCACAAGCAACCGACAGTTTATTTCAAAATTAGATACTTTTGCCGCACCTATACAGTGCAACTGGGAAATGTGAAGGCGGTAAGTGGTTGAGCAAATCGCTCAAGAATATGGATATGGGTACGCGCTGGTTCGCATACTCGAAGAAGCGCGTATATAACCCTATTTTTCCCTTAGGGAAATCCGCGATGCACGCGTTGGCCTCCGGTACAACCGGATGCACGTCAAGAGGAATGAAATAATCCGAGGAGAACTGACGCAGTTCATCCTCGTCCATTTCAGATGGAAGCTCGTGTAATTGGCGAACCATTTCTAAGAAAGTAATAACAAAAAGCACGTTTTCGCGGTTACCTAATAAAATAGTTGCTTTCTTTGAAAATGCTTTGAAGAAATATAAAAATGGCGGAAGTATGTTTTTACTATGTGTTTTTCAGTAAAAAGGAGGCGATGTTTATATAGCGTTACAAAAATCCTAGCATGCTAGCCACGTGGAATCCACTATCATAATCGTGTGGCTAGAAGACGATCGGGTACATGCACTTTTTCCCATTTCCTGAAATACACGTGGACACACTCCCCGTTTCCCTAGGCCTTTTTTAGGATATTTGGGACTAGATACATTGTCCTTAATATTGGGCAAGCACTTTTCCCGCCACACTTACCGTTGCTTTCTATAGTCTAGCATCCACGGCTACAAGCCGCGCACACTAGAATGGGGGACATGATGACGTATAGTATATTTTTTGGCCATAAACCCAAATGATAAACATCACTAAGGCCCAAACCCACCATGAGTGGGCTATTCTAACTTGGGCTGCATTGTCAAAGGGATTGGGCTCACGTAGACCCAAGCCCAATAAAACTATTTATGGTCTAAGATAAGGATCTTCTATCTATGGATAAAGATTCTTGGACCAGATAAGCACCATGCGTGCGAAACGTAAGGAGCATGAAATCTACAAGGATTTTGCGCCTATATAAGGAATGACATAATTCTCATTAAAGGTACGATTCACAAACCCTAACTCTTTACGTAAACCTAAAACCGATTACTTACTCTCACGCCGGAGGATAATCGTGGGAGACAATCCCACGATAAGCCTAACGGTGTTTGTTTGTTTTCTTAGTACGCAGGTTTCAAGCATTAAGAGCTAATTGGTACGAGAGCAAGAGCCCAAACTAGGAACGCCCAACTTTTGTATCAACATATTCCTAAGTATTTCATAAGGTGTTTTATTAATTACCTTTCTTGTGTAGACTCTATTAAAAATGTAGCAAGCGGTATCTAGGGCATGACACCAAAACTTTTGTGGAATGGATTGCTCATCAAGCATTGCACGACTCATCTTTCTTAACTTATGATGTGTTCTTTCAACAATCTCATGCGATTGAGAAGTGAACGGGCCCGATAAGTTATAAAATATTCCATATTGTTCACAAAAGGTTCCAAATTGCATTTTATCAAATTCGCTACTATGATTTGTCTTAATTGAAACAATTGAACAATCAAGTAGGTTTTCAAATTTCTTTCTCTAAATGTTGAATTTATTCAAAACACCATCCTTGTTTTCTAAGAATAATTGATGAGGCGAAAAATGAACCGTTTTTAGGGGGTCATTTAAGCCGGAATTGGAATTTATTTGATCAAATATTGCCCTAAATCGTTCCTTTTGTGATTTTAGGTACTTTGGGAGTGAATTCTGGAAAAGGAAGCATTTTGGACGTTTTTGGAGCATAAAAGTGAAGAAAACGGCAAAGTCTTAATTTTCCTTGCTGGAAACAGTAGATGACGGCGTCAAGAAGAATTTTATGACGGCGTCAGGAGCAATTTTGGTGACGACCCAGAGAAAACGTGACGGCATCAGAAGAAGGGCATCAAGAGTAAAAGTGGTGACGGCCCAAAGCAGAATTACACATGACGGCGTCAGCTTTGGATCTAGGCAGTCTGAGAAATTTATTGGCGGCGAGATGATGGCGTCAGAATTTTCCTCTTGACATCGTCACCTCCTAAAATCTATATATACTTTTCTAATTTTCATTCATTAAGAGAGGAACTTGTGTGGAGAATTTTAGGGCCGAACCTAATAAACCCTAGCTCGTTTGTAACAGTATTTTCAAGGGTTTTCACCCCTTGAAACCCTTCATGTTCAATTGAGATAAGTTTTCTTCCAATTCATTCAATATGTCTATGTGTTGTTTGAATATATCTTACACTTGTCTTGATTTTAACATGCTAGGCTAGATCTATTGTGTGTTTGCTTAGATGTAATGAAACCTAGATGTTGATTATAGGTTGATTGCTTGTTTATAGTTGTAATGGATGAATGATTTGAATGTTAGGCTTAAGAAAACTGGCAGATCTCCATTGTGTAACTTTCTTGAACGTCTTAAGAAACATGAACCGCTGTGTACTAGGTTTTTATGGTTGTATTTAATGCATGAGCGAATTCTAGTGATCCCATGTTAGGAGCTTCTTAGCCGGCTCGACATAGGAGTGAAGTAGGAGCTTATAGAATTGGGGAAGTAAGTACGCCACCCCATGAATGATATTAAGGAATACAATCCATCATCCACGCAACTATAACAAGTAATTAACCAGTAAAAGATATCTAGGGAGTAGTGAAATCTAAGTAAACACAATTCTCCTATATATTGTTCACACCACATTAGTAATTCAGTTTATTTTCATTTTTGTTATTTTATTTTGATTGCATCGTAGTTATTGGGTTAGTTGATTAGCAACTAATTCCGCCTACTCTTCCAATACCCGAGATTTTTGATTGCTTTTATAAAATATAAAAAAATACAAAAAGAATCATCCATCACCTCTAGACCTAGTTTTTAGGCTTTCTAATCCTAGCGACACTATTCCTGAGTTGAACGATCAATCCCCCAGTACTTGTCACTATACTATACTACAACGATCAGGTACACTGCCTGGTGGGGGTTGTAAGCTTCTCGAGATCCCTCGAGAGGTAAAGCCTGGTGCAATTCCCACGCATCAAGTTTTTGGCGCCGCTGCCCGGGGAATAGTTATTGTCTAGGTTAGGATTTCTTTTTATTAGGTCTACTTGCTAGATTCCTTTCTAGTAAGATTTTTATTTTTATTTTTAGGTTCTCTTTAGTCTATCTTATTTCTTCGTGTTTTTGTTCGTAACTCTTTACCATCCGACATCATGGAAAGTGGTAACATCTTTGAACCCATCAACCCACCACAACAAGACCACCCACAAAACCCACCACTAGCTAACCAACCTCTTAGGCCCCGAACCCTAGGAGAGTACTCCCGACCTAGCCACCAAGGCTATCGAAACACCATTGAGCTCACCCAAGGAGCCAATGTGTCTCCCTTGTGATCCGACACCATCCGGTTGGTGCAAAGCGGATATGCATTCCATGGACTTCGTTCCGAAGATCCAAATCAACATCTCAAGGACTTCCTTAAAATCATAGATTCTATAGACCTTGATGTTACAACTAGAGAGTCAACCCGATTACGCCTATTCCAATTCTCTCTACGTGATCAAGCTAGTCAATGGCTTGAACGTTTACCCGCGGGATCTATCACCTCATGGGATGATCTCACCACTCGTTTCCTTGCTCAATTTTTCCCACCGGGGAGAACTACCAAGCTTAGAAATGGTATCTTGATGTTCCAACAACGTCAAGGTGAAACTCTATATGAAGCATGGACTCGTTTCAAGGACTTACTCCAAAAAGTCCCTCATCATGGTATAGATCTTTGGCTCCAAGTCCAAATCTTCTATGACCATATCGATCTCTCCACAAGGCGAACCATTGACCAATCGGCCGGTGGCAAGCTACGTGATCTAAGTGCGGAAGAATCATGGGAACTCATAGAAGATCTTGCTCTCTATGACAACGAAAGTTGGAATGATCCCGGTGATTTGAAAAAAACGATCAAGGCAATATCTTTGCCTTCGAACAATTCTAGCACTCCCGACCGTAGGATCATGGAACTTGAGGACCAAGTCAAGTTTCTCATGAAATCTTACGAAGCTCCTAAGCCATCAAGCCAAGTGAATAAAATCACTTCTTCGTGCGAATTATGTAGTGGTCCCCATGACACTCGCGATTGTGTGGAACTCCCCGGAACAGCTTTTGCGGACTACGCATCCTCGCGTACCGACGAAGCGGGAGATAAGTGGTACACTTTCAAACCCGAGCCAAACCTTTATGGTGATTCCTACAACCCTTCTTGGAAAAATCACCCAAACCTTAGGTGGAAACAAAACCAAAATAATTCTTCCAATCCGCCTAATCGTTACCAACCAAACGATCCACCCTCCAACCGTACTTTCAACAACAATCCTTCTAACAACTATGGTAGTACCAACAATCTTGAAGGATTGATGTCCAAGTTTATGGCATCTCAAGAAGCTCGCATATCGAAGTTTGAAGCCGATTTCAAACAAAAGCAAAGCGAGAATACCACCAAAATTGACACATTGTTGAAAGTTCTCAATGACCGAGAAATGGGAGCACTCCCAAGCGACACGGTCAAGAACCCGAAACTAAACGTTAATTCCATATCATCAGTTTCGTCACCCACTTCTTGTCCGCAATACTACTCGGTTAAATCAACGAGCACGTGTTTCAAACAAAACCAAATTCTTCAAAAGGACCAATCAAATAAAACACCCGATATAAAACCGGTCCAAAGCATAGTTGAAACACCTCCTACGCAAGACCTTGACGATGAATTCAAGGAGCTCCACCTTGAACGCCCCGTCATTGATCTCTTAGCCCGTGCTCCCTATTATAGTGCCCTCCTAGAAAAGTATGAGAAATTTAAACTAGGTAAAAATGGGACCGCCTTCGTTCAAAACAAGTTGCCTAAAAAGCTTGATGATCCGGGCATATTTTTTTTGCCTTGTAAGAAAGGAAAATCCGAAGCTTTCGACATACTAGCCGATTTAGGGTCAAGCCTCAACTTGATTCGCTTATCCCTTTTCACCACTCTCAAGCTAGGAAAGTTAGAGGAGACGGAGGTATTAATTGGTCTAGCGGATGGGAGTATTGCCCACCCGGTTGGGATGATTAAGGATGTAGTTGTTCACGTAGGGAAGTTAACTATTTTAGTGGATTTTCACGTCCTAGATATGGTTAGTGACACTACATGCCCATTATTAGTAGGAAGAGGATTTTTAGCAACCGCTAGTGCCATGATAGATTGTAAGGAGTCTAAGATAGCGGTAGGTGAGGGTGATACTTGGTCGGTATATGATGTCAAGAAACATAGCTATGATTGTGAGGATGAACGGAACCACATTGGGTAGAAATGAATAGGAGACCATCTAGATATGGACCATGGATAGAAAGAAACTTTATAGGACCTCAATGCCCATTCTATCTAGAAAAAGATTTCATCGATAAAACACATTCGGTGAAACAACTCATAGCTAGAGATGAAGAGCTAGACCCTTTTGAGGACCCCCTAGTCTTTAGGAAAATGATTGAGTTCTTAAGCGTAATGCCCATTAACATTGAGATGAACAAGTGGAAAAGAGAGGGGGATAAGTGTAAATGGAGGTGGGACAAGCCACCTAAGGAAGGTGACGGATCATGGCATATGAAAATGATTTTGTATGATCCGGATGGATAAAAGTTTGAAAGGTCATACCGCACTAAGAAAACCGATAGGAAGTTGAAACCTAAGTTTGATCCCAAAGATGTCCTCAATGAGGAACTCACCCATATCACGTAATAGCCCATGACCTTGAGTCTAGCTACAAGACTCATAAATAAAGAAAAGCGCTTCTTGGGAGGCAACCCATGTTTTGTGTGATTTTTATTTTGTTTGATTGTTATTTGTTTCCTTATGCATGCTTTATTTTTTTATTGTTGGTAGATCATGTTTCAAACTAAAATGGTGAAAATACTTTATTTTGTTGTTTGGCTTTGCCTTAACTTCATCCAAAGGTATTTCGCAAAAGATAAGTGTAAGGGGAAACCCCAAATATGTTTTTAAGAAACAAACTTGATCATGATTCTTCACAATATTAAGTGAACATGTATATTCGTATTTGTTAGAGTCAAATGCTTGTATCGAGTCATAATGATGTTTTGCAGGATTTTCCAGGAAGTAGGACAAGGTTTTTCCAGAAATTTTCCAGAAACTTAACATAAGATTTTCTGCAAGTCACTTCTGACGGCGTCAGGAAGAAATTCCTGACGGCGTCACGTGTAAAATTCTGGAAATTTTGCTAGTTTTGTTTTTCTAACGGAGTCTTAAAGTTTTTGTCGAATCTTTAGTTTTATAATCTCCAGGAAATCTGCAAACACTCATTCCACAAGCATTATATCTTATTTTGTTTTCTAGGATTTATTATCATATGTAGATTGCCGCCGATTTTATGCGAGGTTGCCTTGTTTGTTTTCTCAGGTTTAACAGGTTATGTATGACAAGAAGATGATTTATATTCTGGAAGGGAAGCTTTGATTGTTCATTTTCTTGGGGGAAGATCTAACCTTGTTACCATACTATCCATACCGAGCGAATCAGGGGAGTATTTGATTTCATTCTTTTACCTGTTTTATTTTTACAATCTTTAATTGAACATTGGGGACAATGTTCATCCTAAGTGTAAGGGGAGGGTAAATGATGATACCTTATAGGATACACTTTCACTTGAGTTTGTTTGTTTGATGGTAGGTGTGTAATAAAACTATGAGAAATACTTGTTAGTGTAATTTTAGCGCCAAATTTAAAATTTGTTACAACATGTAGGAGTGAAACTTTAGCCATAGCAAGCGTCTCATGGATATGAGTCGTATGACTAGCACAAAACCGTACCATTCAGAAAAATTTTCCACCCAAATATGTGAGGTTCGCCTTTAGATTTGATAGGAAAAGCATTTACTATTAGTGCTTATGAGTGTACCGGTAGCATTTAGATTCTAGATCTTGTGTTAGTGATGCATCCCCAGACCACTAGTGAGACTACATTCGTGTAGTAGGATTTACTACATGATATGAGGCATTAGAATCACCCTTGTGTTAAACCCGTATCATAATTACTTGACCATTTAAGTCATATTACTTGGCTAGTTAAATCAATTAATTTTTCCCACACCTTAGCGTTGTACTCATTTTTAGTACACGAAACCCCTAGTACACCCCTCCGAGCCTATCTTTTCGTTTCTAACTTTAAGCATCTTACTTAAAGGAAGAATTTGTTACACCCCACTTAAATGTACACCCAAATCGCCATAGCCTTCCGTGTATGCACTCATCTTTAGTGCATTATTGTTATTTGTTTAAACCCTTAGTTAATTATCTAATTGATTACATGGTTGCTAAGTCGAGTCATATCCTTGTACATATTATTTTGGGACGATTGGGACTCATGGGTAAAGTACTTATGTTATGAAGTAATGGGGAAGAACATCATTTATTACCCCCATATGTGCGTTGATCTTAAAAGTACTCCAAGTGTTTTGATTATCTTAATTCGAGTCATTAGATTAGTTTATTGTAAAGTATGTAAAGATTCAAGTGTAAGGGAAATGTACATTCCCTATGATGTATTATTTTGGATGGTAGGGTAAGAGTGTATGCAAAAAAAAAAAAAAAAAAAAAAAAAAAAAAAAAAAAAAAAAGAAAAAGAGAAAAAACATACGGACTACCATCCCATTTCATTCTATGTTTATTTTATGTTTTTGTTATTTTTCATTTATTAGCTTAAGTCGAGTCTAGTCTTTGCTTAGCAACGCCATATTGTACATTTAATTAACCAAGATGATTAGCTCGCCACCAGTGAAGATTGTCTATATCCAACAAAACCGTGTATTCCATATCCCTACACCTAACATTACAACCCTTTAAAAGACCTCTTTGATAGTTTATCCTAGGTGCTTACGCCATGTGATGGAGGTTTGATCCTTTTCCAAGCATATGGTAATCTATTTTGCTATCACAGGTAGTGAGAGATGTTTTCCATTTCCATATTGTGATATATACTTTATTACACCCGAGAGATGTGAGTATCTTTTTTTTTAAAGGTGAGAGATGTGAGTATCTAAACACTATTTGTGAGGTGCTAGTGTATGACCTCCGTGCTTGTCTTTGGTCTTTAGTGGAACGATTATTTGTTGTAATTACTTTTATATTAGTGTTAAATGACCCCTAACTTGTATTTTGATTAGAATAAAAGCGCATTTGCTTGAGGACAAGCAAATCTCAAGTGTAAGGGTATATGATGAGGCGAAAAATGAACCGTTTTTAGGGGGTCATTTAAGACGGAATTGGAATTTATTTGATCAAATATTGCCCTAAATCGTTCCTTTTGTGATTTTAGGTACTTTGGGAGTGAATTCTGGAAAAGGAAGCATTTTGGACGTTTTTTGAGCATAAAAGTGAAGAAAACGGAAAAATCTTTATTTTCCTTGCTGCAAACAGTAGATGACGGCGTCAAGAAGAATTTTATGACGGCGTCAAGAGCAAAATGGATGACGGCCCAGAGCAGAATTACACATGACTGTGTCAGCTATGGATCTAGGCAGTCCGAGAACTTTATTGGCGGCGAGATGACGACGTCAGAATTTTCCTCTTGACGCCGTCACCTCCTAAAATCTATATATACTTTTCTAACTTTCATTCATTAAGAGAGGAATTTGTGTGGAGAATTTTAGGGCCGAACCTAATAAACCCTAGCTCGTTTGTAACAGTGTTTTCAAGGGTTTTCACCCCTTGAAACCCCTTCATGTTCAATTGAGATAAGTATTCTTCCAATTCATTCAATATGTCTATGTGTTGTTTGAATATATCTGATGCGTGGGAATCGCACCTTGCTTTACCTCTCGAGGGATCTCGCGAGGCTTACAACCCCCACCAGGCAGTGTACCTGATCGTTGTAGTATAGTATAGTGACAAGTACCGGGGGATTGATCGTTCAGCTTAGGAATAGTGTCGCTAGGATTAAAAAACCTAATTAATAGTTCTAGAGGTGAGAGATGATTATTTTTGTATTTTTATATTTTTATGAAAGCAAGTAAAATCTCGGATTTTGGAAGAGTGGGCGGAATTAGTTGCTATTCAACTAACCCAAAGCTATTATATAATTAAAATAAAATAATGAAAATGAAATTAAACTAATTAAACTAAGGTTGTGAGCAGTAATTGGAGAAATTGTGTTTACTTAGACTTCACTACTCCCTATATATCTTTTACATGTTAATTACTTGTTACACTTGTATGAATGACGGGTTGTATTCCTTAATACCATTCGTGGGGTGGCATACATAACTCCCCAACTCTATGAGCTCTTATCTCCTCCTACACCATGACCCAGCACAACTATAGGGATTGTAAACAGTGGCTCATGCATTAAATACAACCAATAAAGACCTAGTACACCTCGGTTCATGTTTCTTAAGACGTTCAAGCATGTTACCATTTGGAGATCTGCCAGTTTTCTTAAGCCTAACATATAAATCATTCATTCAAAACAAGAATAGACAAGTAATCAACACATAATCAACATCTAGGTTTCATTAGATCTAAGCAAACACAAGAGAGATCTAGCCTAGCATAATGGAATTGAGACAACAACAAGAGATAGACAACCAACACATAGACATATTGATTGAATTGAAAGTACACTTATCTCAATTACAATGCAAGGTCTCAAGGGTTTGGAACCCTTGAAAAACCTGTGAAAGAGGCACCAAAATCGTCTTTAGGGTTTCACCAAAACTTCTCTCCTTTTAATGAAAAAACTAGAAAACTATATACAGGAGAATCGTTTTGACGGCGTCAAGAGTTAAATCTGACGCCGTCACCTCGCTGCCATAAACTTCCTCGGACGCCCTAGATCCACTTGTGACGGCCTATGTGACGCCGTCACCACCTTCGGTATTTTATTCTTGGCCACTTTGACGCCGTCACCTCTACATCTGACGCCGTCACCACCTTCGATATTTAATTCTTCATGTCTGACGCCGTCAAGCTTTTGGTCTTGACGCCGTCACCTTGTATCTTCAGCTTGGATTTTTGGTACTTTGTCGTTTTCTTCACTTTATGCTCCAAAAACGTCCAAAATAGCCTCTTTTCCAGAATTCACTCTCCAAACACCTAAAATCACAAAAGGAATGATTTAGGGCAATATTTGATCAAATAAAGTCGGATTCGGGCTTAAATGATCCCCTAAAAACGGATCATTTTTCGCCTCATCATATACCGTTACACTTGAGATTTGCTTGTCCTCAAGCAAATGAGCTTTTATTCTACTCAAAAGACAAGTTAGGGGTCATTTAACACTAATATAAAAGTAATTACAACAAATAATCGTTCCACTAAAGACCAATAGACAAGCACGGAGGTCATACACAAGCACCTCACAAAAAGTGTTTAGATACTCACATCTCTCGGGTGTAATGAAGTAATATAACATTATGGAAATGGAAGATATCTCTCACTACCTGTCATAGCAAAATAGATTACCATAGGCTTGGGAAAGGATCAAACCTCCACCACATGGCGTAAGCACCTAGGATAAACTATCAAAGAGGTCTTTTAAAGGGTTATAACGTTAGGTGTAGGGATATGAATTACACGGTTTTGTTGGATAAAGGAAGTTTTACTGGTGGCGAGTTAACAATCTTAGTTAATTACATGTACAAGATGGCGTTGCTAAGCCAAGACTAGACTCGACTTAAGCTAATAAATGAAAAATAACAAAAACATAAAATGAACATAAAATTAAAACGGGATGGTAGTCCGTATGTATTTTTCTCTCTTTTTTTTTTTTTTTTTTTTTTTTTTTTTTCTTTTCTTGATTTTTTCGATTTTTTTTTTTTTTTTTTTTTTTTTTTTTTTTTTTTTTTTTTTTGCATACACTCTTACCCTACCATCCAAAATAATACATCATAGGGGTTGAGAATTCCCCTTACACTTGAATCTTTACATACTTTACAATTAACTAATCTAATGACTCGAATTAAGAAAATCAAAACACTTGGAGCACTTTTAAGATTAACGTACATATGGGGGTAATAAGTGATGTTCTTCCCCATTACTCCATAAAATAAGTACTTACCCACGAGTCCCAATCGTCCCAAAACAATATGTACAAGGATATGACTCGACTTAGCAACCATGTAATCAATTAGAAAGTTAACTTAGGGTTTAACAAATAACAATAATGCACTAAAAATGAGCGCGTACACGGAAGGCTAAGGCGATTTGGGTGTACATTTAAGTGGGGTGTAACAAATTCTTCCTTTAAGTAAAATGCTTAAAGTTAGAAACGAAAAGATAGGCTCGGAGGGGTGTACTAGGGGTATCGTGTACTAAAAATGAGTACAACGCTAAAGGTGTGGGAAAAATTAGTTGACTTAACTAGCCAAGTAATATGACTTAAATGGTCAAGTAATTGTAATACTGGTTTAACACAAGGGTGATCCTAATGCCTCTTATCATGTAGTAAATCCTACCACACGAATGTAGTCTCACTAGCGGTCTCGGGATGCATCACTAACGCAAGTTCTAGAATCTAAATGCTACCGGTACACTCATAAGCACTAATAATGAATGCTTTTCCTATCAAAACTAAAGGCGAACCTCTCATTTTTGGGTGGAAAATTTTTCTGAATATACGGTTATGTGCTAGTCATACAACCTCCTATCCATGAGACGCTTGCTATGGCTAAAGTTTCACTCCTAAATGTTGTAAAAAATTTTAAATTTGGCGCTAAAATTGCACTAACAAGTATTTCTCATAGTTTTATTACACATCTACTATCAAACAAAACAAACTTAAGGGAAAGTGCATATGTAAGGTATCATCTTTTTACCCTCCCCTTACACTTAAGATGAACATTGTCCCCAATGTTCAAGTAAAGAATGTAAAAGTGAAAAAGTAAAGAGAATGAAATCAAATACTCCCCTGATTCGCTCGGTATGGATTATAGGTTGGCCAGGTTAAATCTTCCTCCATGAAAACGAACAATCAAAGCTTCCCATCCAGAATATAAATCATCTCCTTGTCGACATAACCTGTAAATCCTGACAACAATAGACAAGACAACCTTGTGTAAAATCGGCGGCATCCTATATAAGTTACTAAATCCTAGAAAACAAAGTAAGATATAATGCTTGCGGAATGAAGTTTGCAGATTTCCTGGAGATTATAAAACTTAATAATTCACAAAAACCATAAGACTCCGTTAGAAAAACAAAACCGGTAAAATTTCCAGATTTTTAACTCCTGACGCCGTCAGAATGGACCTGCAGAAATTCTTATGTTAAGTTTCCGGAAAATTTCTGGAAAAACTTCGTCCTACTTCCTGGAAAATCCTGCAAAACTTCATTATGACTCAATACAAGCATTTGACTCTAACAAATACGAATATACATGTTCATTTAATATTGTGGAAAATCATGATCGGTTTGTTTCTTGAAAACATATTTGGGGTTTCCCCTTACACTTATCTTTTGCAAAAATACCTTTAGGTTGGAGTTAAGACTAAGCCAAACAACATAATGAAGTATTTCCACATTAATTGAGAAATATGATCATCCAACAATAAAAATAAAACATGCATACGGAAGCAAATAACAATCAAATAAATAAAATCACACAAAACATGGGTTGCCTTCCAAGAAGCGCTTGTTTTTGTTCGAGTCACGAGCCTGACTCTACCCTTATTTCACGGATAAAGGTGAGGTTTTCCCTACACTTAGAATTAAGTGTGCGTGGAAGTAGCGATACACACCCTTAGGGTGGAAATATGCCTCGTGAGGAACGTGTGGTGGGTGAATTATATGCTCAAAGGGGTGTGCTCCTTTCATCATAACCTTACCAAGTTCACTTTTGTCAATGAGTGAGTTGAAGTTTTCTCCTAAGAAGGGATCATTTTCTATCAACTTCGAGAGATTCCTAGTTGGGAATCTATCTTGACCTAATAAACCCGGTTTAAACCCATAATGTTTCTTACGATCAATCATGAATGGGTGATGTAAGTATGTAAGGTCATGGTCCACTCCTATGTTGGCTTCTTCTCTACAAGGCTTGGGGTCTACTACCTTCAACGTAAAACTACCCGGACTACATGGTTTGATGGGTGGATCGGGACCTATTTCAATTCCTAAATCTTCATCCAAGGATGGAAGATTAGGTAATGGTTTTGGTTGAGGCTCCGGTTCATCAAAACTAGGAACTTCCCTGGAACTAGGAGTAAGGTTATCACTACAAGTGTTCAAACCTATATCCTCTAGTGGTGCTTGGTCCAAGGGTTCTACCTCAATTGGGGTTCCTATAGTCTCTTCTGCTTCTTCCGGGTAAGTCGCGGGCGGTGTATGTGCCTCAAATGATGGTAGGATTTGTGGGGTACTTGGTGGGCTTACGTTACTTACCTCATCCTCCATTTTATCTAGATTACCTATGTGTTTGCTTTGTACTATGGCTTTAGGTGACATCCACACAGGTATCCCTAAGTAATCATCCCCAGATAAACTTCCTGTTTGCTCCATCAAACTTGTTTTTGATTGATTTTTGATGTTGTTTGTTGGGTTATCTACTCTATAATAATATTGGGCACAGTTTTCTATGGTATCCCACGCTTCTTCATCATTTAATTCCCTAGGGCCCCCATTGGCAAAATCATCGATGCGCATTTGGTCACATCGGTTGACACGATAGTAAAAGGTTTCGGTTAGGGATGCTAAAGAGAAACTATGATGAGGGAATTTTCGAAGTAAAATTTTAAAACGAGTCCATGCATCATATATGGGTTCATCTCGATATTGTTTAAAATTCGAGATGTCAACAAGGTAGAATGGCCTTTTTGGTTGGTAGTATGGTGGATTCGCGTACTCCATAATGGTGAACGGAATAGTTAATGGAAATTACGAACAAACACACAAAGAAAAAGATAGACTGAAGAAATCCTAAAAAAAAATAAAAATAAAATCTTACTAGAAAGGAATCTAGCAAGTAGACCTAATAAAAAGAAACTCTAACCTAGACAATAACTATTTCCCCGGGCTGCGGCGCCAAAAACTTGATGCGTGGGAATCGCACCTTGCTTTACCTCTCGAGGGATCTCGCGAGGCTTACAACCCCCACCAGGCAGTGTACCTGATCGTTGTAGTATAGTATAGTGACAAGTACCGGGGGATTGATCGTTCAGCTTAGGAATAGTGTCGCTAGGATTAAAAAACCTAATTAATAGTTCTAGAGGTGAGAGATGATTATTTTTGTATTTTTATATTTTTATGAAAGCAAGTAAAATCTCGGGTTTTGGAAGAGTGGGCGGAATTAGTTGCTATTCAACTAACCCAAAGCTATTATATAATTAAAATAAAATAATGAAAATGAAATTAAACTAATTAAACTAAGGTTGTGAGCAGTAATTGGAGAAATTGTGTTTACTTAGACTTCACTACTCCCTAGATATCTTTTACATGTTAATTACTTGTTACACTTGTATGAATGACGGGTTGTATTCCTTAATACCATTCGTGGGGTGGCATACATAACTCCCCAACTCTATGAGCTCTTATCTCCTCCTACACCATGACCCAGCACAACTATAGGGATTGTAAACAGTGGCTCATGCATTAAATACAACCAATAAAGACCTAGTACGCCTCGGTTCATGTTTCTTAAGACGTTCAAGCATGTTACCATTTGGAGATCTGCCAGTTTTCTTAAGCCTAACATATAAATCATTCATTCAAAACAAGAATAGACAAGTAATCAACACATAATCAACATCTAGGTTTCATTAGATCTAAGCAAACACAAGAGAGATCTAGCCTAGCATAATGGAATTGAGACAAGAACAAGAGATAGACAACCAACACATAGACATATTGATTGAATTGAAAGTATACTTATCTCAATTACAATGCAAGGTCTCAAGGGTTTGGAACCCTTGAAAAACCTGTGAAAGAGGCACCAAAATCGTCTTTAGGGTTTCACCAAAACTTCTCTCCTTTTAATGAAAAAACTAGAAAACTATATATAGGAAAATCGTTCTGACGGCGTCAAGAGTTAAATCTGACGCCGTCACCTCGCCGCCATAAACTTCCTCGGACGCCCTAGATCCACTTGTGACGGCCTATGTGACGCCGTCACCACCTTCGGTATTTTATTCTTGGCCACTTTGACGCCGTCACCTCTACATCTGACGCCGTCACCACCTTCGATATTTAATTCTTCATGTCTGACGCCGTCAAGCTTTTGGTCTTGACGCTGTCACCTTGTATCTTCAGCTTGGATTTTTGGTACTTTGTCGTTTTCTTCACTTTATGCTCCAAAAACGTCCAAAATAGCCTCTTTTCCAGAATTCACTCTCCAAACACCTAAAATCACAAAAGGAACGATTTAGGGCAATATTTGATCAAATAAAGTCGGATTCGGGCTTAAATGACCCCCTAAAAACGGATCATTTTTCGCCTCATCAATATCTTACACTTGTCTTGATTTTAACATGCTAGGCTAGATCTATTGTGTGTTTGCTTAAATGTAATGAAACCTAGATGTTGATTATAGGTTGCTTGCTTGTTTATAGTTGTAATGGATGAATGATTTCAATGTTAGGCTTAAGAAAACTGGCATATCTCCATTGTGTAACTTGCTTGAACGTCTTAAGAAACATGAACCGATGTGTACTAGGTTTTTATGGTTGTATTTAATGCATGAGCGAATTCTAGTGATCCCATGTTAAGAGCTTCTTAGCCGGCTCGACATAGGAGTGAAGTAGGAGCTTATAGAATTGGGGAAGTAAGTACGCCACCCCATAAATGGTATTATGGAATACAATCCGTCATCCACGCAACTGTAACAAGTAATTAACCTGTAAAAGATATCTAGGGAGTAGTGAAATCTTAGTAAACACAATTCTCCCATATATTTTTCACACCACATTAGTAATTTAGTTTATTTTCATTTTTGTTATTTTATTTTGATTGCATCGTAGTTATTGGGTTAGTTGATTAGTAACTAATTCCGCCCACTCTTCCAATACCCGAGATTTTTGATTGCTTTTATAAAATATAAAAAAATACAAAAAGAATCATCCCTCACCTCTACACCTAGTTTTTAGGCTTTCTAATCCTAGCGACACTATTCATGAGTTGAATGATCAATCCCCCAGTACTTGTCACTATACTCTACTACAACGATCAGGTACACTGCCTGGTGGGGGTTGTAAGCTTCTCGAGATCCCTCGAGAGGTAAAGCCTGGTGCAATTCCCACGCATCAGAGTGTCTTTTAGAAATCGACGAGCCTATTTGTCCTAGGTTCATTCTAGAATTCTATGCATCCGTCACCCTCTCCACGGATGAGTATGGTCGCATGTCTATCAACTTTAGGGCTAGTAGTCATCAATACTCCTTCACTCTTGAGGAGTTTGCTCAAATCCTAGGTGTCCCAAACTGTGGTACTTGCATTTACTCCGACTTGCACTCCCTCTCAACTCTTGACACACTCTTTGACCGCATCCATCCCTATGACACCCCTCTTATGTCCAAAGATGAACTTCGTAACCACCTCTTCATTAGTACAACCACCACTAGGAGAACCCGCTCGGGTAATGAGGTCGATAAGGACCCATATGGAATGGAACTTAATGAACTCAAGCCCCAATTCAAGAAATGGGAGGAAGTACTTAGAGCCAATGTCATTAGCACAATAGGAAACCGAGATCATATAAACCTTTGCCTTTGCTACATACTCTACTCCTTGTCCGTTAGGCAACCCTTCAACCTTGCCTACTACATGGCCAAGAGAATGGCCGACATTCCCGTGTATGGCACAACGGCTATGTCGTATGGAATGCTCTTGACCCGTCTCTTTAGGTTCATCTCTCTCGTTCCACCAACTCCTAACGGTCTTCGCCTTGACTACTCTCTCATTCCACACACCTTTGTCCCACTAAGTGATAAGAGAGTTTACAAAGCCCAAGGAAAACGTCATCATCCTCCTACCTCCTCATCATCTTCCTCAATGAGTGAAGATGACTCTTTGCCCAACTCTAGGCTCCCACCTCTAGAATACCTATCCCAACTTCCGGATATTCCAAATGAGTCGGCGAAGTTCAAGCAAACAAAGGGGATGTTTAAGAATCTTGGAAGATTCCTTGGAAAGCTCAACAAGAAGATTGACCGTTAATGAGTGCGGGTGTGTGTAGGAGTGTTTGGCACAAGGTGCTAATTGAACAATTTGGTCGTTTAAACAATGGTTGTCATGTATTTGTGTGTTGGTACAATTTGTGATACTATTTGGAACATGTATTAACTAACTATGATGCAGGTAGACAACGTTTGGCATGTTGTCAAATTTTCATGTTTATGAAATTTTCACTAAGTATAGTGAAATTTGCTAGCCCCCGGTCAAAATCCTATGGTATGCATGTTTACATGTCCATTTTTTGCATTTCCTAACCAGATATGCATTATATTTTTAATTTTAGGAGTTTTCGAAAAATTTGAAAATCGTCTCGCGGGTCAAAATCGCGGACTGTATAAATTTTCAGGTCTGGCGGATCTGGCGGCACCCTGGAATGGGTTCCGCCAGTGTAATTTCTGGGCAACCCAAAAATGGCCCAACGGATCCGACGGAACCCTCACATGGGTTCCGCCTGTGTAATCTGAGGGTTCCGCCAGATTTCCTGCAGAATTTTTTTTAGCTTTCAACATTTCAACATCCACTCAACAACATACCTTCCTTTTAGATAGAAACCAATTTCATGTAATTTGTTAAGCACAATAGGGTAGTTCTCATTCCTTATAACTCAAAGAAAACCATTTCTAGCCAAATTTCAAAAATTGCCATAACCACCTCAAGGAACCTTCACACATAAAGGAAGGAACCCGTCCAAAGGTTCCTTGAAATCCCTGAGACATATACCTTCAACAAATTTTCCAAAACCACTAAGCATTTAGTGCAAATCTTTGTTTTCCTACATCACCATTTTCATTGGATTGACTTCCATGATTTGACAACCCACATTTGTCTTCCAAATCATTAGGAACCTCCATCTTTGTATGGCTAAACATCAAATCCAAACACTCCTTCCCACACTCCTTCATCACTATAAATTAAGCCATCCTAAACACTATCAAATCACACCTTCCCCATGACAATCTATGATCTTTAAACCATTTTAACAATGACTAAGTCAACTACCACCTCTCAACCATCAAGACCCGTTCGGAAAACCGCCCGGATAAGTGTCAAACCACTTTGGTCTAACCAATCCATCAACCTAAGCTCCTCATCCTCGGATGAATTCACCTCACCAATCAAAAATGAACATTTTCTAAACCTTGCATCTCCATCTCCATCACCCAATGAACCCAATGAGCTCACTCCACCACCAACAAAATCACTCATTGACCCAACTCCACCAAGTGCTCCAACCCAACCATCCAAAACTCCATCACCATCACCATTACCAAAACTTGAACCTATGGAGTTATTTGGGTCTCCTCCAACATCACCACATCCTTCTGTCCAAGATCTCAATGATCTTCCACCAAGACCAACTCAACCACCACCTTTTGCAAATGAAACATCAAGGTCATTTCTTGACCAAAATGAGAATTTTAACCACAACCAACCACCACAACAAGAGTACCACCAACCCAAACCATTGTTGTTTCATCCTATATACCATGACATCCATGGTCCTCTTTATGGAGAACCAAACTTTGAAAACCATGATCACCCAACTCCACCACATTCTCAAGCCCAAACCTTTGAGTCTTTCTTTCCTTCTTATGAGGAAATTCAAAGCATGGTCGAGAATCACCTCCATCAAGCAATAGAATTTCAAACCACCTTGCTTGACTCTATACCAAACCCATCCTCCACCCAAGAACGAAAAACCAACCCATCCTCAAACCAAGAACCCAAAACAAACCCATTTCCACCCACTCATCCCCATGTTTGCTCACATTGTGAGCAAATGTTGAAAATGGGTGAAAGCATCAAATTGTTGCTTCACCAATTCCAAGACGAAACCCGTTTTGCATTCTAACACGTCATAGAACGTTTGGATGCTCTTTCCCACCCAAACAAATCCTAGACAACATTTGGAGGCCTTTTGCCCCATTTAGGAAAGTAGGATTTGATTTTTTTTTTATTTCTTGGTTATTTTTAGTTCTTTCTCTTTAGAAGTAGGAGGATCTTTTTCATTTCTTGTCTTTGACTTTTAAAAGTCAAATTTTACTTGAAATGCTATCTTTTACTACTTACTTACTTGCATTGTTGGTTGATCATTTTTGAGTTGTTATTGTGGTTGCAATATGTGTGGTAACTACAAACTTGATTATATATATCACCAACTAACCATTTTTTTGTAGGATCAAAATCCATGTTTCCCATCTTGGCACTCCTTTTAGGGGGAGTAACGACCAAGGGGGAGCACGTGCATTATTCCGCTTCGCGACTCTACTTTTTGTTTCGACAAAAAGGGGGAGAAACATATATTAAACCTTTAAACTTAATATGATTTTCATCACTTAAATAAAACAAGTTTAATATAATTTTTTTTTAAGTCTTAAACACTAAAATTTTGTGAGTTACTTAAAAACAAAGTTTATGTTTTGTCATCAACAAAAAGGGGGAGATTGCTAATACAAATATCGCCTAAAAACGTTATTTATATTTTACGATCTTTGCTAAGTTTTGTTAACGACAAAATGTAAACTTTAGTTTCTAAGTAAATCATAATCTTAGTTTTAAGACTTGCATAACTAGACATTTGCTACATTTTACATTTCATAAAACACAACACTTTTTATTTCTTAAAATAGAAATGTCACATCATATTTATGGTAAGTTTTGTCAATATACATTTATGGAAAGAAAGTGTGTTTGACTAGGTGTTATGAGATGTGACATTGTTTGGTTTGCATGATTTATTGCAAAACCAACTGCAAGCCTGGCAGAACCCTGGGGGTACACGGGCGGAACCCATCTGAGGGTTCCGCCGTATCTGCCAGACTTGCAGAAGGTTTTGCTATAAATACCAAGCCACAAGTTTGATTTTGGGCTTATCACTCTACATCATATTTTCACATACATTCATTCATTCTTTCATCTAACCCTTTAACCTCTCATATGTGAAGTTTCTTTTTGTAGCAAAGAAGTTCACGAGTTCATAAAAAGTTACAAGTATTCAACACAACGTTGCAAGACTTGTTAGCTTAGCATTGTGTAGACTTGGGTAGTTTACACTTCATTTGATTGTGTATTTTCAGTAGTGATCGGTTAGTATTTTAGTCCTCAAAATACAAAGTGTGACGGGAGTTGTTGTACCCTTGTAAAAGAACTAACAGGAGTGGTTGTATCCTTGTAAAAGAACTCGACATCTAGCTTAGTGTCGGTAAACGTGTATAAGCGACGTGTAAGGTTTTCTCCGCCGGTGAAAGGAGCTTGTTGACTAGTGAAAGAAACTCTCAAGTTGGATACTCGGGGCGTGGACGTAGGGCAAGGAAAAAGAGTCCTTGTAGCCGAACCATGATAAATACTCGTGTTGTGGTTTGATCATTTCTTTCTTTATACTTGCATGTTATATATTGTGTTTGTGTATATATCTTTGATCAAACGAAAAGTTTTCAAAGATAATTAAACAAATTAAAAATATTTTAAACGGTAAACTATTCAACCCTCCCTTCTAGTTTTCCACAATGTGTTTAGTGCAACCACTATCCACTACCCACTCATCCAGTTGTAGATCACTTTTGAGGCAAACCTATAACAAAAGTATAATTCATGCCTTTGGTACCCATTGTTTCTTGGGTCCATTTTGGTTAGTGTTTAAAGTGCCCAAGTTAAACATTCTTGGGTCTTGAAGTAAGACACATAATTTCTCAATACCATATTTAGAAAAAGTGGACCAGGGATTGTTTTGATAGTCATTTTGAGTTTGATAACTTGGTCTATAGTTATGAAATGCTTGAGGTCTAAAGAAGTTTTGGTTTGAATAGGAGTTGTCTCTCCTTTGGTAATTGTTGTATTGGTATTGAGAAGATCGTTGACCATAGTTAGAGAAATTTCTTCTTTGGTTATTTTGAAAAGATGGTCTTTGGTTGTATGAGGTAGAAGATCTCATATTAGGTGTAGGCAAAAATGATCTATGATTTACTCGAGGTTGTGAGTATCCAAGTCCATTGCGAGAGCTTGAGTTAGAAAATTGTTTTGGATTTTCTCTTCTTGCAATGGGAGCTTGATTACCTCGAGTACTTGCAAGAGGAGCTTGAGGAGTAATTGGTTTAATGACATTGTTTAATGGAGATCCAATTTTCCTCAGAGGCCTGGCGCGTTGACGCGTCAGCCAGCGCGTCAGCCTTGGGGATTTTTGGAGCCTCGTTTTCTTTAGCCTTTACAAATGTTATTGGTTTTGTTAGGCTTATAGGATTGGTTGTACTTTGTTTAAGGAATCCAAGACCTCCCTTATCTTGAGACACCTTTTGCCGACTTATTAGTTCTTCTAAATCATTTGTGCTCTTTTTATATTTTGAAAAGCTTAGTGATTCTTTTTGAAGTTCCAACACCTTTTCATTCAAAGAGTTAACCTCAAGAGTGAGTACTTCATAATTTTTACAAGGTTCAATCATCCCTTTGCAATGTTCTAGTGTTTTCACTTTACTTTCAAGTTCACAAACCCTTTCTTTAGATTTAACATTTTCTAGTTCAAGAAGACGTTTTTCTTTGAGAGCTTTATCAAGGGTTTTTCTAAAATTATCATTAAACTTAATTAGTTCCTCATTCTCCTTTTGCAAATTGATAGTATCTAAGTTATTAGAAGAGGAAGGGTTTAGAGATACCTCAAATTGTTCTTGAGCCATAAGACACGTAGCGTCATTTGTTGGTTGGTCTTCATCTTCACTATCACTCCACGCTCCTCCAACGAATGCCTTGTTCACCCTAGGCTTAGGGCATTCATTGATGAAATGCCTCTTTTCTCCGCAATTGTAGCATCCTTGGGTGCGTCTCGAGCTTTCACCAACCTTGTTGTTATCACCACTTCGGTTCCCCCCAAAGTTGTTCCTTCCACAATTATCTCGGTTTCCAAACCGATTTCTTCTTCCAAAGTTACCACCTTTCCTAAAGAACCTCCGAAAGTTCTTAGCCATAAGATTATACTCTTCGTCATCCATATCATCTTCTTCATTGCTATCCTCTTGACCATCACTATCATTACTAGTTTGAGTACTAGTAACTTTAGCTTTAAGAGCCAAAGACTTAACCTTCTCCTTCTTGTCTTTAGTACTCGCCTTGTCGTTCTCAAGAATCATCTCATAGACTTTGAGATTTCCAATGAGCTCGTCAAGAGGTAGTTCCGCCAAATTCTTGGCTTCTTCTATGGCCATCACCTTTGGCTTCCACTTCACCGGAAGTGCTCGAAGAAACTTTCTCACATGGTTCTTGTTATAAAAGCTAGGATCAAGAGACGTGAGACTAGTGATTATAGCATTGAACCTTGTGTACCCATTATCAATGGTTTCTTCATCCGAGATCGAGAACTTCTCATATTGTTGTATGAGTAAATCGATCTTGCAATCTTTCACTTGAGATTTGCCTTGATGAGTGATGATGAGAGAGTGCCAAATTTCCTTGGCGGTCTTGCAAACATGAACCCTCTCAAACTCCCTTCGAGGTAGAGCATTATAGATCAACATCTTGGCTTCATCATTCTTACCAAGCTTTCTTCTTTCATCATCATTAAGATCCATATGTGGCTTTTTCACCAACAACTTTGTTTCCGAGTCTTCCACCATAAACTCAAAGTTGCCATTTTGGATAATTTCCCACAAATCAAGATCTTTGGACCTAACATAGGTCTCGAATCGGGTTTTCCAAAAGCCAAACCCATCGGTTTCTAGCAAAGGTGGTCTTTGCATAGAACACCCCTCAACATAGTTCTCTTGAGCCATGGATCTATATTCTACTTTACCAAAAATCTTAGTTAGGATTTTAGATTTTTGGAAAAGAATTTTTTGACTTAAAACGACTTCTCGGGAAGGCTTTAACGCTCGAAAACTTGAGTATACCACTCTGATACCAATTGTAGAACCGTAGAGGGGGTGAATACAGTTTCTTCGGCTTTTTGGATGTTTAAAAAAACTTTAAGCCAAAGAGAACTCCTAGTGGTTGTACAATAATCCAACAACCACCAACACAACCAAAGTATATAAAGCAAGTAAAGAACACAACGATATATACTGGTTCGAGATGGGGGGTTTATACCATCCGTAGGTCCAGTTGCGAATCCGCGACTCCGATACTATTCACTAGTATAATCCTTTTGGTGGACTACAAACCGTTACAATTCACTCCACCGATATTCACCAATATCGATGCTCACAAAGAAGGAGTTACTCCCCAACGGTATTCCACCCTCGGAAACCACCCAAAAGAATCTCGCGATTCGACTTCACCTAAAGATCACAAAGATCACTATCAAGACTTCCACTCGGAAGTATCAAACCCTAACTAGATCCCCAATGATCTAGGCTTGGTCACCAAGACACAAGACTTCCCTTACAAACAATTGAATGAATATAAGTTTCTTCGAACCAAGCCCTAACCTAACCTAGTGACTCGATTCTAGTAGAAAGGGTATAGATAAGAAGATCCTCGACACAATCACAAGAGTGGATTAGGTTCTTGTGATTATTCCCTTGCATGTAGATGTGTTCTTTCAAAGATGTTAGAGTGATAATCAAGAACACAAGATTAGAGATAGAGATATAGAGAGATTTGAGAGTGTTTAGAGAGAAAGAATCTAGAGAGAGAATAATGGCAAGGGGTGAGGAATACAAGATGCAAGGGTGGTATTTATAGGCCAAGAACCCAAACTTGGGAAATTTTACCGAGGCCCGCCCGTCACCCGCGCGGGCAGCGTGCCAGGCGTCTGTAAATGTTTCCCAAATGTTGGGTGTTTGGATCTTATAAATACCTATCCTTGCTAAACCCCCAATTGTACTTCACACTAAACCTTAACATTAATCATTCTAAGGTTTACCAACTCAAATAGCCAATTTGGAAATCATTTGTGAAGTGTTTAAAGAGAAGCCAAATTACCAAGGATTTAAAGTGTAGATAGAGTAATTTGGAAGGGTTAGAAGTGTATCTCCTCACATGGCATAGAAAAGAGAGAAAGAATATGCCAAGGAATATTCCAATGCATGGGGGAAGAATGAGACGGAGGGTTGAGATGAAATGGTTTGAATTGGATGGCTAGGATCAAAGGGAGCCTCCCTTGGTTTTCAAACAATTTTGCATGTGGGGAATATGGATGGATGAGATGATCTCATTTGAAATGGATGGCTAGGATCACACATGCCTAGGTTAGGGTTAAGAAAGGATATTCCAAGGAATATGATTTGCTTGGGGGGGAAAGGAGAAATGGAGGGTTGAGATGGTTTTGGTTTGAATTCAAAGGCTAGGATCAAACACATGTGGTGGTATAGGGAAGAGGGATTGGATGGATGGTTGAGATGTGTTTGATTTGAATTCAATGGTTAGGATCAAGCCCATGTGGTGATATAGAGATGAGATTGGATGGATGGTTGAGATGAGTTTAGTTTGAATTCAATGGCTAGGATAGGAGGAGCCTCATTAGGGTTTCAAACAATTCCCCATGTGTTGAAAATAAAGGGTTAAGATGTGTTGTAAGGGAATGGATGGTTTAGATGTAGTGTGTAAGGGAATATGTAAGGGTGTAAGAGATTGTGTAAGAGAATATTTGATTTGGATATGATTAGATACGATTGGTTTTGTCTTATGTATAAATGGGATTAAGAGAGGATTAAGGCATAATCTAATTGTCATTAAGAAGAAAAGGTTTAGACAATTAAGATTATAAGTTGAGAAAATCATAGGTTACTTATAAGTTCAAGTAACACAACGTCGAGAATCCATAGTTTCATATCTCGTGACTTTCGACGACTCGAAGTTCTCAACTAATACCTTGGTTCAAACAAGTTAAGTGCTTTGCCTTGATGTAAAGCATAACCCAAGTGGGAAAGGATGCATTTACGCAAAGTGACCTTTGACTTAGTTTGACCAATAAGGGAGTAAACCCGTTACGTAATTATAGAAGACGTAAGCACGGGATATGAGCATATGGATGCTTTAACACGATGTTACGTGAAATATACAAGCTCCCTAAGTTTAGAAAAGCCTTGACTAGAGGCGATAGTTAGAAAACATGAGTTGGCATTTTCCCGTAAATGGGTGTTCTAAAAGTAGGATCTCTCAAGTCTCAAAACTCATTTCGAGTGTTCTCAATTAAGCACATAACATATTCATACATGTATTGAAAGA
Source organism: Artemisia argyi (assembly GCA_030686995.1). Lineage (NCBI taxonomy): Eukaryota > Viridiplantae > Streptophyta > Magnoliopsida > Asterales > Asteraceae > Artemisia > Artemisia argyi. The sequence continues at coordinate 105,048,165 of CM060682.1, read as the reverse complement.
TCCACATTTGTCGGGTAAGGGGAAAGCCGACTTTCAAAATTCGCCCGGAACCATACAGACTCCTGGCGCGTCAACTGCGCGTTGACGCGCGGGCAGCGCACCAGGAGCAGACATTGGCTCCGGCGATTTTGAGCTAATGTTTGTTATTTTATGTATTTTGATGGTTTATTTGTTATCATTAAAACATAAAGAGATCTTGATCATGTTGCCTCAACAAAGCAAACACAAAGAAAACCTAGCCTAGCATGTTAAAGTAAAGACAGGCATAAGATGGAATCAAACAACACATAGACATATTGAATGATTATTGGAAAACTTATCTTCAATTAAACATGGATGAAACAAGGGTTTGGAACTCTTAAAAATATGGTAAAATCATGCTAGGGTTTCTCCAAAGTTCTCCTCCTTCTAACAAATGAAAACTAGAAAACTATATATAGAGTTTTGAGTCTGACGGCGTCAACTGTAAATTCTGACGCCGTCAACTCGCCGCCATAAAAATTCTCGTATTGCCTAGATCCAAATCTGATGCCGTCATGTGTAACTTGATTCATGGCCGTCTTTTGTATTTTGTATGTGACGGCCTTGGTGACGCCGTCACGTGTAAATCCTCCAAAAACATTCTTGCGCGTCACGTGTAACTTGATTATCCACCTCTTTGTCAATGAGTGACGGCGTCACACGCAAATCCTGATGCCGTCAGGTACCAAATTCAGCATGATTTGGAGACTTTGTCGTTTTCTTCACTTTTTTGCTCCAAAAACGTCCAAAATGCTTCCTTTTCCAGATTTCTTCTCAAAAGTACCTAAAATGACAAAAGGAACGATTTAGGGCAATATTTAATCAAATAATCTTGACTTTGGGCTTAAATAACCCCCTAAAAGCGGTACACTTTTCGTCTCATCACAGGCATTGGTGTCTTGCCCGGCGTTCCAGTCATGTATCGATGTTCTTTGTCGCTTTCGCCATAGTATGTTAGTAACGACACTACACCCTTAACCATATATGTTCACCCAATGTTGCCTTCAAGAGTTGTTTTGACCTTAGCTCTAGTGGTGGAGTTTTATGTAACTGCCAAGCCTATGATGGAATACATACTATGACTGAGCAATGAGTGATCACCCCAAAAATTGACACTTAGAATATAGAGTGAAAGAGTGTTGTTCCCTTTTTCGTGAGGTGTTCAGCTTTGAGAAATTCTAGCATAGAATATTTTTAAATTCATAATTTTCCTAGTAATAATGGGAAATATCTTTTTGAAAATACTTCTATTAAGGTCTACTTAAGGGCAGGTAGAGTTCAAGTGGGGGGATATTTGATGACGTCAAATAATTTGATATTCTAAGTATCAATTTCCCCTCATTATTTACCATTTTAGCTTAATATTATCTATAGTTCTGTCTTATTACTTCACCTTTCGTTTCAGGACTGTTAATAGGGTATGGAGCGAAAAACAGACAAGATAGTCTCAATACAGACAAAAGCACCTACTACATGAAGACTACGACGTAACTAAGTGATGATGTTACGCCATAGCATAATTATGACGTGGAATTACTGATTGAGCCAAAACCACCTAACTTATATTGACCAAGGAATGGTCAACAAAGTCACATAGCCTAGATCAATGCTCCGCGGAAGTATAAGGTTTCCCCGGGTCGTTATGTCCCGACGAGGTGTGAATTGTTAACAAACGGCTTGTGATCGGGTGAATCTGGATGAGAAAAAGGGTTTGTGTGTGATTTAGCTAAGGAATCTACAAGAGAATAGCTTAAATAAGCTATATAAACAAGACGGGAAAGTTTGAAAACCCAGAAACGTTTAAAACTTAAAACGTGTACGTTCACGTTTAAATAAAACGTAAACGTACAAAATAAAACGCGAGTTTTGGTAAAATAAAATACTTACAAAAGTGAAAATCACATTTTTACAATCCTAAAAATAAAAGAAACTTTTTAGAAAATTAAAATTACTTTTTACACTATTTAATTATTTAATATTAAATAAAAACTATTTAATACTTATTATTAATACTTAAATAACTAGAATACAATATAATATTGTTTAAATACTAAAAAGGTGAAAATAAAATTCCTAAACTTATAAAATAACTAAAAATAAGTTTTAAAATTAAAAATAAGTGTTTTTGTCTTTTTGTGGTTTTTCTATTAATTAATTACTAATTAAATACTAATTATCTAATTAACTATTTTAAATTAAGAAAATTACTAAATGATCAGTAACAATTCTAAGAAATGGTAAAATAAAATACTTACAAAAGTGAAAATCACATTTTTACAATCCTAAAAATAAAAGAAACTTTTTAGAAAATTAAAATTACTTTTTACACTATTTAATTATTTAATATTAAATAAAAACTATTTAATACTTATTATTAATACTTAAATAACTAGAATACAATATAATATTGTTTAAATACTAAAAAGGTGAAAATAAAATTCCTAAACTTATAAAATAACTAAAAATAAGTTTTAAAATTAAAAATAAGTGTTTTTGTCTTTTTGTGGTTTTTCTATTAATTAATTACTAATTAAATACTAATTATCTAATTAACTATTTTAAATTAAGAAAATTACTAAATGAACAGTAACAATTCTAAGAAATGGTAAAATAAAATACTTACAAAAGTGAAAATCACATTTTTACAATCCTAAAAATAAAAGAAACTTTTTAGAAAATTAAAATTACTTTTTACACTATTTAATTATTTAATATTAAATAAAAACTATTTAATACTTATTATTAATACTTAAATAACTAGAATACAATATAATATTGTTTAAATACTAAAAAGGTGAAAATAAAATTCTTAAACTTATAAAATAACTAAAAATAAGTTTTAAAATTAAAAATAAGTGTTTTTGTCTTTTTGTGGTTTTTCTATTAATTAATTACTAATTAAATACTAATTATCTAATTAACTATTTTAAATTAAGAAAATTACTAAATGAACAGTAACAATTCTAAGAAAATTTCTAAAATTATTTTACAACTTATAAAAGCTATAAAAAATATAAAAACTAGGTTTTGATTAATAAAAACTAATTATGTTATTTTAAACTTAATATTAATTAATAATTAATAAAACTAAAATTAATTCTAATAAATACTAAAAGATAAAATAAAAATCTGAGAAAATTATTATAATTACTTTAATATAAGAGGAAATTAATAAAAATATAAAAATGACAAGTACTTAATTAAAATCTAAAAATGAAAAATAAAATTTAAATAAAATTAAATAGAAACTATCACTTGAAAATTAATTTGATTTTCTGGATTTTTCTTTTGGAAACTTATTTTACAACTAAAAATAGAAACTTTTTATAAAAACAACTTTAATGGAACTTAAAATTAAGCTAATTATGAAAGAAAAAGCCACACAGTTGACTTTGGTCAACTGTGGAGAGAAATAAGCAAAAATGGACCTAAGTGGGACCCACTATGGTGAAATCTGGTCCAAATCAGTTAAATGAACATGTGTGAGCAAGAAAAAGCAATTTGTACCCACAGAATAAGCTATAAGCTACAACATAAGCTCAAAGAAACTTGTGTGAATACAGAAACTGGGACAAGTTTTAGGTGCTGATTCAGGTGGGGCCCAGGGAGATTGAGGTCAACCAAATGGTCAATAGATGATCCCTACTAGGAGGGGGGTTGAAAGGTGCAAGGAGGATGAGCTGGGTCCCACTGGGTTGGCTGGAAAACCACCACCAAGTGGTGGTGTGTCTGCTGAGACAGAGCAGAGGTGTGCCCTGCAAGTCACTTTGTGGCTTTGTGGGGCCCACAAGAAAAATAGCAAAAATGTAAAAAAGCTAAGAAACCAAAGATGAGCTATCAGATTACAATTAGGAACAGATTTCAACCTCTAAATCAACTCACAAAAATCAAAACAATTTCTCAAACTTTTAGAAAAATCTGAAATGGGAACTTTGACTTTTTGATCAAACTATGTACTTTGACTTTGATGAACTTGTGGTGATTCTAAATGACCAAATAAGTTGTAATATGTTAATTTAAAACTAAATTAAAGTTAAAGCACACATTTTGAACCAAATGGGTGAGTTTGGGCATCAACAGATCCATCAGTGGGCTGTTGTGGGTGATGACATGAATTTTTGACTTTGAACTTAAGTATGACTGATTTATTGCTTTCTTTAGATTTGATACTACCTAGTGAACATGTGACAGTCATAAAAACATCAAAACAACAACAAGGGCAGCTAGAACAATGTCAATCCAAACACACCTTAAATTGGCATATTTATGAGAAAATGAGGCAGAGGCTAAACTAGAAGGATCTATGAACTGTAATTAACTAATAATACTACAAATAGGTAGAATTAAGCAAACATCATGCTATCCTAGGTACTGTTACAGTAGAACAAAAAAATACTTGAAAAAGGAACTTACAAAAGCTCAACTGAGAAATGAAATATCAAGCCCCAAGAACATGTCCTAGTGCTCCCTTTGAGCTCTAATACACTGGAAATACCAAAATTCATCATTTCACCTTGCTTCTTTCCCTTTTTCCACTGATTTCTTGTTTTATAGCTATTTAACTTTATTTTTTGAGTATTTTTAGTTTTGTATCCTAAACTAGATTTTATACTTTCTAAGCTTTAGGAAGCTTATAAGTAACTGAAAAGAAGCTTAAATCACCATAGAAGAACAACTTTTAACAATATTAAGGTAACATGAGATTTTTGAGCAAAAATGCCAAATATTGAAATTGAACTGAGAAATGGAAATTAAGACTTTAAAAAGTTTGTTTTTATATTACAGGAACCAAATACAAGCTTTTGAGACTAAATGTTACACTGCATATGAAATTCTACACTAAAATGAATCTAAACTACTAAAACTAAAAACTACTGCTACTCTACTACTTTTTCTTCTTTTCTTCTTTACTTTTATAAGCCCTCAGAAGCTGCTTTGACTTTCCCATACTTGTTGGACCCTTGGATTAGCTTCATGTGATCTCAACCGTTCAAAACGGTTTTGGCGGGAAAGGGAACTTTGGCAGTTGAGAGTGGAGTTGGTGTGCATTTATTGAGGAGGGGGAAAGGTGTAAGTTGGTGAGTGTTTTGTGGGATAGGAGAGGAGAGGGGGGGGCATGAACCTGGTAATTAGGAGGTGTTAATGGTGGGAAGTCTGAGGTTAGTGGTGAGGGTGTTGGGGTTGACCGGTCAAATAAGCCAGGGGTATTAGTTTAGGGAGGTGGCCAGATTTTTGGTGGGCTTGGGTATTGGATTAGACCAAAAGGGGTAATGGGTGGGTTTGTTTATTGGATTTGGTTTTGGGTATTTGTAATAAAAAGGGATCCGTTTGGTAAATTTGCAAACATCACAAGGACCAAATTTGTAATTTTAGTGAAAGTTGGGAGGGTGCTGTGGTGTTTTACCCAAGTAACCATAAGGATCAAACCTGCCATTTGTCAATTGTACAAAGACCACAAATAATATTTTTCATTTAAAAATACCCGAGGACCATTTTTGTAAAATTTAAAAGTTGAGGGACTTTTTCTGTAAATTTCCCAAACTTATGATCCAAGGGCTATTTGTGATAACTTATGATTTTCCAGGAACCAAAAATGATTTTTCATCCAAAAATTTCCACCAGGGACTAAATCTGCCAAAATCTGTAACTCCAGGGGCTAAATTGTAAATTTCCAAAACTTTTCTAATTTTTCACCAAAGGACTAAATATGACCACTTATGATTTAAAAAGGACCTTTGATGATAATTTTCTATATTTTGAATATCCAGGGACTAGATTTGTAATTTTATGAAAGTTGAGGGACTGAAACTGCCAATTTTGCAAACTTTATACGTTTTTCATCTGTTTTTGCTCATTTTGCATCTAAAACATATAAAACACAATTTTGAAATATTTTTAGTATTTTGATGCATTTCTGAGTGTTTTTGTATGTTTTGCAGTTCAGATTAGACCAAAAATGATGAGTGTTTGAGCACTCATCAATCCCCCACACTAAACTATTGCTAGTCCCTAGCAATACTGTTTTGAAACTTTGATGGATTTGAAAAACTCTTTACCAAAAGCCATCACTTCTGGAGTAGCCAGGTGTAAGAACTGTGACACACCTGATAACCGTGTGATTTTGAGCAAACCACCAGCTGTCAACGGATTTGAGTAGTCTTTACCAAAAGCCGTTTGCTTCTGGACTAGCCAGCTCTTGATGGAATAGTCAACATCTTGGTGAGCTGATTACCAATTATGGATTTTCCACGGCCTTTACCACAAGCCATAATCTTGCGGGCTAGCCAACTCATTTGTTTTTGGGGAGTTGAGGAACCGTACAATTTTGGGCAAATTGCAAGCCGTAAACGGATTTGAGATGTCTTTACCAAGAGCCGTTTGCTCCTGGACTAGCCAATCCCTTTTGTCGGTTAGACAAGGCGGACTGATTACCACAAAAATTTTGAAGCACCAGTGAAAATTTTTTGAATTTTGGCTAAAAACGGGGGTATTATATAGTAAAATGTGATAAAATTCGCTAGAATAGCGAAATACCCCCCCCCCCCCCCCCCCCACACACACACACTTAGCATGAATATTGTCCTCAATATTCAGAATCCCGGCTATTATGCCGACATTTTGAACGTAAAAGGGCAACATTACAAGCTAAGCGTGGAAAACACCATTTTGTTTTTTCACATCATAAGTAACCATAGTATGGGGGACTCCCCCAGACTTAGGGTGAAAACCCTATAAGCATGCTACTGTTTTTGTTTACCGAGTCGCTAGCTTGACTCGACCCCTAATTTATTTGTCATTGGGGAATGTGGAAGAAGCAATCTCAATCAGACTTTCATTCAAGATGTTTGGACAAACATTTGAAGCACGTGAAAGTTCCACACCGATGAGATAAATATCCGGCTCAAGATAATGATACATGAAAATGCCGGGATCAAATATAGTGTCTTCATTCCCGAAGGAATGAAGAACAGGAGAAGTCACCCTGTAGGTGAAGAAAGGTAGAAAGATCTTGATGACAATCAAGATTGATTCATCATCATCAGAAAGAGAATTCATGATTGGTGTATCATGAATCTCATCAGTAGAGCTTGTATGATCTAGACAAATTATGGGTGGGAGGGTTGGGATTTTGATATCAATCAAATTCTCAAGGTTGAGAATATTTTCCTCCGGAAAACAAAGATCAACTTTGTCTAGATCAAAGTAAAAGTTATCATACTCCGGTGGAGATATGATATGAGTGAGTTCACCGGAGAACTCCTCAAAGGTAAATAAATCATATTCGGGGAGAGAAATTTGAGAATGAGAAGTGGTAGTGTCACTAATCTTCTCTCCCATATGATCAAAGGTAAAGGCTTCAAACTCCGGAATAAGATCGTCGGAGACAAAGTCACTATCCTTTATGGGGATAGGAGATGAAATAGGTTTCATTTTGAAAGCCTCGATTTTAGAAATGAGGAGATTGACATTCAATAATGTTGCACGAAGTGCTTCATCCTTGATTTCAGTGTCAATCTCGTCATTCTCTTCTTCTAAGCTGACTAGCTCAGAAGGTAATTCTTCCATATAAACGATGTCCTCACAAGATAACGAATTGTCATCAGTAGAATCGGAGAACATCTCATCATGATTAGATGGGAAGAATAGAGGAGGAGGAATATCACACATATGGTCAAAAGTCCCCTGTGACTCTCTCGGGGTTGGGACAAGGATCTCAACACTAGACTTCATTAATTCGTCAAATTCCTTATTAGGAACAGTGCTAAGATGCTCATCCCCCATGATCAGAGAGTGAGTGTGAACTTCTGGTGTGATAAGAGTGGGTTGAGATGGAATCTCAAGTGATGGAATGTCCTCTGATGAATCTTTGTAAAATCCAAGGATATCAAGTGTATCCTCATCATCACTATCATCAGGAATGAAACGAAATCGAGAGCTAGATCTGGCTGCTTTTTCTTTTGCTATTGATTCCCGAATAGATCTTTCATAAGCATCTTGGGAATTTATTTTAGCAGCCTGTTCGTCAGCTAACAATTCTTCCATCGATTTTTGGTTTGGATTATCTGGGGTATGTGTCATTCCTCTCAAGTCTTTCACTAAATCTAAAAGATCAATGAGAAGACTTTGAGGAATTGGTGGAGAGGGAGGTTCGTCATAATACGATGTGTCAAAATTGTCACAAGGATAAGGATTACCCGTTTGACAATCTGAGCTGAAGTGTGGACCTCCACAGTAATCACAACAGTAAAACTGATGTGGCTGTGGGTTGTACGTGCTAGAGTCATAATTGCTATCAAGAAACTGCTCATAGACAAGCGTATTTCCCGATTGACAATCAGAACTGTAGTGTGAACCACCACAGTACTCACAACAGTAAAACTGCTGAGACTGATGATGTGGTAACTGGTGGAATAAATCAGTCGTGTCATGGTAGGAATAGGGATCTTGGTTATAGACAGACCCGTTTCCCGACTCTACCATGCCACAGCTGGGGCAATTGCCACCATTATGAGGATTACCACACCAATGGCAAGCCAGAAAGTGTGGATGAGACATAGAAAGAATCAAATGGTTCGGGAGGGGTAGGGATGAAGAATCAAAGGCGTGAGAGAGTAAAGGTGAATATTTTTGGGTTTTTGGATGAACATTTTGTACAAATGATAAGGAAAATGTTTTTGTGTTCGTTGAAAACTGAGTTTAAAAAGTTTTCGGGAACGGTTTTGTTTTGATAAATAGAAAATATGAACAAAGGATGGATAAATGTACAATGGAACGAATTCCAAAGACACTAATAAGAAAAACCGTTTAGAATACGCGCACAACCTCCCCGGCAGCGGCGCCAAAAGTTGATTGAGCCAAAACCACCTAACTTATATTGACCAAGGAATGGTCAACAAAGTCACATAGCCTAGATCAATGCTCCGCGGAAGTATAAGGTTTCCTCGGGTCGTTATGTCCCGACGAGGTGTGAATTGTTAACAAACGGCTTGTGATCGGGTGAATCTGGATGAGAAAAAGGGTTTGTGTGTGATTTAGCTAAGGAATCTACAAGAGAATAGCTTAAATAAGCTATATAAACAAGACGGGAAAGTTTGAAAACCCATAAACGTTTAAAACTTAAAACGTGTACGTTCACGTTTAAATAAAACGTAAACGTACAAAATAAAACGCGAGTTTTGGTAAAATAAAATACTTACAAAAGTGAAAATCACATTTTTACAATCCTAAAAATAAAAGAAACTTTTTAGAAAATTAAAATTACTTTTTACACTATTTAATTATTTAATATTAAATAAAAACTATTTAATACTTATTATTAATACTTAAATAACTAGAATACAATATAATATTGTTTAAATACTAAAAAGGTGAAAATAAAATTCCTAAACTTATAAAATAACTAAAAATAAGTTTTAAAATTAAAAATAAGTGTTTTTGTCTTTTTGTGGTTTTTCTATTAATTAATTACTAATTAAATACTAATTATCTAATTAACTATTTTAAATTAAGAAAATTACTAAATGAACAGTAACAATTCTAAGAAATGGTAAAATAAAATACTTACAAAAGTGAAAATCACATTTTTACAATCCTAAAAATAAAAGAAACTTTTTAGAAAATTAAAATTACTTTTTACACTATTTAATTATTTAATATTAAATAAAAACTATTTAATACTTATTATTAATACTTAAATAACTAGAATACAATATAATATTGTTTAAATACTAAAAAGGTGAAAATAAAATTCTTAAACTTATAAAATAACTAAAAATAAGTTTTAAAATTAAAAATAAGTGTTTTTGTCTTTTTGTGGTTTTTCTATTAATTAATTACTAATTAAATACTAATTATCTAATTAACTATTTTAAATTAAGAAAATTACTAAATGAATAGTAACAATTCTAAGAAAATTTCTAAAATTATTTTACAACTTATAAAAGCTATAAAAAATATAAAAACTAGGTTTTGATTAATAAAAACTAATTATGCTATTTTAAACTTAATATTAATTAATAATTAATAAAACTAAAATTAATTCTAATAAATACTAAAAGATAAAATAAAAATCTGAGAAAATTATTATAATTACTTTAATATAATAGGAAATTAATAAAAATATAAAAATGACAAGTACTTAATTAAAATCTAAAAATGAAAAATAAAATTTAAATAAAATTAAATAGAAACTATCACTTAAAAATTAATTTGATTTTCTGGATTTTTCTTTTGGAAACTTATTTTACAACTAAAAATAGAAACTTTTTATAAAAACAACTTTAATGGAACTTAAAATTAAGCTAATTATGAAAGAAAAAGCCACACAGTTGACTTTGGTCAACTGTGGAGAGAAATAAGCAAAAATGGACCTAAGTGGGACCCACTATGGTGAAATCTAGTCCAAATCAGTTAAATGAACATGTGTGAGCAAGAAAAAGCAATTTGTACCCACAGAATAAGCTATAAGCTACAACATAAGCTCAAAGAAACTTGTGTGAATACAGAAACTGGGACAAGTTTTAGGTGCTGATTCAGGTGGGGCCCAGGGAGATTGAGGTCAACCAAATGGTCAATAAAAGATCCCTACTAGGAGGGGGGTTGAAAGGTGCAAGGAGGATGAGCTGGGGCCCACTGGGTTGGGTGGAAAACCACCACCAAGTGGTGGTGGTGGTGGTGTGTCTGCTGAGACAGAGCAGAGGTGTGCCCTGCAAGTCACTTTGTGGCTTTGTGGGGCCCACAAGAAAAATAGCAAAAATATAACAAAGCTAAGAAACCAAAGATGAGCTATCAGATTACAATTAGGAACATATTTCAACCTCTAACTCAACTCACAAAAATCAAAACAATTTCTCAAACTTTTAGAAAAATCTGAAATGGGAACTTTGACTTTTTGATCAAACTATGTACTTTGACTTTGATGAACTTGTGGTGATTCTAAATGACCAAATAAGTTGTAATATGTTAATTTAAAACTAAATTAAAGTTAAAGCACACATTTTGAACCAAATGGGTGAGTTTGGGCATCAACAGATCCATCAGTAGGCTGTTGTGGGTGATGACATGAATTTTTGACTTTGAACTTAAGTATGACTGATTTATTGCTTTCTTTAGATTTGATACTACCTAGTGAACATGTGACAGTCATAAAAACATCAAAACAACAACAAGGGCAGCTAGAACAATGTCAATCCAAACACACCTTAAATTGGTAGATTTATGAGAAAATGAGGCAGAGGCTAAACTAGAAGGATCTATGAACTGTAATTAACTAATAATACTACAAATAGGTAGAATTAAGCAAACATCATGCTATCCTAGGTACTGTTACAGTAGAACAAAAAAATACTTGAAAAAGGAACTTACAAAAGCTCAACTGAGAAATGAAATATCAAGCCCCAAGAACATGTCCTAGTGCTCCCTTTGAGCTCTAATACACTGGAAATACCAAAATTCATCATTTCACCTTGCTTCTTTCCCTTTTTCCACTAATTTCTTGTTTTATAGCTATTTAACTTTATTTTTTGAGTATTTTTAGTTTTGTATCCTAAACTAGATTTTATACTTTCTAAGCTTTAGGAAGCTTATAAGAAACTGAAAACAAGCTTAAATCACCAAAGAAGAACAACTTTTAACAATATTATGGTAACATGAGATTTTTGAGCAAAAATGCCAAATATTGAAATTGAACTGAGAAATGGAAATTAAGACTTTAAAAAGTTTGTTTTTATATTACAGGAACCAAATGCAAGCTTTTGAGACTAAATGTTACACTGCATATGAAATTCTACACTAAAATGAATCTGAACTACTAAAACTAAAAACTACTGCTACTCTACTACTTTTTCTTCTTTTCTTCTTTACTTTTATAAGCCCTCAGAAGCTGCTTTGACTTTCCCATACTTGTTGGACCCTTGGATTAGCTTCATGTGATCTCAACCGTTTAAAACGGTTTTGGCGGGAAAGGGAACTTTGGCAGTTGAGAGTGGAGTTGGTGTGCATTTATTGAGGAGGGGGAAAGGTGTAAGTTGGTGAGTGTTTTGTGGGATAGGAGAGGAGAGGGGGGGGGGCATGAACCTGGTAATTAGGGGGTGTTAATGGTGGGAAGTCTGAGGTTAGGGGTGAGGGTGTTGGGGTTGACCGGTCAAATAAGCCAGGGGTATTAGTTTAGGGAGGTGGGCCAGATTTTTGGTGGGCTTGGGTGTTGGATCAGACCAAAAGGGGTAATGGGTGGGTTTGTTTATTGGATTTGGTTTTGGGTATTTGTAATAAAAAGGGATCCGTTTGGTAAATTTGCAAACATCACAAGGACCAAATTTGTAATTTTAGTGAAAGTTGGGGGGGTGCTGTGGTGTTTTACCCAAGTAACCATAAGGATCAAACCTGCCATTTGTCAATTGTACAAAGACCACAAATAATATTTTTCATTTAAAAATACCCGAGGACCATTTTTGTAAAATTTAAAAGTTGAGGGACTTTTTTTGTAAATTTCCCAAACTTATGATCCAAGGGCTATTTGTGATAACTTATGATTTTCCAGGAACCAAAAATGATTTTTCATCCAAAAATTTCCACCAGGGACTAAATCTGCCAAAATCTGTAACTCCAGGGGCTAAATTGTAAATTTCCAAAACTTTTCTAATTTTTCACCAAAGGACTAAATATGACCACTTATGATTTAAAAAGGACCTTTGGTGATAATTTTCTATATTTTGAATATCCAGGGACTAGATTTGTAATTTTATGAAAGTTGAGGGACTGAAACTGCCAATTTTGCAAACTTTATACGTTTTTCATCTGTTTTTGCTCATTTTGCATCTAAAACATATAAAACACAATTTTGAAATATTTTTAGTATTTTGATGCATTTCTGAGTGTTTTTGTAAGTTTTGCAGTTCAGATTAGACCAAAAATGATGAGTGTTTGAGCACTCATCAATTACCCATATATTAAAGACTATGCCGTAACTAGTAACAATGTTATCATGTAAAGAAGACTCTGTGGCGAACTTATGGAACTTATGAAGACTACGGCGTAGCACCTCAAATCATCTACGACGTAACGTGATTACGGCGTAACTCAACTCACTAACTACGCCATAACAGGTCCCACGGATAAGATCGTATGAAGATAATGTTAGCTACGGCGTAACTTGTTATAGCGTTACGCCGTAGCAACATCCTAGCCTATAAGTGCAAGACGATTTTGCACCTTTGAAATCATCTCCCCTTTCCCAAACCTTTCTAGGGTTTGAGGAGAACAACCACAGAAGAAGATGATGAAGTTAGAAGTTAGAAGTCAGAAGAAAGAAGTTCTCGTCTACATTAATCATTTGTATTCGAGTTTGGATTCTCTTATGCTTTTCATTAATCATTTAATGAATTCTTATTATTAATTCAAGATAGTTTTAGTTATTTGTTCCTTTTTATTACTTCGTAGAGATATCTTCTTTGTCCATTCATTTGCACTAGTTTCAGTTGTATTATAAGCTTGTTTGTATCCATTACACTTAATGTAGTTGACTTGATACCTCAATCCATTTAGTAGGCTAGAAGAATTGACCATAGGACACTAGCCTGATAGATTGCAAGGAAATGGGAGGGATGACAACTGACCATATTGCCTTGTGTGAGAATTGGCCATATGACCACCTTACAAGTAGAGGTACTTAAGAAGTTAGAGAGATCTAAGATCCGAGAGGGCGGATCTCTACCGAATGTGATCTATTAGATTTGGCGCTTAATGACTCAACCAAATATCCAACCTCCGCTTACTAGCATGGGGTAGTGCATGTGGTTCCGAAGGCGATAGGAAGGGAAGATAGACTAGGATGACTTTACCCTACGACTTCTAGTGATATTTATGCCACTGTACGTTGTAGATGAACTGGAGTAATTACCTGGATACTTGGATTATTGCTTTATCTTTGTACTTTCTTTCTCTTGATTCAATTCTATGGATTGCAAACCAATGCATACTACTCTATTCAACATTATTATCAACTTTTATCTCTTATTACCACATAACATACTTTGATTTCTTTCACAACAGCTCTTAGGGACGACACTCGGATTTACCTAGGCTCTACTATAGCTGATGGGGTTCTCTGCCCGTTAGTATGTGTTTATCCTTGTATCTCTAAGTTTTATAAATGTAAAACATGATGAAAATACGCATCAGACGGCGTCACCTTATAGTTCGGGATATCGTCGATCTTCACTTTGTTGGTCCTGACGCCGTCAGCTCAAGGTCGTCTCTAAATACTGAAACGTCGCTTGGAAAATTCTGAAAACTTTATCATGTTAACAACAATTGACGGTGTTGAGGCAACATGATCAAGATCTCTTTATGTTTTAATGATGACAAATAAACCATCGAAACACATAAAATAACAAATGTTAGCTCAAAATCGCCGAAGCCAATGTCTGCTCCTGGAGCGCTGCCCGCGCGTCAACGCGCGGGTGACGCGCCAGGAGTCTGTATGGTTCCGAGCGAATTTTGAAAGTCGGCTTTCCCCTTACCCGACAAATTTGGATCTTTCAATACAGGTATGAATATGTTATGTGCTTAATTGAGAACACTCGTAACGAGTTTTGAGACTTGAGAGATCCTACTATTAAAACACCCATTTACGGGAAAACGCCAACTCATGTTTTCTAACTATCGCCTTTAGCCAAGGCTTTTCTAAACTTAGAGAGTTTATATATTTCACGTAACATCGTGTTAAAGCATCCATATGCTCATATCCCGTGCTTACGTCTTCTCTAATTACGTAACGGGTTTACTCCCTTATTGGTCAAACTAAGTCAAAGATTACTTTGCGTAAGCGCATCCTTTCCCACTTGGGTTATGCTTTACATCAAGGCAAAGCACTTAACTTGTTTGAACCAAGGTATTAGTTGAGAACGTCGGGTCATGGAAAGTCACGAGATATGGAACTATGGATTTTCGATGTTGTGTTACTTGAACTTATAAGTAACTTATGATTTTCTCAACTTATAATCTTAATTGTCTAAACCTTTTCCTCTTAATGACAATTAGATTATTTTCTTCTTAATTACTTTTCCTAATTATCTTCTTCATCAAAATACCACTTAACCCAAAACCATCAAACCCAATACCACCAAATCTCCCACAATCCTTCCCAAATATTCGTTTCCAACATTCCCTTACACCACTTACACAAAAGTGTACTCTTGTCTCCCACACTTTTGATCCTAGCCATTCATTTCAAATCAAACTCATCTCAACCATCCATTCCCTTACAACATCACATTCCTTACACATCTCTTATATTCCTTACACATCTTCAATCTTAACCATTCAATTTAAATTAAACACATCTCAACCATCCATTCAACCTCTTCTCTATTTTAACACATGTGTTTAATCTCAACCATCCAATTCAAACTTAAACCAATCTCAACCATTGATCACACTTCCTCCCCAAGCAAAAAGGCTCCTTTGATCTCATCCATCCAAATCAAATCAAAACCATCTCAACCATTCAATCTCTTACAACACATCTTAACCATCTATTTCAAACCAAAACAATCTCAACCCTCCATTTACCCTTTCCCCCCAAGCAAAGGAATATACCTTTGGAATATTCTCTTCTCTACCCAACCATGGTTTATCTCACCCAACCATGGTTAACTATTAAACACACCAAGGATGGAACATTCCCTTGGATACACCCTTAAACCTAACCATGGTTACTTCTCAACACTTCTTTCTATACCTAACCATGGTTAACCTCTAAACCTTCAACCTAACCATAGTTACACCTTAACTCTTCCCTTGAGGAATATCCCATGGCATATTCTCTTCTCTATTATGCCATGTGAGGAATACCATTTCTACCCCTACCAAATTACCTTTTCTACTCTTCTACCCTTGGTATTTGGTTTTCTTTAAACACTTCAAAAATGATTTCCAAATTGGCTAGTTGAGTTGGTAAACCTTAGATTGATTAATGTTAAGGTTTACTGTGAAGTACAATTGGGGGTTTAGCAAGGTAAGGCATTTATAATGCCAAACACCCAAATCCTCGGGAATATTTTCCCTGGGTCTCTGGCGCGCCTCCCACGCGTCAACGCGTGGGTAACGCGCCGGCCTCGGTAAAATATTCCCAAGTTTGGGTTCTTGGCCTATATACACCACCCTTGCCTCTTGTATTCCTCACCCCCTTGCCATTATTCTTTCTCTCTAGATTCTTTCTCTCTAAACACTCTCAAATCTCTCTATATCTCTATCTCTAATCTTGTGTTCTTGATTTTCATACTAACATCTTTGAAAGAACACATATCTTTGCAAGGGAAGAATCACAAGAACCTAATCCACTCTTGTGATTGTGTCAAGGGTCTTCTTTCTTATACCCTTTCTATTACAATCGAGTCTATAGGTTAGGTTAGGGCTTGGTTGAACAAACATATATTCATTCATTCAATTATTTGTAAGGGAAGTCTTGTGTCTGGGTGACCAAGCCTAGATCATTGGGGATCTAGTTGGGGTTTGATACTTCCGGGTGGAAGTCTTGGTAGTGATCTTTGTGATCCTTAGGTAAAGTCGAATCGTGAGATTCTTTTGGTGGTTTCCGAGGGCGGAATACCATTGGTGAGTAACTCCTTCTTTGTGAGCATCGATATTGGTGAATATTGGTGGAGTGAATTGTAACGGTTTGCAGTCCACCGAAAGGATTATACTAGTTAATAGTATAGGAGTCGCGGATTCGCAACTGGACGTACGGATGGTATAAACCCCCCATCCCGAACCAGAATATATCGTGGTGTCTTTCTTTACTCGCTTTATATACTTTGTTTGTTTGTGGTTGTTTAGATTGATTACACAACCACTTGGTTTCTTTGAGGCTTAAAGTTTTTAAACGTCTTAAAAGCCTAAGAAACCGTATTCACCCCCCCCCCCCCCTCTACGGTTCTACAGACGGCATCACTTAGAAATTGTGACGCCGTCGCTGCTCCTTTTCCAGTTATTTTCTTGACCTTGTCGTTTTCTTCGTTTTCTTGTCCAATCGAGCCATAAACGTCTACTTTTCATAATTTTCTTCCCAAATACCTAGAACTCAAATAGAAACGATTTAAGGTACTAATTGATCAAGCATGTATGGATTTAAAGGCTAGATTATCGCTTAAAACGTATAAAACAAGCTTGGGAGGTAGCAAATCACTATTGCTTTTCCTGGTCATCCTCACACAAAACAATGTAGTTGTAGCAAAAAAGTGTGGGGGAACCATTTTTGGGATAGCAAGCCCGCTGTGTATAATGAAGTGTGTAAGTAGCATTTTTTTTGGAAGTACGGTAGCAAAATCCTGGTGAATGTTATATAGGTATAATACACCTCATCAAGTACTTGTATAAAAACTTTTATGTTTCTTTTTTATTTTTTAATATACATTATTATAGAGTGGTTCGGTTTTTCTTTGGGTTTTCGCAAAAGACCGAAAAACCAAATCAAAACTTTCGGTTTTTAAAGTAATTCGATTTTTCTGGAGACTTTTTTTTTACTCATCTCTAGTAGAGGTGACAATTTCCGACACGACACGATAAGCAAAACAAAGTTAAACTGGATTGGTTTGAGGATATACAAGTTTGGGTCAAAAACATATCAACCCGTCTAACCAGTTTAATAAGCGGATTGTGTTTGGGTTGGACAAGTATTAAACAAGTTAACTAGTGAATATGTTTAAGTATGTAAGTGATGAGTGTGTAAATACTCATCATTTATGTTACATTTAAACTGCAAAAACATATAAAAACACACAGGAATGCCTTAAAATACATAAAATTATCCCTGGATTGTGTTTTTATGCAAAAGGATTGAAAACTGATGAAAAACAAAACATTTCACATAATTTACAGTTTCAGTCCCTGAACTTTGAAAAATTGGCAAAACTAGTCCCTGGTAAATCAAAACATGCAAAATATCATCAAAGGTCCTTAGGGATTCATAAGTTGTCAAGAAAAGTCCTTTAAAGTTTAAAAATTGCAAAATGACAACTTTAGTCGCTCAAGTTTGGAAAATGTCAAAAATAGTCCCTAAGGTTTTGTAAATACAAAAATATGGAAAATAAGCCTTGTACTATTCTAAATTGACAAAATTGGTCCTTATGATAACATTTGAGAAGTTACAAAATAAACCCTTCAACTTTCAGAAAATTACAGAATAGGTCCCTGGAGTTTGAGGAATTGGCAGATTTGGTCCCTGAGGTTTAAAATAATGAAATTTATACTTGTGGTCCTTGTACTAATGGTTAATTGCAGGTTCAGTCCTTATTTGAAGTTTGGGAAAATTACATATCAAGTCCTCAATCTTTGCTCTAATTACAAAAATGGTCCTTGTGATTTATACTAAGTAAACCAACCGGACCCTAAGTTATTATCTAAACCAAAAATAAACCCAACCCTTTTATTAAAACCCCAGCCCACCTTTTCTTGGCCCAAAATGAAACCAGCCCACC